>VZSE01002604.1:3040500-3157377 GCA_013398275.1 Promerops cafer | reverse complement strand
AAAAAAAAAAAAAATCACATGCATCTATATTTAAGTAAATAAGGTTTCAATGTAATGCTATAAAGCTAATGCTCTCAATAGCCAGGTGTCAACAGTATCAAGAGATTGTCAATGCATGTAGGCAGTACAGTTATTATAACTGCCTCATTGTGCACAGATAGCCTGAAAGCAGCATAGTTACATAGAGTTTTATGGGGAAAGAAGTAAGAAACCACTCTCCACATTGTTTTCCATTTTACTCAGTGTAGAGCATATGTAGCACCAGATAGAATACACTTTATTTCAGCAAGATAGCATTACCTGGAGTGAAAGTCACAAGACGCTAGTGCCATTACAGCTAAAACCACTTCTTCTGTAGGGAGATACCTAGCCAGACCTCTCCAAGTACTTTCAGAATGCCTCCACATCCAATATTAACACCCAGAAGACATACTGCAGACAGACTACAGCAGAGAGGGATCGACCACGTTGCTTTTACCCTGCAAGATCTTGCCAGAAAACCTGATAGAAATCTTCTACAAGCACAAAGACTGAGTTAATACCATTAATCATATTACTATGCTAAGAGTTTGTCACTGTGGTGACAAGTCTACTTGCCTAATTACTTAGGGTGAATTATGACACCACTGTTCACACTAGTTAATTTGGCCCATACAAGAAAAGTGACACTCAGGCAACAGACTTGTTCAACAGCCTCACCCCCACTGACTTGCAAAGTGTATTTCAACTACACTTCCTTTGAAAGCTCACCCATGCAGAAACATGTCCATCTTTGATACACAGCATACATGAAGTCCACCAAACCACTAAGAGACAGCGGTGACATGCTTCAGATAGTTAATCTCATACCAATTTTTAACTGGATCTCCAGGAGCCTAACAAACACAGCAGCCAAGTCAAACATCTCAGATTACACAATCTGTCTTAAGCAGCGCACTAGAGCTCAAAATTACCAAAATCTTACTTGGGTACCAGGTTACAACGTGGTTTCAGTTACTTCAGTGAAAAAGCTGCAACTATATAATCCACAAGAAAGTTACCACTACCACTGATTTTACAAACTCCAACAAATGCCAATTCAACCAAGAAGTGTGCTACAGAGTTGCAGGAGCTCTCACTACTGTTTCCCAGTCCTGGGGCTGTCAGACCCAGCCCATTGGTCTCACAAACATGGCACCAGACATTGCAGACAGGCCAGAAGCTGCTACTGTTGCTCCGCCAAAGGATGTATCTCACTAGATCATGCTTCCCTAGTGAACTGGATGTCTGGGATAAATCACAAATCCAAAGATTATTCAGGTAATAGCAGCAGAAGCAACTGTCTCTGCCCATACAATTACATTCCTTGCTCTCAAACTGAAGGTAATGTCTCATGCTCACATCCCCATTCGGGGAAATGTAAGCCACTGTTGAGACCACATTTGATGCAGATAGGCAAGTAATAATCCCCCATCCTGAGCTCACTCCTAACCATAGAATCCCAGCTCCCTAGGAGCACTCAGGGATCATCTTCCTATAGCCTATGAAGGTACTTCCAATATTTTAAGCACTTCACTGAGGGGTTCACAGATGTGTACCATGAGTCACTAAGCTCCCTCAATCAGGCAACATCACAGAAGTGCCAAGCACTGAACCTTTCCCTCCATCTTTCAGTCATGCATTTCCATCACACAAAACAACAGTAGTGATATTTGGTACCCATAATTCAGCTGCTATTAAGTCCTTTAAATAGATTTCTTTACTCCAGTTTCCCCAATGAGGTAGAGTGAATACCATACCAAGGTATTGTGCAAGAAGCTGCCTTTCTACTGGACTAGGAGCAGATGTTTTCAATAACAGACAGTTTTCCAGACTACTGTATTCATATACTTTACATCAAAGCCAAAAGCAGTATTTCCATCTTCAAATAGGAACAGGATTATTACACCTGTACAGGGGTTTTATGCAATTTCAGTCTCCCTATAGTTACGAAGACTAAAAAGCTGTGGAGAGCTTTACTTATGGGAGAAGTGCTATCCTAGGTCTCCCTCATGGAGTGCTGTGCTTACCACCATAAAAACATTTACAGCCAAATGTGTGCTCTCCAACACAGCCTCCAGAGTGCTGTAGAATTAAGAGTGGCACAATATAACATGCTTGGTAATTCTGGGTTTGGATGGCAGACTATTAACTCAGAACCACTTGACTTCAACACAGAGAATTAGGACACATTTAGTTCAGGACACTTCCCTTTATGACCTAGCAGATGACAGGTCACATGAACATACAGAACTAGTGCAGAATATAACTCTGCATTTATTCTTGTGTGCTCTTAGAGACATTTCCTATCTCTGCAGAGCACTTTACCAGAATAAAAGAATTACTATTCTGATAAACAGCCAGCTCATCTCACAGCTCATGCCTTTCCTGGGAAATCAGCACTACAGGGTGCTTCCATACACTAATGCCTGCAGTACAGGGCATTTGGGGTCTGTGTGCAGCTGCAGGGGTTAGAACCTCACTGGGATCACAGAGATAAGCTGGGATAGCTCTCATGCCTACAGGCTCTTTAGGACAGACCAGCAAGGCAGGAGAGTTGTCGTTCCCATGAGAAAAGCTGGAGTGCACAAAGCTCTGCCTAGAGATGATAATGAGCCAGTTTATGGGTCAGGAGTAGCACAGACAGCAGGAGGACTGGACTAGGCAGTCTTCACAAGTGTCTTCCAGCCTTAGCAACTTTAAGTCAAGTCTGTGCCCAGCAATGCAGCTGCCTCAAATCTTACATGTGGGAAGGCCCATTTTTCAACTTGCACAAGTAGTACAGCAGAGCTAGAAAACTTAAAGCCAATCCATCATGATTAACATTTAATTAGAAACTGTATCTAATACTTATTTTTAAGAGTATAACAGGTTCATGTTCTGCTATGGCTCCTGTTATACTATTATACTAGATGATATTAGAAGACAGTTGAGAATGCTTAAGGAAAGGAATTGGACAAGGACACCTGATCGCTCTTTTACAACCTAAATGAATATAAAGATGCACAGTACCACCACCAATTGGTCTGCCTAATAACTTTTTAATTAGTTTCCTTCTATTAAAATTTCAGAACAGATTCAACCAATAAAGCCTACTTTGAATTTAGTTTGTCTTCTAAGACAAGCTTAAAAGTAAATTTCCAACATCTGCAGAATTGTTTAAAAAATTAAATTGATTCCTAAACTGTGTTTTAAAACATGATAAAGTGCAAAGAGAGATAGGAATGTGTACTTGAAACTGGTGCTGTCTTTTGAAACACCATTTCCTTAAATTTCTTGGCTAGTCTATTTTATGACATGGTAGATAAAAGCAGAAAGCTGCCATAAAAGTCAGTCAGTGAGACTTCTTGGTGAGTACACTAATGAGAATTCCTTACCTACCCAAAATGAGATCTCACAGTAAGCCAAGAACACTAAATAGCAGAAGAGTACCATCATGGAGAGGAGTTTCTTACTGCAGCAGCAGTTTAGTGGAAAGGCTGTATCACAGATCACTACATACTTTACAATTAATTCATTTTAATCAGGGAGCAGCTCCCCCAATTAGCAAAACCACCCCTTTTCTGAAAAGCTGAGGCAACTGGCATGCAACTCGATCTAAAACTACTTCACTTGTTAAACGTCTGCTTTAGACTGGTGCCCAAGACAGCGTCCTCTAGAGCAGGGTAGCACTAATCTTATAAAACACCTACTTAAAAAAAAAAAAAAAAAGCCACTTTAGTGTGTGTTTTGCAGGATGAAGTCCAGGGTTCAGATAGTTCCTACAAATAATCTTTTAAAGTGCTTTGTCATGTTAAGTATAATCCTGTAATGCAGTACTCTCTAATAATCTTGTCTATAAAGTGGGCTTCTTTTCTCTGTTAAACCTGTGATTCAAACCACCAGCTTGGAGGAAAAAAAAAGTCATCAATATTAAATCCAAGTTGGAAGCATTCTTTAATATGCCCATCTACCATCCCCAAAATAGGAGCTAAGTCTAGGTCTCCAGTACTCTTGTGAAAAATAATCTTCCACTACAGGTAAAAATATATACAGAAAGAGCTAGAAACCAGAAAAATCACAGCATCTGCTTAACTCACCATGTTCTCAGCTTTCCAGTTCTATACTTTGACTTCAGATTAGTTTTGACACATTCCAAATTTAAAAGGAACATATTAAAAACTCCAGTTTCGCTGCATTATTAGTGGCCTAAAACATTTTACACTAATCACTTCAACTGACAGCAACACTAATTCACAAAGTAACGGCTGACAGGATTAAGACTTTAACAAATGCCTATAATCCCAGAACTGATTCTTCCAGTCTTTGACTTGTGATCCAGCAAAGATTCCTAGTCAGGACTGCATTTTCATTAAGTCTCATATTCTTGTAATCAACCATTATTTCGTTGTCAACAGCTTCAGCAAGGAGGGCTTTAGGCTCAAGGTTCCACAGAAAACAGTTGAAGTTCTAAGCAAGCACTTTGTTACCATAAAGAATCAAGTAGCTACTTACACATCAGCCTAAATAACATTCTCATATTACAAGACTCCATGACTTTCATTTTGACAGGTCTTGAAAAACACACTTGCACATCTCAAGCACAAGAGACAAAACAAATCCTCTAATATTACTATTAAAGCAGTATTTGGAAGAACATGAAGAGATAAAGCATGAGTTATACAGACTTATCTTGCTTAAATGACAAGACAACTTGATATTTCTGGGGCAGGCTTGGAGGAAAGTTGGTTAGTTCTGTTTAATGAGCTAGAAGAGCTACCAACAAAATGATTGCTCCTTAGCAGCTATTAGCAAGGACTTTTAAAACACACCTTCTTTAGCCTCTTATCAAGAAGCAAGCATCAACTGTATCCTACAACAAAAGCCACAAAATTTACTATTACCACTAGAAGAGTGAAACAGCAAAGATAGTTTGCTGACCTTGCTGCTCCAAGCAATAGCAGGCAACAAGCAATGGAATCTTATCACCACTGCTTGACAGCGATGCAGAACAGTCAGCAGAGACATAGGGCTCAAAGGTGGATGAAGAGAGAAAACCTAAAAACTGCAGGTTTTTATCAGCAGGATAGTATTTCCAACTAAGGACAGAATGAGTTTGAGAATATAAGTTGCTATACAACCTGGCTGGTAATTAGGATCAGCACGTCTCCTAAGTCAGCCATGCAAAGTTACTTGAAGTCAGGCACCCAGGGAGTGAAAAGCAGCATGCACCTACATTCATCTGCTTCTGTGGCCTCCCCAGCCACTGCCTTTCACTCAAATCCCTGGACACCACTACTGCCATCCCGAGCTGCTTGGTACAGCAACGGGCACATCAGGCACTGTGTGTCTTGATACCACTGAGCACTTGCACTCCTATGGGTGCTTAGTGCCTGCACAGCTGTCATGAGAAACAGGCTCCTTCAGTACCCCTGCTAAGAGAGGCTATTAATTCACATGAATTCGTTGTGTAATAGAAAGCAATTCATTTAATCAGTCACATGGAGCTTGAATCTAGTTAGTAAGAAATGATTGAGTTACTGTGCAATTCTCCACTGCATGCAAAGTGAACAGGTTTACAGGACAAGAACAAACTATGAACCAGATTCCCAAATCATGATGCTAGAGCTTGTTCTGCTGTTTCATGTGGCCATTTCTGCTCTGTTCACAGGACAATTTCGTTCCATGTGAAGCTTGGACCCCAACACTTCCTAGACAAGCAAGTAATTTTATCCAGCATTTGGTCAAATAACAGTAGGTGTGAAATCAATTAAGCAGCTCAAAAAACTTAGAGCCCAAATGAGGCATTAAATCACAGAAACTATAAACCATCCAGGATTTCAGTGTACACATCCAAGTTGTCCAGGCAGTGTCCCATCATTAATGACTTGATTTGATCAAACTCAACTGCTCTTCCACCCAGATTTCCAGTACCACTGCACTCACAATTAGAGACAAGTTTGAGAGTTTTAAAGGATGGCCAAGAAAGGCTATTGTCTGGTCAAATTAAGCTTTCAGTTAAGAGCTTTTGTAAAGCATTCCATCTAAATCTTTAGACTAGAAATTCCTCTGCAGTATATACATAACACTAGCAAAAATAGGTCAGCCTCACTTTCTTCCAGGCATACAAAACAGAATCAAGTTGGCCTACTCCAAAAGAAGTGAAAATAAACAATTTACTACTAGAAGTCTAACATAGGAAACTTGTTTACAGGACTTGTCAGAAGGCTATTCTATTCCTAAATGAAGTTTTTAATAGAGGAAATAAATGCAAAATATTTCCCCATGGTAAGTTGGTATCATCTGATCATAAGCAAAAATCCAAGTAGTTAAAATTATTCTAGCAAGACTGCTATACGTAAATAAGTGCAAAGATGCTACTGTCAAGTAAGATTGAGCTGTTGCTATTAAGTCCTCTGTAATAAAATTATTTTCAGCCTTCAAGCAAATAACTTCCAAGAACCACAAGTCTGTTTCTGAGTTGTTAGTTCCTACTCTCACTTTGACAACTTTAATTGGGGAGGGGGGGTGGGGGAGGCAGGGAACGTTTAAGACATTAAAAAAAAATACAGCTTTTCCTGAAAATCGTGTACCTCTGAGGATGAGGACAGGCACCTACCTCCCTGTCCCTCAGAAGAGAAACAAGGGTCTTGGAACCAGAGAAGTAACATTAGAACAGTTAAAAAAAAAAAAAAAAAGGCAAAACCAAAAACTACTCAGACTGCACACTTGAGCTTTGAAAATGGCAAGGCTGCTCCTTGTGCAGGTGCAGTCTCCTTGTTCCCTTCCACCATGAAAACACCCAGGCATAGTCAAGGCTAAGTCTCCTCAGAACAGAATTGATTCAACAGGGCTCCAGCAGAATGACCGAGTTAGGCCTCCACCAGCTGTTCAGCAAACATGACTGGGCTGCTTTGCCTCACCTCACCCCCTGCCCTTCTCCAGGTAAGGTCACGCTCAGGCAGCACCCTTCTCTTCGTACAAAATCTACACTGGTAAGGCTGCAGGGAGGATAAAGACAGGCACAGAGAGAACCTACCCAGATAAAACAAGATCCCCCAGGAACTTCTGGCTCAGCCGAGACCGACAGCATCCCAAACCCTCTGTTTATCTCCCACAGACGAAACGTTATCACTTATCCGAGGGCACCAAGGGAAGGCAGGGCTGCCTGCACTAACGCTCAAGGCCAGGTCCTCCTCGCCCTTTCCCTCCCCCACGTCCCACTTGCAGATAGGAGCCACAGTGGTCTCCAGCTCCACCTCAGCCCAGCGCCACCGGGAGCCGCAGGAGTGGCCGAATCCACGAGCGGGGCCTCTCGCCTCCCACTACGGCTCCCGCGCAGGCCCCACGGTCACCGGCCGCCCCCGCTCTCCCCTCGCCCACCCCCGGTGCTCTACCACGGCCGAGGAACCTCCGGGTAGAAGCCGTAGGGCTCTCCTCGCCCCACGCACCCGGGAAAGAGGAGCTGCACCGCAACGCCGGTGACACCTTCCTTCCCTCCCTCTCCGCAGAGCGCGGGGACGGGGGTGCTCAGCCACATGCCCAAGCTGCGGCCAGGACCCGGCCACTCCCGCCTGCCTTCACCGAGGGCGCGGGGCCGGGACGGCTGAGGCCCCCACAAGCCCGGGGCTGGGGTGGGGGGGATACGAGGTCGCTACTCGCTCTCACCTCGGGGCTAAGGCCCGGTACCGCACGGCGGCTCCAGCCCGGCTCTCGTCTCGGCTGTGCCCCCCGGCTCCGCTGCTCCCGCTGCCGCCGCGCCCCGGCTCTCATTGAGAGAGCAGCGCCTCCGCCCGCGCGCCCCCGCCCCGCACTTCCGCCCTCGCCGGCGCCGCTCCCGCCGGGCCCGGCTCCCCGCGCGCGCGCACGCGCGCCAGTCACGTGGCTCTCACAAACCAATCAGCTTTGGGGGCGGGGCGGGGCAGGCGGGAGGGCCGTGAGGGGCGGAGCCCCCCGGTGTGAGGGGCCGGTCCCGGTAGCGAAGCGGCCGAGAGCAGCGGGAAGGGGCTGCCCGCCCCCGGCCGCCTCCTCGAGCTCTGTGCAGATCCCCGCCGGGCGGCTGAGCCCGTAAACCCTGCAGGCTCGGTTTGACCCAAAAGAATCACAACCATTTAGATTGGAAAAGACCTTTGAGATCATCGAGTTCAATCTATGACTAAACACCGCTATACCAATTAGACCATGGCACTGAGTACCAGGTTCAGTCTTCCCTTAAACATCTCTAGATATAGTGAGTTCACCACCTCCCTCGGCAGCCCATTCCAATGTCTAATCACCCTTTCTGTAAAGAATTTCCTCCTGTTGTCCCACCCAAACCTCACCTGGCGCATTTGAGGCTATGTCCTCCTCATCCTGTCCCGGCTGCCTGGGAGAAGAGCCCGACCCCCACCTGGCTACAGCCTCCTGTCAGGGCGTTGTAGAAAGCGAGAAGGCTCCCCTTGAGCCTTCTTTTCTTCCAGCTAAACACCCCCAGCTCCCTCAGCCGCTCCTCATAGTACTTGTGCTCCAGACCCTCCCCCAGCGTCGATGCCATTCTCTGGATTCACTCCAGCGCCTCAGTGTCCTCCCTGAACTGAAGGACAGTCCGGGACACAGGATTTCAGGTGTGGCCTCACGAGTGCTGAGTGCAGGGGGAAGAGAAGAAGTTAGGAAGGGCTCTGTCTTAAATACATCGCATATTTTAGTGCAAATTCTACCAATGGATGCAGAAATTAAGTCTGAAGTCAGAATGCAAAGGAATGGAAGTGCCCCTGATTTGACTCATAAGGGCTGGGAGTGCTGAGTGCTTTATTAAATCATTGAGCTGCAATACTGTCACGTGTGTGCAGCACAGAGCAGTTTTCAATGTTCGGTAAAAGAAAATAATGGCTATTGCTGTATTTACCATGATTATTTCTTGAAGTCTTTATCAGTTGTCAAATCCAAATTCTCTCTGGCCATCTCTAATGTTACTAATTACACAGGCACAGCTATCTTGCCAGTTACAAAAGAAAACATACCTTTTCTCATTTATTTTATTTGCTTATTTTTTTCTAGGCTTCGGTGTTGACTTATTTGAATTCCACTCACTAAATTTAAGAGTGAATATGTTGGGTAAAATTATTCCTTCTGGAAAAACATGCTTTTCATGATAACACCCACTTTGGGAAGCAATGGAAATTATGATTACCACGGATCTCTGGGGGTTCAGCTCCTCTGGGACAGAAGTAATATGTTAAGTAACTGTGTTAACTCCTGCTTTCACACTGGGCTTCTATGTGGCCTCCTGCAGAAGAGAAAGGGAAAGAATTAATTACATTCTAGCTCTATCCACTGATGGCTGGGTGAAATTGCATTTTCAAGTTGGAGAGCATAAAAAAAGGCCTGTCACTTAAAATAAATGCAAAAAAAAAATTTCATCCTTAAAAAGTGATAGGTGAAACAATGGCCTATTGCCAAAGCTAAATAACATGGAGGAGGAATTTGAAAGAGATTTACTAAAATCTGTAATTTCAGGGTTGGGAAAAAATGCCAGGAATTGGAAAAAAGAAGTTGCAAAGGCAGAAAAAAAAAAAAAGTAGCTGTGTGGCTCTGAGAAACAGCTGAGTACTTCAAGACTGAATAAAAAGGAAGTATCATCTGAATTTTTCCTCTTTTAAAGGAAATAACATTTTCTATGTTGTAAGTAAACAAGATTTACATCATCCTTACATCATCATCATCAGTTTCTCTTCCTAACTCAAACTGCAAACCACCAGATTTTAGTTAACTCCTTGTGAGGAAAAGTGAAATTATGAAACTAAGGTATTATGAAAGGTCCTGATTACAGCAATTCTTTCCCTCTGCCTTATAGATTGTATCAGAACTGCACCAATATTCATCCTGCACTCGAAGCTGGCAGACTGAGAGCTATTTGCTATTCGATGCCATCCACGCAGAGAAAGAATAAACAGAGAAAAAAAATATTACCAAATGTGAAGGAATCCTGTTTTACAGTTAACACTTAAATTAGCCAATTTGTGATATTTCTAGGATTAAACAGTAACGGTTTTTAATATTGATTTTGTACATTTGTATGTGGTCCTAAAAACAAAGGAACAAACCCAAGAAGACCCAAGCAAAAATTAGCACTGTTTACAATTTATCCTGTAACTGTGTCTCCATGGCCATCTTTCATGCCATGTGGGTGGGCATTGTGGTGGATTCCTTGCTCTGATCTGAGGATTCATGGAAGAGAAACATTTTCAGCAAATTGTATCTACAATTAAAAACTGCCAAGAACCTGGGAAGCTGAGTCTTTTCAAACTGAATGCAATACAACTCTCCTGCATATACCACAGTGCTGACACTTCCCCTTTCCCCTTGCAAAAAAGAGGGTTAAGAAATGAACCACATCTACCCTGCTTCTGAAAATTGTTTATGGGAAACCTACTTCTTTGTAGTAATCCACTCATGAAAAAGAACATTTGTGTGATGCCACATTTTGAATTATTATGCATGTTGCCTGGTATAATCTCCATGGTTACAGATATATTTTTTGCTTCAGCACTTTAGGAAAAAAATTCTATGGAACAATTTAGGGGAGAAAATTCCTTTTCATTGTCATTTGTATTGTATTTATTTCATTCTATTTGCTTTAACTTTCTAAACAAGTAAAATGTCAGTAGAGATGGAAAAATTTGTCTCTGGCTGTTGCTTTATCCTGCCATAACATCTTTTAAACTGCCAATTCCTGGAGATGGGGACAGTATTTTTTTATTCATATATTTAGTTTCTAACCCACTAAGAATGTAACAGGGCACTGTGTGTCACTGCCAGAGTCATACAACAGTAAGTGTGGTGGGATGACTGAACAGTAAATATTTTTTCTTTGCAAAGATTAGGACTCATGCCTTTTTTCTGAGCAGTTCTAAATAGAAATTAGCTGAAGTTAGTTCCAGAAACTGGTGATGGGGAAAATGAGAATACCAGATATTTAGCTCTTTTCCTACACCATTTGCACACCTGGTTATTCTTTGATAGTATTCATAGGGGAAAGAGAGGAATGCTTGGGGAACAGAAACACCACCCCCGACTGTATTATCTAGAATGCTGTCATGTCCCATTTGTTCCCAAAATACACAGTTTTTTGTATGTGCAGAGTTGAGCTGCCAGAGTTAGTCTAGGCTCAGATAACTTGTAAGAAGAGGTACATGTACATAGTGTGCCCTCAAATAGAGTTTGTTCCAAATTAAAAATAATGTAGTCAAAGATGATTTTCTTTTTGGGCATGGATAGCCTAACAAGAAGTACATTTTACACATTATTTGTATACTTAAGAGAATGCAGCTGACCTCACCATGATTTATGAACTTCAGCATTCAAAAACCATAAAGCAATAAACTAAAATATATCTGAAACAAGCAATAGTAAATGAAATATGACTCTTGTTCTGGTCTTGTAGGAAATTATGGTGTTTTGACTGTACCATTCACTTTATTTTTGTTACAAACAGCCGGAAGTCACCACACTAAAATAAAGTTCACTGTCAAATAACCTTTCCATTTCAGATACAGCTGGGATTTGTCAGGATCATATCACAAGGTCATTTTTAAGGAGATTCTCACTGACATTTTGTGAGGTAAGGGATTTCACATTCCAGTTTTACAAGTGTTACACTTCAGATCGTCATGATTATCAACACCATGACAGATTTAGGGCCTGATCTTGGAACTTCTACAGAAGGAGCTAAGTTTATTGTAAATAACTTGATAGCCAAGAATCAAAAGAAAATAAAGGGTCTTACAAAGAGTTAGAAGAGATCATTCCATGGCCCAAAGCCAAGATCAGTTACACATATATAATTTTGGCATGCAATTTTTTAAAATGCAGTTAAGATTGTAGTATTATCATAGCAGTTTGTTTAAAGTACTGGACTACTTCATCATAAGAAAAAACCCAACAACATTTACCTTATCTGTCACTTTCTGCAGATTAAGCATATTAATTAGTTCCATACTGGACATAGCCATGAGACTTTTTTTTTCCCTTTTTTGCACCCATATGATAAATATTCAAAAATCATTACTTTTTTCACTCTTTATAGTTCTTTTCCTCTTTCAAATAACACCTGATTTTGCAGTTGTTTTTTTGTAGGTCCTGTTTCCTAACTGCCAGTCACTCTTCTGCCCCTTTGGACTCCCTCCAGCTGGCTCATGTTTCCTGAAGTGTACTGCTGAAGCAGATACATTAAGTGAAGATTTACCTGTTAAATCTAGAGTAGAAAGTGCACCTTAGTGTTTTACACATCACACTGAAGCCAGTTTGGTAAAAATATGAATTATCACAAAAATAGATAAGGCAGGAGATTTTTTTCAGAACAATAAGCAGCTAACATAGTTGAGGATTTAACTCCCTGAGTTGAACAGTGCTACCTTGTTGAACAGCTGCTGTGGAAAGGTGATGTGAGCATACTTGAAAAAAATTCATGCTAACAGATCTTGTCCCCCTTATTTTTAAATCAAATTTTCCAGATTAAATTATCGACAAATATATTACATTGATAATGAAAATTACTGGCTTTTATAGCAGCCAGCATTCTAGCAGTGTGGGAGCAATACTTTAGAAAGAAAAAGATTTTTCAATTAAAATTATATTATTTTTAAGTACTTACTTCTGTCTACAATCTCTAATTAAGTTGATGTAACTTAGAATGAGGTTAAAATGTCCTTCTGAAAATCAAACCAGATAATATTTTTATGTAAACATATTCTGCCCATGAAAGCCCTAATTTTTAGTCTACTATCTTCATTACTATAAGTGCAGTTTTCCCTGTTCCATGTTTAATTACAACATCTTTTGCAAATATTTGGAAGCTTTGATGCCCCTTCACCGTTTAAGTGGCAATATAATTTTTTTTTCTAAAGCACCTCACAACTTAGCAGAGAGATCTTGTCAACTGAATTTTGTAACACAGTTTTTGTTATGACAGTATTTTACTTATTCAAGAATGGCACTTCTTCTGGAATAAACTCTGACATGACTTGGCTAAAAAATATCAGACTTTTCTTGCACCTACAGCATAACTTTGCACTATTGTGCTGGGAAATCTCTAATTAAAGAAGGTCTAAATGGGAACTTGAATGGAAAATCTCTTCTGGAAGTTCTGTATGAAGTGGTTTCGATGGTGAAACAAGTGGCTACAAATTTTGTCTACAAAAATTCCTCTTCAGCTGCACTTTGCTACAGATACTGCTCCCTAAATTTACACTATATAACACTTCACAGTTAGCTACTGTATTTAAATACAGAGATGACAGCCTTAAAAAAAGTGGGTAAAGTGGGTAATAAACCTGTAGGAACTTATTCAATCAGGGAACTTTATGAGGAAGTTTGTGTGCCTATGAATACATTAATGTAAGTATCATATTGTTATAACGTTACATTGTCCTCAACTAGAGAGCTCGTTAAGCACATAATACAGTCATATGATAATATTACTGCATTTGAGAAATTTTGACTACTGAGCTGTGTTCATGTGTTAGTTTATACAGCATTCTTTTCTAGAAAAGACATGTTACTTGTGGTTGATAAGCCTACAGTCTACAAAGTCTACTAATACAGTCTACAAAGAGCCCCTCCTTTTTTTCAATGTTAAATTGATAAGAGTACAATATCCTTTACATTAGAGGATTAAGAAAAGCAATTTCAAAATAAGCCTGCATTGTATCCTGTAGCATTTGGGCTTTTGAATTGTTTTTTTTTTCTTTTCAGTGAACAGTAACACACACTTAGGATCTGTCAGAAGAGTCAGAGATTAACTTTTTAGAAAAGACTATTTGCTAGAAGCTAATTATATCACTAGTAGCAAATTGTGATTCAACACATTAATAGGTTTAATCAATATTCAATCTGCAAACTCATTAATAAATACATTGTAAATAAATTTAAAAAGCACTACATTCTGTCTTCTGATGCAACTTACAGTAAATCTCCTATTCCTTTGGAAAAGCTTGGGAGGAGCTGTGCTGGATTTTGGGGTCCTCAGTCTACAAAAGTAATGTACCTTGGCCAAAAAATAAGTACAGGACTCTCTCAGTTCACAACCACGGCATAAGCTTCTCTTCAATCCTCAAGTTTTGT
Organism: Promerops cafer; assembly: GCA_013398275.1. Taxonomy (NCBI): domain Eukaryota; kingdom Metazoa; phylum Chordata; class Aves; order Passeriformes; family Nectariniidae; genus Promerops; species Promerops cafer. The sequence continues at coordinate 3,143,280 of VZSE01002604.1, read as the reverse complement.
TATTTCATTATGATGTGTTTCTGGAATAATATAAAAAATAAAAGAGGAACACTGCAGTCAAATGAAGACTAAAAAAAGTTTCAAGAGCCAGGAAGTTCTGAGCTGAGATTTCTGATACTGTGGGTAATGTGAGCAAGCAAAGGGGAAATATGAGGAGAAAGGAACCTGTGACGGGAGAGAGAGATGCATGTCTATGTGGGTATATATACATTTCTAATTTTAAAGTTGAATCTGTTGTGATTTTGCACAACTATAATAGTGTTTAAGGGTCAGAAATACTGCTTGTGTCCAAAAGTCATTGAAGCTACACTGGATTTGTAGCACAAAAGAACTGCATTATGTAGTCACAAGCAAATCCACCCACTCTTCTACCTAGGCTAGTTTCCTCAAAATAAATAACTGAAATCCCAAATTCATCTTGTATTTGCAGCCTAAAATAAGCTGTTTACTGGGAAACAGTGAATATTTGCTTTAATTTAGTCTGGCTTTTCCCTCCCTTGCAGGACTGTGTTTAAGACCTTGCAAGTTGTGTTACAGATTTGCCTAGAGCAGAATGGCCAAAGAATGGCTTCTTCGGACATTTTTTGATAAAGTACAGTTTATTGAATAGTGTCATATCTTGGCTTTCTCAAATCTTGTTTCCTTGTTTTGACATTTTAATAGATGAGAGCAGAATCTGTGTATATCATTTACTGAAAATCTGCACCTGTACTACTGCTGAATCAGTGTGTCTGTAATGCAAATGCTGATCAAATTAATGCAAGAAGTTCCATCTATTCAGAATGAAAACCTAAAATTTACACTAAAAAGAAACCTATATCTGCATCTTCTAAAAGTCCTTGAGAACTATGATTGCCTTTAATCATACAAAACACCTTTGTGTAACTTTGAGATCTTTAGAAAGAAGCTTTACACAATCTTTCAGAGAACAATAAATCAAACTTTGACTTTTCAAAACTGCTTCACTGCACTCAGGCATGAATTTCATCTTAAAGCTGGATTTCTTGAAGGGCAACAACAGACCTTTAGCCTATGTTTCCTGATCAGATTTTCAGTAGCAGAAAATGAATTGGTTTGATCTGGCTCACATAACTACAGTTATTCCCTTTATAACTCTTGCCCTTTTTTAGGCTTTCCATTTTCTATGCAATAGATCACTAACATTTTAAATGGAATGATAACCAGGTCATAAGACATACAAGGGCTGCTTTTCTCCTGCCTTTTTTCTTCCATACCAATTCCTGTCCATGAAAACAACTGCAAAATGCTAAATGTCAATTGATACAGATTTAATCACTAGAGAAATGATCACATAATGTGGAGAGGTGGCCCATAATCTTATTTTTGCATTCTCTGGAAGCAGTGCACAATGCATCAAAATTAATGTGGAATCTTCCTTCAGCTCTTTCCAAAAAAAGCTGTCCTTTAAGCTCTTTGGAAAGCAAGAGTGCCATGGATTTGGCCATTGTGGCTGCAGATATTCATCCTGTCAGATGCAAAATGAAACAGTCATGTCATGTCCATGTAGATTCAGCTTGATGTAGTTCTGCCTTTTCAGTTTCCTTTCACAGAGCCTAAGCAATGTCACCACCTGCTGAATCCCTCTCTTCAGCATGTAAAGAGTCCTTTGTTTGGATCTGCTGGGCTTCTTTGACTTCTTAGCTCAGAAACAGTTTCCTTGTGGCTTTTCTTGTACCTCTCCAAGGGTTTTCTTGGGATAACTTGGGAAACTTTCAATTCAGGAAAAGATGGTAAAACTCAATTCCTTTTCCACTTAGCTGATTTGCACTTTCTTGCTTTGTTGTGTATTACTGGAGATAGGTCTAAGCTGCCATTTCTAAATACAGTCTGAATTATGGCAGAAAGTGTTGCAGCACTATTCTGCTTGCAGTTAAAATTTCCTTAAATTTCAGGAGTCATCTTTAATACATTATTAAATTGAGCTCATCTTTACAATGGTAATTTCTTGCCCAGAGACAGTTGTGATTTTACAAAAGTTTTCAGTTTCACTAAGCCATAGCTAGCTTTTCTACCATTAAGGTTCTACATATCTTATGGAAGTTTCATTTCTTAGTTCTTGTCATGCAAACAAGGCAATTAGAAAGTAGAAGCAGGTAAAGATTGCAGCATGAAAAAAAAAAAATCAAAACTTCTGATGGGGAACTATTTTGCAAATAGAAGTAAAAGGTTCACTTAGGACTTTTACCTGTGTTAGAAGAATTGACTATCGGCATTAAAAATTAGCAATCATTGTAATATGATTCCAGAGGGCCTTAGGAGACCTCAGATACCAGAGTCTATTCTAGTTAAAAGCAAATGAAATTTATTCAACAGCTTGATGACAGTATGGGGAACACTCTGTCACATCCCCAGAATTTTCCAGCTTGGTTTAAAGCTGTCCTCATGAGGTGACTCCACACACAAGATCCTTATGACACGTAGTGTAGCTGTTGGCTTTTGACATAGCTGTTGCATGACACAGGTGAACAACCTGATAATTATTGGGTCAGCTTCTCAGAAATGGGTATACATCAAAAATAATCTTTCCTGCCAGTTCCCAAAAGCCATAAGTGTAAAAACAAGGTGTGATTACCATGATTTTTCCTTGGTTGCTGCATCTACAGCATCAATTTCACCAGCAACTTTCACCTTCTCCCTTCTAAAATAAAAGCCCATTTAATAAAAGGGCTGCCCTCTTACCATGTTAGTTGTTATAAATGCAGCTGTCATAAAGGAGGATACTACCTGATTTTAGAGATCTCAAGGTCACAAATCAACAATGAAAAAGGCAGTAAAATTTATTTCTCTAAAAAGATGGTTTCCATCTCCCTCATGCTAAATATAAGTTTATTTTGGCTACAGAAGAAATAAGACTTTTTGTGCTTTTCCAGACAGCTAATGGAGGACCGTGCTCACTTATCTCGTTAGGGACTTCTTTCAGTGTACAGCCATAAGTAACAGGAAGACCAGCTTTTAAAGCTGGCCAATAAAACATCTGTCATCTTTTCAAGATGTACATTCCTTCTTCATCTAGCAAATCTCAAAAACGTGTCACAGGTTTGGATCATGGAGAGACTCTAAAGTTGCTGCTAGAAGAGGTGTGAAAACATGCTAGTCCAGATTAGAAAGTGCTGAGCAGCAGACAGAGCTATGATACATTAGAAGGCACCACACTTGTGGCTACTCCTGATCTTAATTTAGATCCACACCGCAGAGCTATTTCCTATTTGTATTTTGGTCCATGTGCACTTTCAGCTCTCTGAGAAGCATGCTTTGTGTTCCAGCAGGAGATTTTGAGTCAGTTTTTATTGTTATTGACCAATATTAACTCTGTTTTTGTTAATTCCTGAGTTTTGTCTATTCATTTTTCAGGAGAGTGTCAATGGCTCATTGCTCCAGGACGTAACTCATTGGTATTCTCAACTCACTAAAGTAGACTTTTCCAGCCTGCCGGAGACACCGCTCCAGTTATTTGGACAGCCAGAGCTCTCATTCAAACCCTAGGTTTTGAGCTGAACCTTTTTCTCATATGCTCCTGATGTTTTCCAAATCTACCAAACCAGTCTGCTGGCAGCCTTGTTTTAGAAATACAAAAAATGTTTTAGTTCCAGCACTTACTCTGTTCCATGTACAATCATTTCATTCTAATTCTGCCAAAACTTTGCCACTCTTGTTCTAGTTCCTGTTAATAAAATGCAGTGTTTCCTGGTCTGCATCCTGTTAGTCCTGACACAATCTCTTCATATCCAGTGTGGGTTCATCCCACCAAGGACAGGAAATGTTCTGCTTTGCTGATTCAAATCTGACCAGAAATAATGTGGACAAAAATACTTTTAAGAGGGATAGCTTAGGTAAGAACACGACAGTTGGGAATGTAACAGTCAAACTCAAAGGCACAAAATATCAGAACTAGCTTGAAAGTCCTTGATAAATGGTAACAGTAATAGTAATGAAACATAGTCGGAGAATTTAGATATTTTCACCTAAAATCACCTTTCTTCTTTGTGTGTTTTTCCTAAGGTTTTGGTTGTGGCTTTTTTTGGGTTTTTTTGTGTGGGTATTTTGGTTTTTTTAATGTATTCTAGTCTGTATAACTTGCGATTTACACTGGTTTGAGCACATACCAATTTAAATTTATATTATTTAATGAATGTTTTACAAGGACTTTCGGAATTTAATGTTGTTACTAGTAACTTTGTGGAATCACCTCAGGAAGTTGAGCTTTAAATCTGCCATTTAAGCTGCCATTTGTGACCAATTGTCTAAAAAGACAACCAAATCCACTTCTAAACAGTTAAAACAATAAACTGTGTGATTAACTGTGGTGGGTTTTTGAAACATTGAAAATATTACAAAATATTACAAAAATTGAAAATATTACAAAAAGTACCGTGGAACTGGCAATTGCTAGACAAGAAGTGAACGACTGTTAGGGCACAAGAGGCTGAACTCTGAGGACTCACCTTGGCTTAGGGGCTATGGAAGTTCTGTGTATAAAGACAAACCATTGTTATTCGAACTCTGCTACTTAGTCACACTAGATATATTTGAATTTCACAAATTATCAAATGGTGTGCAGTAGTTGTGCTGCTGAGAGAATGCACAGTTCTCAGTTCTCAGCTGAGAATTTAAATGGGACATGGCATAAATATTTAAGCCAAGGCATAGCACAAAAAGGTGAAAACTGACCAAGTGTGCTTGATAAAGGGAGACAAAACAAAGACAGGTAAGCCCTCAGGTTCTTCATTTCACAGCTCCCTTGAGCAAATTAGAGAGTCACAGTGTAGGAGAGTAAAGTTTAATGGGTACTTTGCACAGCCACATCCAAAATCATGGCTTCTTTTTCTGAACCAAATCTGAATATCCTTCTGCTTCAACAAGGATGGGTAAGGGATTTGCTGTGTTAGTAGGGACTCTTTAGCTGATTTAGCATGACTAGGCAGGATGCTCTCCTTCCTCTGAGATTGCTAACGAGTGTCAGGAAGTATTGCCTTCCTTCCTGGCTCCAAGCTTGTTACCTCTACAACACCCTATGCCTCTTCTGGCAAGGCTTCCTTGCCAGAATACAGAGCAGTTAGATATCCACACACTGCTAAAAAATAGAGTCCAGACATTTCTGGTGGATGCAGTAATCTTATTTCTTTCATCTCCTCTGTTGTATAAATAACCATCATGTTTTATCTAGTAGTGAGTATTTTGGTTGTGAAGGACCACTCTGTAATTAACTTTGTTATGATAATTATTATAGCAATGTAAAATTTTGAACATATAGATTAATTACAATTTTGGAAAGCAATAGTTTTGACACCTTTGGGTTTGAAATATGCTGTATCAACAGATTTGGGTATGTTCAACATACCTACAAAAATTTGAGTGTGTTCAAAATACCTACAGTTGTAGTTATTTTCTTTCAATTCTAGCTGTCACAATTACATGTTTCACCTCTGTAATAATAGATTTTTCCCAGTGATAACTCAGAGGAAATAGCCTCTCCATGCAATTTTTCCCAGAGTAAATCACAGAAGTTTCCCAAAGTTTTCACTGAAAAAAAATGCTACTGTAGACCAAGAATTTAATGCAGCCCCAAATACTAGCCTAGATATGTGACCATATGTAATTTCATGAAGTTGTGACCTCACTAGAATAGTGCCTGGTTTGGGAACCTTTTTACACCCTTACATAGCAGATGTGCACTTCTGAGCTATATCAGCAGCCTATAACACTAGGCAGCACAGACTCAGCTTGTCCTGCAGACTAAGGCTTATTTAATGCTTGCATAGTCTAAGATACTGGGAATGAATCTATTGGCTGCAGCATTACTGGCCTCCTCTCCCTGTCAGTCTTCTCTGTTTCAAGAGCTGTGACCATATTCCATTCCAGTGACTTCAGCATTGAATCTGGGTATGCATTGAGATGGCAGAGTAGAATTTGACAGCTATTCAAGATGGAGCTAAGTTGTATTGTAAAATTACTTCTCGTTTCCTTCTTGATCTTCACTATTAGCTCAGCTGGTCAGAGTATAGTGCTAATAACAACAAGGTCATGGGTTTGATCTCCATATGGGCCATTCACTTAAAAGTTGGACTCAGTGATCCTTATGGGTCCCTTCCAACTCAGAATATTCTGTGATTACAAAAAGTTAAAGACATATATGATGCCTTAAAAGGCATAAATGATGCTTAAAGAGAAATGCCCCTCCCTGTGGAGATTGTAATCAACAATAAGTAATAAAACCACAAGATAAAGAACTACTGCCAGGAGGCAATAGATTCTTTGCAGAGACTATGCTTTCCTATGGGACGTGCATGCACTTAGTCATTCTTACTCTACAATCAGTCCAGATTAAGTACTCTGGTTCTTTAAAGATGTAAATAGCAACGCCTAGTGGATTAGCATAGAAACACCTTATGGAAAAAATGCATCTTAGGAAGGATTTGAATGAATATAGCTTTTAATGTGAGTTCTTCCAGAAATCTTATCACAAAAGATTTTACATTCAGAGAAGAATAGTTGCTGCCTTTTCATCACAGTTACTTTCTGAAAAACAGGCATTGAAGAGAGATAAGGAAACTTTCTTGTAGACTATTCCTATTATCAAATAGCAACTTTGCTCCACCCTTTCCTTGTATTTGGCTTCTTACAGAGTGCCTGGAGCTGCCGTTTCGTTCCAAGATTACCTTCAGAAAAATCCCCTGCCATTATCAGACATGCTAACAAAAGAAAGAAGTGTATACCACTTCCAAAGAGGAAAAATGTAATTAACTGCCATTGATCAAAATCTGGAGAGGTACCCAGATTTACTTAGCTTGACTGAGACGACAATCAATAGCAGTTCAGGACTGTGATTTCATACCTCCTACCATTCACACTGTCATTCTTGGGCAGTGAATCAGGCTTGAGGGGAAGGCTGGGAGGAGCGACAGGCTGCAGGGGAAAATTACTGTCCCTTGCTCCCTACTCTGTCCCATCCCTCCTCCCCACCCCTCAACAAGTAGCAAATGAGAACAGCAGTGGTGGAGAGGCGCTGCTGTTCTTACCCGCTCAGCAAAGAGATAAGGCAGCAGGCTAGGTAGGACTGCTAGGACTGCTTTCCAAGCACTCAAAATCATTCAGACAGAAGCACAGCAACAACTTCTCTGTATCAGGGTGCTCTCCTTTCCCACATTGCCTTCTCTTTGGGATGAGGGAGCAGCTCATCCTGAGAATAATCCTCACTCCTTTCCTTCTCTTTGGGAGGAGGCAGCAGCTTGCTAGTTGGAATTTCCATAGAAGAGGTGTTTCAGACAAGACAGACAATCCTGCAGACCAGATTGGGCCAGAGTGCTGCATTTTTAACCATGCTGGTCAAGAATCTGTAAAATTCATCTGTGTCAGCCTGACTGCATCCACTGACTGTGCTCCGAGTTAGGTCAGTGTTAAGAGCTGTTGGAGATCACTGTTTATATCTGGACATAAAGACTTTTATTCTACCCTCAGTCTTTGTGCAAACCTTCCCTTTGCAACAGGACACTGCTCACAGCAGGGCTACACAACCCCATCAGGACAGTCTCAGACACTGGGCAACATTACAAAGGAAATTGTCATCACTCAAGAACTTCACACACAGTTTGTGGCTTTTGGAGTCATCAGTCCTTACTAGAAAAAAACAGAGACCAGTATGAACAGGCTGAAGAATTATATTGAACTCATAACCCTGGAAGTTGCAGCCAGTTTGATTTTTCCTTGGTTACCTCATTTGTTGTCACAACATTCTGGAACAGAAACCCAGTGGACAAAGCATGGGATTAGTAAGTTAGTAATTTAACTGCACCCTTAGCACTAGTCCTTGTGTACTGTGACAGTGTGTAGATTTTTGTGCAGTATTATGAAGGAAAGAGTTGTGTCACAGTGATGAGGGGGGAAAGGTACTGTTTATGATTGTGATTGATACTGTGTTGCTGCAGCATAGTTTTAGTAAGAATAATACTGCAACATAAATGTTTCTTTCAGCTGGGAATATACCTTGTTTGTTAGACTACAGGAGTAGAAGGAATTTCCAACATTCAAGCTCATAAGATGCCTTTTAAGTGAAAACAGAGATTTGGCCAACTGAGACAAAGGACTGAAGAGGTTTGGCATTTAGATCACAGTAGCAGCAAAACCAGATGACAAAGCAAAGCTTTAAAAAGCCTCTTGGAAATATTTGGGATGGAAAGGAAGTGAGAGGAATGGAGAGTGTTGCTTATTAAGGGGAGAAGATAGGAAATGATGCTATTGTGGCAGCAGAGCTGATGAAGGTCAGAGATGATAAGCTCTGATTTGCATTCTTTCAAAACACTCATACAAAGTTGGTGACTTTTTAGTCAAAGATTTGGGATATTTTGGCCAGGGAGATTGCTGTGCTTGTATGATTGTAATCTACAATGCTTTAGTTTTTCAAGCAAAAAACAGTGCCTTCAGCAATTTCATGCAAAGGATATCTGCTTTGCATTAGACTTGCCATAAGCCTTCTGAAGAATTAGCTATAAACCTTAAGATCTGCACTTTACAGGAAGCTCTGGGAAAGGTTAGTCCAAGCTCTGGTATCTGGAGAAGTCACTGGAGGACATGGAACAAGCAATAAGGTTGTCAGGTCTAACTTCATCAAAGAGATACTAAGCAGAATATTTCCACTTTAAATACATGCTTTTGTGACCACCTATTGAAGAACTGTGCCAGACACAAGGGACAAGTGTCCCAAGAGCATGGGACCATAGCTGGATCTCGTTAAATTAATGAGGGGTAGTCCTACAGGGGGATCCATGTTAAATTTCTTTTACAGAAACTGCTTATACATATCTATCTCCTAGGAAACAGTATTTATCTACATTAACATTCTTTATCTAGTACTAGATGTATAGAATATGCCTAGGTTCATTGCAGTTTAGATTTCCCTTCTTTAGCATTCCTACAACTTGCCAGAATGTCTGCTTCTGCAGAAACAAAGGTTAATTAAACACATCCGCCCATTAGATCAAGGAGTGAACATTATTACAGTCTGGCCCTGAGCTACCTTCTTCAGCTGTTAGCACTGAAAGACACTTGGAACTACAAATTAGTCCTCAAGCAAAACTAGCTTCAGCAGAAACCACTTGGTTTTTTGAACAGAGAACGTCTTCCCCATATGTGCTGGTTTTGCATCACAGAAGTGATGTTCTAACCCACCACACCACATTTACAGTTTTGGCTTGTACTTGTCTCACTGTACCTAGTTACAGCAAGAAACATTCTAGGGGTATTTTGCAAGTTGTGTGATCCAAGGTTCTTGGACCTTTATGGTGTCATGTTAACACATAATAAAGAATGTTAGAAAAAAATCTACCTTGTCTGCATTGCTAAAGCCATATTTCATAATTAGTAGAGTTTAAGATAACTCATATTGGATTTGTTTTTTACTTGTATTGCTTAGCTTTGCCCCTTTCACTGTGCTTGGGCCAGTGAAAGAGCTTGGGAAATAAACTGGCCAACTCCCTCATTATGCATTTCTTTTCACTTTCTTTTCCCTTTAATTTTCTGGCTCTTATGTATAAGCACCATATTACCACAAATGCTTTCTGAATTCTGTGAATCAAATCTAAAGCATAACACATTAACTATATGAACTCCTCAGAGTAGCTGTGGCTGTATCTCAGTTTCCCTCTTGCCATCATGGGGAATGAAGTCTGGCAGCATATACCTTTCACAAACATGTGCTGTTACCAGGCCTCTAATCCCCACTACTTGAAGAACTGACATTCTTAAAATGTTTTCTTTCTGTGCTGAATCAACAGCACAAGGCTGCAATAGACCTGCCAGAGAGCAGTGACCAATAATCCGATTACTTAAGGTATGCAGGACACATTGAGGTCTTCTCTGAAAGTAGGATCTTAAATGATGTTAATTATGTAAAAAAGAGCAGTATTTACTTAATCATAGAAGCTGGCTTGTATCTATTCTCTTCAATAATAGATGAAGCAGGTATAATTCTCTGCATTCAAAATTCAAAGCCCCTATTTTGTCAGAACTCTTCTCAAATGTGATAATATATTATGCATCCCCCATTCTCATTCAGATTATTCACAAGTAATTTCTGCTTTTCTCAAGCTGACTCATTCTTCATACTTATTAGCTGAATTGCTAATAAAAAGGAATCTCTTCCCATGAACTGAATATTCACGTATTTAATTTCTACTGATTTGACTAGTTTTGATCAGACACACAGACCACAGATTCTTTTTCCTATTCCCAATCTGGAAGAGATCACCTGGGCATCTTATTTTGAATCCTGTTTTTCACAAATATTGTCTAATGTTTGATTAAAATTTTCAACTTCTCAAACACTATTACCATTACACTGAATGGGTTAATAATAGGAAGTACAGATAAAAGGAGACATAAATGAAGAGCTACCAAAAAAAATCAATTATTTGCATTGCTTTCTTGGGTTTGGTTTCAAAGTCTATAGACGTCACAAAATTGTCTTCTTTTCCCAATTTGTACTGGACAACTCCTGCCTGCTTTTCAAAAACCCTTTGAAAGGCATCTCTGTCCCTGATAATGGTACACAGACACAGTGCTGCCTTGCAAACTGCTCATCACTTGGCATCAAGATATTTTCTGTAGTCTCTGAGAAAAACCTCTTACTCTCTAGCAAAAACAGAAAGCAAAGTTGGAGTGGCACTCTGATGGGTCTCGGACAGCTGATCACTGATGACATAGCTCTAGTGGCAAAGTGCAAAATATGCTCACAGTTAACATTTTAAGAAAATAAACCCCAAAGGAAAACTACATGGTAAACTTGAAGTATTGACCCCAAAGAGGAAGCAGAATGTCCTTCTTGGAACATCTCTCCTTGGCATCTTACCTGAAACATTCTGTCTAGCCTGTAATTCAGCAGGCAAGATGTGACAATCTTCTTTACAAGTACAACACGTTAAATTACTTTAGAGCTGTTTCTATAAATATAGTATGCCAATGCTTACTGACTGATTCTGCCACTTAGGAGCTTTTTTTGCATTCAGCAATGAAGCAGTTGAATTCTTAAGGTATTTTGCTGTTAAATTTCAATTAAGTTGTAAGGCTGCCTACACCACAACATAAAATGTATATTCATTACATGTGGCAAAAGTCTTTATAAAAATCTTGAAGCTGACCATAGCTGACCTTTGCTGCTTGTGTCACTCACACTAAAAATACTGGATGATACAAAGTATTGTATAAGGCTGTGTAACAGACAGCTATGTCTGTACTCAGGTTTTATAGGGAGCAAGCCACGGTAGTATTATTTCTTCATTCCTCTTTCCTGAGCCTCTTTAGGTTTTGTGCCTATGTATATATTTTCTGGGCCATTTATTCTATCCTATGCTGAAGAACACTATTAAACAGGTAATATGGCAAGGACTGGAAAAATTTATATATGTCCTATCAGCATAAACAAATCTGTGGACTGTGCTCAGGAAAGCTCTAAAGCTGCTGGAGCATTTCATTAGCCTGAACACAAGTACCATTCATTTAAACAGGTCTGCAAGGATCACATCTCCTTCTCTACCAGTTTACTCAGAGATGACCCAGCATGTAGTTCAGTACTGCACTTCTAAGCACTTATTTCTTAACATGCTGTTGCTCTTTTGTGCTTCAGGATACATTTCCATTTAGTCATGACAGCATAACCAGCAGTCTATCCTTTGCTTTCTGTGGGCCAATAACTTTAGTATGCTCCATTAATTAAAGCTACGGGTATTATTAAGTGGAACGGCCCTATACTCATGAGAGTATGAAAAAAAGTTACATTGACTGAAGGAGATTGCTGTGAGTTTTAAGAGCATTTTTGAAGTGCATTCCCTTTTTCTTTTTTTGGTGGAGATTTGCTAGACTGTATTTTGGAAGGTCAGGATTACTGTAAACAAAACATACTGAGCTGATAACCTGAAGCAATATCTGAACAAGAAAGACAAAAAGGTCCTAAGCAAGGAAAACTTTTGTAAATATTTCAGTATTTCTTAGGTGATTAAAGCATAATACTCCAACATGAAATTGAGAACAATTACTTTAATAGACTAAGGAGTTCATTCAACTTTAGAGTTAAGTCTACTTTTATGATTAAAATACAGGGAAAAGAACCAGAAGACATAAAGTCTCTTTTCAGCATTAGCACTGACTCACTGTGTGAGATTAAGCAAGTCACTTAATTTACTGCCTCACTCTCTGCCTCACCTGTAAAATGAAGGAGCCTGCCTCACAAGTGCTGTGTGGGATTACTTTAAACATTTGCTATGCATCTAACATTTCTTGAAAGCAAGGTGCTGGAAAATTTATTTTTGAAGATGTATATAAACAGGATACAAGAGCAGAATCAGGTAGTTTCTATAAAGGAAAATACACATCTCTTTCATTTGATTCATTCCTTTCTTTGGATTTCTAAAGCATGACAACAAAATAATTAACTACTGGACCTGTTGGTCAGTAACACAAGTGAGCTAATTGGTGAGATCAATATTGGCAGCAGCTTGGGCTGCTGTGATCACACACTGGTGGAATTTGCAGTCCCCAGGGATATGGGTTAGGTGAAGAGTAAAGACTGGCCCCTGAATTCTAGTAAAGAAAAAAAAATTTAAAAAAAGAAAAAAAAAATTCCAGCTCTTCAAGGAGTTTGCAAAAGGAGCCCCCGATAAACTGCCCTCAGAGAAAAAGGAGCAGAATTGAGCTGGCAGACCTAGACATTTTCCACAGAGTGCAAGAGCTCTCAATACCAAGGTGTAAGAAATCAGGAAGGACACGTGGGACAGGGAGGAGATTTGAGATATTCAGCGTGGCTTCATCTGGGCCAAGTGGCCAGCCTAGTGGCCTGACTACATCTCATATTCTAGAATTCTATAACTGTGAGTGAAGCCCTTGAAAGAAGTTTATAAGTTGAAAAAAAAAATCATTGCCACAAACTAGACAGACCCAACTATAAGTAGGAATAAAAATACATCATTATTAGTCAGTAGGTCACACAATTGAAATACTAAGGTGAGTTTTCTCCATGATGTATAAGCAAGTTTACATCTAATGGAAGTGAATGGCAGTGATTTAAATCCAGAGAAAGGAAATAATGGTTTTCTAAACCAGAATTTTTACTGAACTCATGGCCACATAACTTTGTTGGAACCAAGATCTCAGTGAATACAAGAAACAAACATTTTTATGGAAATATGAACATCGACTGTGATATTCTATTAAATGAAAGGTTACAAATCCCTCATGTTGCACAGTACAAGACAATTATTAACTGGTAGACATGTAAAAGTACTAATTGGTCGGCATGTAAAAACACCACCTGTGAAGCCTGTTTGACAGCTGATCTCTCTGGACTGCAGCTGGATCAGAAGCACCTGGTACAGGTCACTGCAGGAGGCAGAACCATGGAGGATTCTGGTCATTTCTGGTACAGCAATCTCCCTGCCACTGAGGCTGAGCAGCACACAGCACATCTTTAGCAGCCTGCTACTCTTATCATAGCCACATTATAGAAAATGTCAGGTTTGTTTCATCATAAAACTAATTACATCAGCAATTTTTTAACCAAAGAGGAGTTTTTACCTCACAGTGCAGCTTAGCAGACAACAAAAAGCAATGCTTTTTACTAACACTGTGCTGTGACCCCATGAAGGAGCTGATCAATACCACAGTGAGCACAGTAAAAACACAAAGCAATGTGATCAATGACATATGCAAAGGTTATGTGTTTCCTGTATAGTTGCTCACATCACCAAGGACTTTTTTGAAGACAGTTATTGTTATCTTAAGCATTCACAAAATTATCACTGCTGCTTTCTGTTGGTTCCATCTAATCCTAGATTGAGGCCTTTATGTAAAGCCTGGTCATAAGTCCTTTACAACCTTGGAATGAAGTTAGTGTTTGGTATTCTACAAGGACAACAGATACAGGAAAATTCAGATGCTCTATCCTTTTAAAAGCAACTTTCTAGGTTAATAAATAAGGTCTACAAGTTCATTTGGTAGATATAAATGCATGTCATTTATTTAATTTCATTATAACATTTTTTATGCCGTGAAACATGGATCATACTGCCTTACTCATACATATATTAAATATAATAATAAATCATAATAATACATTTATTATTGCTATATTTACCTAGTTTCTACTAAATTAGCATGTCAGAGACATCTAGACAAAACCTTAGGCCCCCCACCAATGGTAGCAGAGCCTTTAGCTCTGCATTTCAGAGCTACAGACCAAGATGGAAAAATGCAGCAGTAACACCACCACAGGTTATAGTTATACTGAAAAGAGTCAATGACTCACTGTGAATGTTTACTTGGCCTGCATGCTTTAGGGATGAGTGAAGATTACTGAAGACAACTATTTCTTTTATTCTCATTTTATTTTGCTTATTACTAGGTAGTACTACTACATTCCTTTTACAAAACCAGATTAAGAATAAACAAGAGGTGCTTGTCATCCAGCATTAATACAGCATTACTCTTATGTACTAATACATAATATGGTTTTGGGCACAGCTGCTTGTATATACATTTTAGCAGCTGTTTTTTTCCTGTCTGTCCATCCACAGCCAATAGGTATGCTGCCTGGCACAATACATGTACCTTTTCTAGACCTAGCCCAGACCTTTAATCCAATCTCTGCACCCTCAGAGCCTCCCATGTTGCTGCTGTTCCTTTTCTCACCCCAGCTGGGCCAGGGAACTCCCTTCCCCACTTCAGTGTCAAATAGTGACAGCAAGTTTTCCTTTTACTTTTGTGTCCCAAACTGCACATAAATGTAAATACACAGAGCAGTGATCACTCTCTGATGCAGCTTTACAAACTGGATAAATTGGTTGCTTTCTCAGCTGATACTCACTGTGCTTAAAGTTTGTCCTAGAGCAGCAGTTTCTTAAGGAGTATGAATTAGGCAGGCAGGAGGTGGCAGAAGGAGCTCCACTACAGTTTTACAGGCCAATCCACATGATGACTGTAGCTGGACTCCTCCTAGTGCCTCAGAAAGTTACAAGAAAAGGGAAGGGCTCAGGATATGATATCATGCACTCATTCTAAAAACAAGGAAACTGTTGTAGATAATTTAAAAAGTAACAGCTTAAAAATTCTGAATGGCCAATAAGAGAAAATTACTTTTCTAATTCATCTTTCCTCCCTTTTCCAGTGAAAAGTTTCAATAAATAAAAATTACAAACTTAGAAAACTATGTTTGCATGATTAGTAGGGCTAGCCTAAGGGACCTATTACAGCTGAGCCACCTCAGAGCAGTGCTTGCTGCTGCCTGTGTCAGAGCTCAAGCTTCGAGCGTGGTGCCAGCTCTGCATCCTGGCAGATGCACCCAGGCCCAACACAGCTGGGTCTGCAGCCGCCTGTGTGAGCAGCAGGGACCCACGGGTATCCACTCCTTGGAAGTATCCTGACTTGTTTATTGCCTTTCTCAGCCAAAGTAAAATCTTCTAAAGCAGCTAAGTGATTCAGGAATCCAATTAATATCTTCTAAAGCAATGTAAGCAAACAAGTTTTTAAATCTCATGGAAAGTCAATGTGATTTTGTGCAGATTTGCAGGGTTAAGTTTTACTCCTTAGATCCTTTTCTAATTGCAAGTCTGCTTCAGAAATAATCCATTTGCAGGGATATATTACTATAAATTTATTTACCAGGTCATTGTCTACAGCTTTTAAAAAAGAAATTAATAAACATTTGAAGCAAAGCACATGTTCTAACTCAGCACAATTGTCCTTTACCTGATTTAGCTTTGAAGTTTTCTGTTTTTATTTCAGATCTGAAGCAGCATTTGCGTGCCTAGAAGCTTCTCTGTCCTTTCCAGCTTTATCAATTAGTCTACTAAGCCACTCATTTTTCTTTCAAGTTGTCAGGATAATTTAGTTTCTGTTATAATCCCATAAAACACACTCATAGGAAAATTTAGCCCAGATTTCATGCAAGCAACATTTTAATGCTGTGTTCGGAATTGCTACATTCTCTGTTATGGTGGTCATCATGCTTGCCTTTCAAATGTCTTCTTTTTGTATTAAAAATTTCCAGTGAGTTTGTTTATGCAACTCATCCCAGACTCAACATTAAGGCCACCCATGAGTGATATATTATAGTTTATCATAATTTTCAACCTCCTGTATTGACTTTTAGCTTAATGGCTGGGATTTGGAGGACCCTTATCATATTAGATCAGTTTAGGGATCAGGCATTTTATGTTTCAGTATTTGTCAGTACCCTTCTACTGAGCTGCACAACAGGGTGCTGCTCTTGAAGCTCTATTGTTAAAGAAGAATATTTTGCTGCCAGATTTCTTGTTCTATTTGTGCCTTTTGTTAGTGGACTTTCAATTTCAGGAACTTGTTCTTTTTAAGAGGATAGGGGAAGAACAATACTTTATAACATATTATTTATTAAACGGATGCTGGCATTATCAATGCTTGTTTATCCAGTGGTGATGCATCTCCCAAATAAACCAGCAGCAGTAGTGAAATAAACCAGAGGACAGAACCATTTTCTTCATAAAGATTCTGGGGACTTTTTAACTATTTGTACTCTGGAATGAAGGATCTAGGGGCAATGATTTCTCAAATAGTTTATGAATTGGAGGGGTGTGATTTAAAATCACTAATAATAGTTACAGAATTTGAGAAGTCCATCTAAAAAAACTGTGATAGAGTTTACATGTATATTTTTGTTTCTCTGCTCCCTCTTGATTTTTAGTAGTATTATAAAACCTATATAGGTGATCATCTGGATTTGAGATTTCCTAAAAGAGCAAAGGCTTGTCACAGCTCTGGATTTGATTTGGACATTTCATGTATTCACACACTGGACTGCAAACCATACCTTTGAAGTGTTCATAAGATGAGGGAGCTGGAACTGCTGCTTGCCATGAAGGGGGCAGGGGCACCTCTGGTGTGCTCCTACTCCTCTGTGGCCCCAGGGGGGTTAATCTCCAGTGAACATCTGGCTGCAGCACCTGGGTCATTGCTCAGGCCAAGCTCTAAGGAGGTGGGTACTGCCTGCATCATGCTCCTACTCTGAATCTGCAGCAAATAAAACAGATGGTGCCTTGGAATATTTCAGAGGAGAATATTCTGAAGACAACACACACATTTTTAACCAGGCTTTGAGGTCAAACAGATGAAGTAAGCCTTAGTTAATCATAGACACATTGGTGTTCATTCTCTTCTTGGTTCTCTGCAGATTTTAACATCTCTGATGGCATCCTGAGTTACTTCAGTGTGAGCATGAAAAGCAGGATTAACTGTGCACAGCTCCGTTTTGTTTTGTTGTATTCCTTTTGCTTCTTGCCAGAAAACCATATTTTTCTTAGATTCTTGTGTGTTCCCTTTCTTCCTCTTTTTCTTCAAGATTTAATTAGAATGATGAAATAATTTTGATTAAAAGGAATCACTGGAGATAACTTTGTCCTTTACACACTCAAAACAGAGCTTCAAAGTTAGGTCAGGTTGCTTAGCACTGTCTGGTCCAGGTGTGAATATCTCCAAGGGTGGACATTCCAGTCTCCCTGGGTGTCCTGTTTAAGGGTTTGACCACCCTCACTGTGAAGTCCACAGGAAGTGTAACTCATGTTCCTCAGTACATATATAAGGCTGGGAGGTTTCCTAAGGCTAACATACAGCATCTGGTAGAAAACCTGGATAGGGAAGTAGTTTCGAGTTTGGGAAAGAGGTGGAAGGGATTTTTAGCATGGGGAAATGAGGAAAAGCCAAGTTTTACATTTATAGTAGGAGAGACAGTAATGAGCAGGAGTAAAAGGAATCATGGCAGTGAGGGAGAAAAGCAAGGACTGCTTCACAGGTCAGGCAAGGTCATGTGTGGGAGGAGAACTTGGATGATGACAAGGCAGGACCATAACTGAAGTGGTCACCACCCCCAGATTGGGGTACCTCTTACAACCTTAAATAAATCTTCAAGAGTGTGTCATAGCTAAAAATATCTTGCCAGTTCTGGCATGAAGTTGATTGCAGGAGCTTCCAGAGCATTTTGCTCTCTTGGCTCCCTGTGCAATTCCAGCTGGATAGTACACTTCACATTTAAAACAGTGCTGATCTTTTGGTCTGCTGCTGTTCTGTTCCAGAGGAAGTTGCCTTTTTGAAGAAAGAGCTACAGGTCCTGCAGCATGCAAACATAGGCAACACATATTATACAGGGCACTGTTTATAGATAACTCCAGTTTCAATCACAGTTAATTCTCTTAAAGACTGCTGGACTAGAAAAATACTTTATAAATATATGCAGGTATTTTTCTTCATAACCAAGGAGTTGGAGCAGTGATTAGAAATTTTAGTAGTCAGCAATATGAGGTAGAAAAGATTTTTCAATACTGATAAAAAGGAGAACAGAAATTGAAGAAGAGTTCTTTTCTTTTGCTGATTATTTAATTGTTCAGGAAAATACAATGTGATTGTTGAAACTGCTCTCAGATGTATAAAAGCAATGCTAGCAGAATGCAATAGCAGAATGCAAAGAAGAATATAGATGTGTGAAAAGAGGGAGATGAGTTTGTGTTCATAAAAACCGAAGCCTAGGTGATTTATAATAGGAAATCACTTTTAGTGATTTAAACATGTTAACTGATGATTCCTCCCAAGACTGTTGTGAAGCAGGGAAGGATTATGCCTTGTTTTGACAGATGGAGAAAAGGCTAAGTTCTTACCAGGAACTTTGCCAGCTCATTTCAAAGTAGTTTCCAAGGAAGATCTTTCCCTTCAGAAATCTTGAAGCTACAGACATCTCTCAAAGCTTCCCTCCATTACTGTGGGAGAGCAGAGATGGTCATAGGTGTTGAAGGTAGCCTGGCCTGGCCTTTTTAGAACTCTGACTGGATTTAATCCGAACAAAGAACAAGCAGAAACAACCTTTCCTGTATGATGACTCACCCTACCAGAGGAAGATTAGTCAATGGAAATTTGTGTGTGCCTGTATTAGTCAGTAAGTATGTACCCATCCCTGCACAGGGCCAGGGGCAAAGCACCAGGGCAGCGGGAGTGGAAGCCTGAGTGGAGGAGTCACAGCTTTTTTGCTGTTGGCACTCCAGCATCAACAGAAGTAAGAGCAGAGGAGTCCTAGGCTGATTTCCAGCACTGTAACAGACCTAACGTGTGAAGGATATCAGGTGCTGAATCTCAGCTCTCCCATTTACCCTTTCTGCTCACAATCTGTCCAAGGCATACTCCAACCTTTCCCCAAAGCATGGTCTTTTCACCTTATCTGGGGTCAGTACAGGACTGTTAATTTTTCCTAGATCTTTTCACAAGGAAAATGATTCACTCTAAAACTCATGTAACTCTAGGTTCATTTTGTACTGCCCTATCAATCAGTAAAGTGGTAATGTGGTAACCCGAGTCTCAGAGTGGTAAAGGCAAGGAGAGATTTAAGAAGTTCACATTTAAAAAATATTCGTTAAAAAGCCAGTCTGCTTCTTTTTCTTCTTTCTGGTCATTGACCACACTTGCATCAGGATAGTTCATATATATTGTCACAGGTGTACCTTGGCTTTGCCATTCTTTCCCAGAAGTCTCTGAAACAGAAAGAATTATTTGCCAGCTAAACCAACTCCAGCTCACATTTTCCTAATATTAGTTTGAATGTTGCCAGCAACATGGTATATCCATGTTCACATCCTAAATGCAGCCTTCACTAGAGATCCAAACAGAAACCTTTCAAAGCTCTCTTCATGGCAACTTCTCTCTACAATGAACTACTGTTGAAACAAATCTGGAGATAAATGGGACCTCAACAACATATCTTTGTGCCTCTTGGTTCACCTAAAACTTCAGGAGTTTACAACCTGCAAATTCAATCACATAAATAAAGGCTGCTAATACCTTACTGTAAAGAAATATTTTCATTAATCTTAATGATTATAAGATGATTCTGCTGCCATATTCTCCACTACCCATTAATTGTAGGACATTAATAAAGTTCCTGCTTCCAGTGTATCTTGATGAAACAATAACAACCCCCAGCAACACCAGCCCGAAGCACTGGACCCAGTTTCTGTGTTCCAAGCTCCTAATGTGATCTGAGCAACTTTAAAATAACTGTTCCTATATTGTTTTAATGGCACACACACACACTGAGAATCTCTCCCTGACCCCTGGCAGAGGGTCTTCAGAGGGGGTCCACATGGAACTGGGATGGGAGAGCCATTTGCTTACTTATTCATGATTTCCTTAGCTTAACTACCAATGCCTACAAGCTTCTAGTTTAGTCTGTTTAGAGGGGAAAGGGAAGACAAAATCCTCGTGGTTAGCAAAGGATTTTCTTTATCATCCCTCCTTACTCTTAGAAAAGAGTTTCCAAGTTACACATCTTTGCAAAATAACAAGTCATTCGTCTTTTCTCAGTCTACTCTCACTCCCATGGCTTCCAGGTTTCATCAGCATTTCAGGTGAGACAGAATGCCTCCTGTTGCTCTCTGCAGATTATCTGTCTTAATATTTGGCAGTGATTTGCTCTCATTTGCAGAGAAGCCTCCCTCTTTATAAGTAGGCTGCCTTCTTTAGTCATATGCCCCTGCCAAAATACTCCAGCTCTGTCTGCATCAATGGAATTTGGTTTTTTTGTGGGGTTAGGATGGGAACCAGACACATTCAGAGATTACACTCTTGACTGCCTGTCATTGCTCTCTCAGTTTTAGTTATTGCAGGCTGAGAGGTCAAACACTGCCCCGGTCTGAGCACCATAATAGACTTCATGCAGATTTTTAGTACAGACTAGAAAAAGACAGAATGGCAAACCTAGCACAAATGGGCTCACAATAAAAAACCAATGTATAATTCAATGCAGATATTTTTCCTTCTCTTAAGTGCACCTCATCTCTCATAATAAAAGCTATTGGGATGGCAAGCAGTTACTGGTTAGGATAAGAACGAAAAGGAGAGAGGAAAACATGACTCAGACTGGGTTATTTATTAAAGAAACTCATTATTTAAATATTAAAATAGGAAACACACTGCAGAGAATGAAAAAGGTTCTATTTAACTGCTCTTCACATTTATTTCTTGTCATTGAAAGCTATCAGGTATCAGTCTAATTAATCACATCCTGAATTGCCATGCACAAAATAAATTTATTCATTTAGGGGATCAAAAAATATATATAAGACTGTGTTGTGTGATTTGCTTCTGTTTCTTATCCACATATCCTGTATCTCAGCTTCTCCTAGTGCAAGAGGATGTTCTGTCCTCCTGAAATTAGGTACTGAACATATTTAACCTGTGTAAGTTTCAAATCCAGCTCACCTTTTCAACGAAGTAACACAAAAATAAAATTAATCACAGATTATTTGACTCTTAGTTAAAGGAATTACATATATTAAATTTACATTTCAACCACAGAGACAGTCCTTAGCTTAATTTTCACTGAACTGTCTACTTTGCACAACAATCTACCTTTTGGGGCAGACATCTTCCTTTGCTAAGTTCTGCTGAGCCACTAGATGTCCCTCGTTCCTACGTAAAGCTCCAGGTAGGAGACAATCCATGAGGAGAAGCGGGACTAAGGTGGAACTCGAGCAGTGCAGAGGCACGTTTGTGTTCACATCATGCAGGGGTTTCCTGTAACAGGTGCTGCTCGTTTGAATCACACCACTGAGCGTGATTCTGTAAGTCACAGCAGTTCCAGATATTGGTGTTCCAAACTGGCAACAACAGTAACTGTGTTCAGACAAATTACAAAATCAAGAATCATCAGGTTTGGAAAAGGCCTCCAAGATCATCAAGTGCAGCCTTCAAACAAGTACGACCATGCCCACTAAACCACATCAAAGTGCCGTGCTTACCTGTTTCTTGAACACTTCCAGGGATGGTGACTCCACCACTTCCCTGGACAAACTGCTCCAACTTAACAACTCATTCAGTGAAGAAATTCCTAATACTCAATCTGAGCCTCCCCTCTTGCACAAGGAAGTGCATATATGGCAAATACAAAAACCAGATGAGACTGAAGAAAGCAGATGAAGATAGCATTGAGGAAAATAGACTAGAAACCCAGGCATCACAGAGTAAACTGCATCATTCCATTCCAAACCATACATTGTCAACAGCAATTTCCATATACACGTTATTACTTTTTTGCCATTCATGAAGTAAAATGGCATAGTCTCTCTTGGCAGTCAGACTAGATCTTGTTTAATGAAGGCATATATTTGTCTGTAGTACAGTTGGGGTTTGGAAGGACCATATCACCACGTAGATTTAGATAACTCCAGTCTAGCCAGGGAATGGTCACGTCAGTATCAGACCGTGAATGCCGGGCAATGTAAGCCAGACATGAAACAAATAACAGCATTTGACTTACACTGGCAATGATGAAAGCAAAGTCAAACACTGCTCTGGAGGAAACAAAATGTTTCACCAAGAAAATAGTGTCAGGAAGCTGCTTGCAACTGCCCACGAGTTGTAGAACTCCCCTTTCCCTTCCTGCACTCTATCTGCCTTTCACAGGTTTCCTGAACCCCATCAGCTAATTTACACCATCAGCACTTTGCAAGACCCTGCCACAGAAAGTGCTGCATCTCCAATTCTGCTTTGGAATCTCTTCTTCAGATTAGGACTCACTTCCTCAGTATTTTAAATTCATGAAATGGAAGGGAAAGGTCACGTCTAAGGAAAAAAAAGAAGAAACCCTTCCTCTGGATTAGTTTTGCTTTTTAAGCCATGTGAGTGATGCCAAATTATATCCATATAAGAAACAGGACTTCAATGGCCTGTTAGCTTTTCTATGTCACCAAAATATTCATGACAGAAGGTCACAACATGTCCTTTTCCAGTTGTTTTCAAAACAGGGGTGCTGTCATTTTTCAGTAAGGATACATATAGAGGGTTCTGCCAACTCAGTGTACTTGTTGCCTAATTTTAATGCCACTGACTGAATGATACAGATTTTTACTGCTAATTAAATATCAGATCATGGTACACAATGTCAGTGTTATTCATGCTTTTAACACCTGATTATTTATGGGGGAGCATAAGCAGCTAAATGCCTTTATGAGTCTTGATCCTATTCTTAAAAGATGAAGGGAAAAAAATATGCAGTCCTCAACAATGTATTTGTCCAAGGCATTGTCAAAGCACGGAGAGCTGGGAATGTAAGAACTTAAACCTACACAATATGCTTTTGGTCTTCTCTACAGGAGGCCTTTGAACTCTTCTGATTCTCCCTCCCAGCTGTTCTCCGATTGACTCCACTGGAGTGAGTGATGGTTGAAAAGATGGTTATATACAACCATTGCTGGCCCTCTGATTGCTGCATCCAGTCTGGAGCTGTTCAGATCAGAGTTAACAACAGTTGCAACCAATATATTGTGTACTGGTGACCAGTTTCCACTAGGCCATCAGCAATACCAGAGAGGGTCAAATCCAGAGCCCAGTGGCCATCTATGGCCATCGGTGTGAAGTGTTGTTTTGTTTTCAGTGGGATTTGTATCAGACTGTTATTTCCACTGATGAAAGATAAACTATTTGGGGCCTAATAAATCTTACCGCTCCACATAATCCCTGGTGTTCTTTCCAATGCTTAATAGCTTTGCTCTCACCAGTTATCTAACTCAGTCTGAAGCTAAATGGATTTTTTTTTCACAGGCAAATACACAGATTACACAGAATCTCCTTTCCCCTCCTGCTTACTCATGTTGTTGGCCATCTTTTTAATAGGAAACTGAGAACTAAGAAATGGAGAGAACAGAATGACCTATTGAACCAATTCTGCTCCACAGCAGAGCTGACAGGAAAACGGCTGCCTCAGCTCAGGGTTCCAGGAATGGAAAAACAGATGTTTCTTAACTGCATTTAACAGATGCTATTCCAGCTTGAAACAACATTTTAAAATGCAGATCTCAAGAGTTTATGTATTTCCAAACTATTCAAAGAATGAGAAAGTAGAAATTTCTTACAAAGTCTTCAAGTAATGCCAAGCGTGCCTTTTATTCTTTTTTTTTTTGCCCCTTTATTTTCCCAAACTAACTTATCCAGTTTAGCATTCCTGTGGCTGGTACATGCACCTAAATATGCATTGGTGCCTACATGCCTTAGATGATCAGATCAGGTAGATTAACACTGCCACAAAACTTGCATGTGACCTTGGGCAAATCACTTGATCTCCCTGGATGTCACTTCTCCACTTGTGCTACACAGAGCTTGTAACTTTTCCTTGAGAGCATCTCTCTCAACTACCAATATCTACAATACCTAGTACATAGTAACCACAAACAAGAACATAGCCCTGGGGAATTGCCATTAAATAGATTAAAAAATTAAATTAACTATTAGCTATTCAGTGAATGGCAAGGGTACCTACACCAAAGTGGGTAAGACACAGGTTCTTTATAGGGGAATTGCAGACTATCCTGTCAACTGGGAATGCTCTAAGTCCCAGCATCAAGTGTAAAGATGGAAGGGCAGAAATGTGAGAAGACAATAGTTTCCAGCCTATAGGTTCAAGTTGCTGTGTAATTCAGCCATTACACTAAATTCTTAATTTAGAATTAACAACCAGGGAGGGAAGGAAAGGCGTGCTGAAGCATTCTTACTCTGAGCCTGTCAGGTTTGCCTCTGAGTATGTTTAGCCCATGGAAGGAACTCTTCTGTCAAGCATCACAGAATTTGTGGGTTATTATTCTCATACTACAAATAGAGAACTGTAGTGACAGCAAGGAATAAACAAAAATATATGTTAAAGATCCCAAGTCCATGGAACTGTGCATTTCCTAAGAATAAGCTTTAGCCCATATTTACACAGTTTCCTTCTTCCTACTTATGCCAAGTAAATCACAAGAGCAGGCTGTGATAAACCACTCTGAGCACTTCTTTCCCTGGCTGAAACCAGAGATACACTACCAGCCCCGAGACAGAAAACACCTCAGCTTAAATTGGTTACCAGCTCTTGTGACGGTTTTGGTGAAAGTGAAGGTAGAGAAGATGACTTTACTGAAGGAGTTCTTGAACTTGTCAGATGTTCCTAATGTTTAGACTACTGTGCAGTCTGGGGTTGGGGAACTGAAGCTCTTAACGGGAGAGAGGTGTCACCATCTGTACCAACAGAAAAGGAGCAGAAGCACAAATGTAAGGAAGATATTTCCCTGATGTTCAAATGTACTTGCAGAAATTTCCTGGTGTTCTCCCATACACCCCATTGATACACAACAAGTATAGAGAACATTAAACCAAACGGCTTATCTTTACTAAAGAGTTATTGTGAACAGAATTCTATTCCACTAGAGAGCTGAAAAAATCAGCACTTTTTAACAATGCAGATTTAGTCCAAAATTGATTCCTTTTCAAAAAACCTGAACACTTTCTGAAAAAAATTGTTGACTTTTACAGAATGATTATTCTATATGAAAAAATGAGCCATTATTAAAGTATTTCAAAATAAAAACATAATATTTGGGATTATAAATTATTGGAATACTCTCCAAACATTTTAAATACATAGACTGGAAATCTTAAAGACTTCAAATGTTGACTTTCAGAAGTAAGGTAACTTCTTGTTTTAAGCCAGCCCTAGTAGAACTTTCTTGTACCTTTAAAGAATACTGTGTATAATACAGCAGTCTTACAGGTAAAACCACTGGCTTGTAACAAGGCATTAAAGGTCAGTGATTAGAATTCAGTGTAGATTGTAACAACACAGAAGAACTGGTGCTGGGTGCTCTTGGTCTTTCATGGCCAGAGCCTCTATTCTTGCTCCTCGTATTTATGCCTCATAAATTGTTCAAAACTTTATCGATTAAATTAACAGTCAAAATATCACTCCTCAACATCTGGTTCATATTCTTGTCCCGGCTATGCTGGTGCAACTCTAAATTAAACTAAATGCCTTACATGGAGTAACTCTAAATTTACGATGGTATTTGGAAGAAGTGGACTTGGTTCTGAGCCTTTAAAAAATATCTATGTTTGCAGCCAAGTAAAATCACACGTGGTTACAGCCTCTGTGGCACAAGATTGCCATCCAGTGGTAATTCCCAAACCTGTATTCGCTGAAGGCATTCCTGGAGAGTTGACCAGCAGCCAGCGCTGCTTATATCTACCAACCTGTTAGCTCCAATTTCAAACTCCTGAGTAGCTATTGCTGGGCTGAGAGGAACATTTCTGTTAAAACCTGAAAACTTACCTCTTCTTTTTTTTTGAAAAATCAGCTTTCCATATTGAAATAATTTAGACAATGAATGTAGATTTTTGCTTTCTTAAGAGCAGGAATATGCTGAAGGGGGAGGCCCCTGGCACAGCTATATTCAGAGGCACTACCACCATCCTAATGCTGCATCTCAGCTACTTTTCAGCCCCCTCTGCTGGCATGGCATTAGTCAGATCTGAGAGGAACACATCAGTGCTCATTTAAGCATCCTTGTACAGAGCTTCTCCACCTGCTCTGGAGTGCCCTGTGCAGGGGATGGAGCTGAGACTGTGAGTGATCAAGCTTTGAGGCTGGTTTCATGTGAATGCTTATGCACCCAGACATTAATATAGCTACTGGTATCTCTGATCTGCAAAGAGCAGGCCCTGAACTCAGACCTTCCACTTCCTGGATAAATGCTTTACCTGCTCGAGTAGATCACAGAAATGTCTTTTAGAGGGAACAGGTACAGCTGCAGTTGTGAAGATGGCCTGACTGGCATCCATTAGAGGGGTTTGAGGATTACCTCCTGAACTGAGCCTCTCTGGGGAACTGAATGAAGCAACACAAAGCTTTTAGTTCCTGATTGAGCTATGAAAGAGTGCCAAGCAGCTTAGCCCTGTTGAACTGGTGCAGATCCAGGCACACAGAGAGGCTCTATACAGCAGAATATAGCTTCTGTATAAACAGGAAACCTGGTTTGGGAACCCAGGCGTGGTGCAAGGTCAGACACAGCTCACTGGGGTTTTTCCACCATCTCTGTTTTAGACTCAGGAGCGCAAATTCCGATCTAAATACTTATTTTTTGGACTTGGCCTGTAGCCAATAAAATACATTCTGGTTAAAACCCCATGTATTTCATACCACTTGTACTGATCTACCTTATTCTCTGTTTCACCCTGCCCCCATCTGTAATGTTTTCCTTTGTACTTAACTGTATCTCTTACAATGCAGATGTGTAGGAATGATTATGAATGATTCATGGATTTGTTTGGCCTGATTGCCCACAGATTAAATAATTTCATACAATGTTCCCATTAGTATTACAGGCATCTTACTTCTAAACAGGAAATAAGTTATCTGGGGTTGTGGAGGCACCACTGCCATTAATACTTTCATGGCAGAGCTCATCCCAATGAGCAGCTATTTCTGCCAGGTCTTTTTAGGAGATACAGAAACAGGAAAAACAATACTTTTCTTTCTAGGTAAAATTCCATTTTGACACATCTTTTGCAGTAACATGAAATGAGATGCTGAAGGTGCAGGCTGCTCCTAAGAGCAAAACAAAAGTGGAGTTTCTCCCTCTAACTTCTGAAAGAGGTCAGTGGGGTGCACGTAAAACTGAGAATTTCACATTTTTATGATCATTTATTTCTACTTCACATTTCATTCTGTTCAAGAATGACAAGGTACACACTAAATTAGTACAAACAAACTATTTTACCTAGAATTGGTCTAGCTGAAGTAATCATATTCAAAATTGTATGAAATAATAACAAGTGTGGAAAAGAAAATATACACAAACATTTTGCATTGAAGAATAAAGACTCAAATGCTGAAAATGACACTCATTCTCCAGGACTAAAATTAATGGGATTTGACTTATGAATATAGTGTGGTACAACTGCTTTGAGACAAGGAAAGTGAGAGACTGGTAAATCAGCTCTTTGTGTGCTTTGTAGCAATCAACATATTATAGATATGTGGTGGAATGAAACAATGAGTAATTTATGTGTCTTAATTCCACAGTAGTTAAGTCAAGAACAAAAAAAAAGTATCCTCAGACATTTTCAAAGCAGTTTGATTCATTTTCTACTTATGAAACCCATGCTGCAATCCACAATTCATTCAAAAATTAAAAAAAAAAAACCGAGAAAAAAATTTTAGAAGAAAAAAATTCAGAAAAAATAAATCCTCCCTTCAAAAAAAAAGCAGAACTCAAATGCTTACCATCAGAAATACAGATATTACTTGGTATCTATGGGATCAATACAGTTTCCTCACATTTGTCCTATAAAACGGAACAAATATTTTGCCAGTCTTTTCTTAGGTAAGCTGCTTTTTCCTAGATAAAATTTTACTGCTGGCTCCTGTACACAGGGAAAGGAAATTATCTTCTTGGAATGCAAGTGCTCTGTCAGTACAAAAGGCTGCAGTGGGCAGTTGCAGCAACAGGATTAATGACTTGCTGGCAAGAGAAGCTTTGGAGCAAAGGTGGGATATGGACACAATCACAATTTACATTTTCTGACACCTTTGCTGGGGCTTTCTACTCAGGAAAAAGAAAATTGATTAGGGAGTGTCTAAATTTAGTGAAACCTTCATACTGTTCGTATTTGATCACACTAGAAATGAAAAGACAACTGGCAAAATCTCACCCTTCCAGGATGCAGACCTCAAAGGAAGAGCCAAAGATAAGTGCAGATCTACCACCTCCTGTTTCTAGTGTGGACAATACAACGACGGAAATAATTAGCTAATCTTCCATTTAAATAAAGCATTTTGGGGGAAAGGCTAAAAATAAACACTGATTCATTCCTTGTCAGGGAAGTTTCTTCTGTCAATTATCACATTGTTACTGCTGTTTTTAATCTAGTCAGATGGTGAGATTGGCAATCCTTTCTGCAGGGGCTTCTGGGTGTTATTTTGTGGAGAATCTTACTTGAAGGACTGATTACTGCTTTTATGGGAGCCAGTGGGAGTTTGGCCACAGTCCTTCACGCATGTTAATTTGAGGGACTTCCAAATGTTAGCTAATGATCTCAGAGTTCTTTTTATGAAATATGTGTGGGTTTGTTTTGGGGTTTGGGTTTTGTTGTTGGGTTGTTGGTGTTTTTTTTAATTCCTAGGAGAACACAATTATGGCTGGAGAAAGTGTTGCACTGTAGCTCTGGACTGGCCTCTCAATAACACCTGAGTTCTCGAATGAAAATATTCAGAAGCACACATCACTACTACAGTATAATATATTGTATTATACATAATATATTCAAATCAAATGTACCGCATTATTTATATAGTCCAGACCATATGCTTTGCATTGCTATGGACTGGGTCTATCTGTTGGCCTTCCCTTGCAGCTACCTAAGTAGCTCTTTTTTAGGAACAAGACTAAGGGGAAAGCAGTAGCCTCCGCTTCAAAGCAGGGAAATATGTCAGCATGGGAAATAGATGCACGTGTGGGTGGGGGAGTTTCATTCCTGTTTTCTGAAACCTTATGTAGCTGTAAACGAGAAACAGGCAAAAAAATGAGCCGGTGGCAGCTGAACGGAAAGCCAAGGACACAAGTCCAAGCAAGCGCTGGGGCTGCGGCTCACTGAAAAGCGTGCAAAGGGATCTTTGGGCTAAATGCTGACTTGAAAGGGCTTGGAACGGAGCACATCAACAAACACCGCTCTCCGTCCTCCCCCTTCCCACCGCCGCTACGACAGAAAAAAAAAAAAATCAAAAGTTATAGAGATGTTTGTTTCTGGCTGCGTTCAGGCCAGAAACGAGATTTTGCACTTTCCCCATGACTAACAGGGCAGTTAATGAATACGAGACGTTCCTCCCGCAAGGAACACAGCCCGCAGTGCCCTGCGCATCCTCGGCTCAGCCTACCCGCAGCCGCGCCGGTCCGGCCGTGCCCCNAGGGGAGGGTAAGGCCGGGGCGCCGCGCTGCTGCCCCTGGGAGGGGGGGTCGCTGCCGCGGCTCCCGGCCATGCGGGACGGGCGTGCGGCTGCGGTCGGGGATCTCCCCGCTGCCCCGCTGGGCTCAGTCCTGGGGCGGGGTACCTGGGGCGGACCCGAGGGGCGGCAGCGGGCGCGGCCAGGCTGGGTGCACCCCCAACACATGCCGGCTCACGAGACTATTTTTCATTGTTTTCTTTTCCTTGCCCCCGTCTCTGCGGGGACAAGCCCAGCCGTGAATCAGAGGAGAGGGCGCCGAGGCCTGCCCGCGAGCGGGGGCACCTGCAACCCTTAGAACCAGCCCGGGGCCCGCCGAGGAGCAGCGCCCGAGCTCCAGGGGCAGAAGGGCGCAGAGGGAAGGCGGTGAGGGCACTGAGCAGCGCTCATGCACACCCAGCAGCTCAGGGAACACCGGCACAGCCTGGCCGAGCCCACCGCGGTGCTGCGGGACAGCGGGGCTGTGGTACAGCTGTGTGCAGCTGTGCACAAAGTCGCTTTCACTCAAAGGTACGAAAAGATACAAAGCGCATGAAAGGAAGGAAGCGCCGGCAGCGCTCAGCAGCCAGGAGACCGCTGGGGACAGGGACCTGCCGCTTCGGCGATGCTGCGCAGGAGGTCTGTGGTAGGAATTGCCAGAGCTCTTGCTGCCTGCTTACAGTTTAAAAGATTCACCGCCCTCTTTTTGCTCATTCCCTTTTCCACAGTCAAAGAGCATAAAGCACAAAATGCCTTCTATCGAGCAAAAGACAAACAAAGAAATGCAACCATCCAAAACACAAGCCGAAGTGCATCTGGCTTGGGATGAATACTGGACCATGTCAGCTGGGAGTGAGAATCTTTCAGAAGGCTGGACTCCAGTCCAAAACGGACCCTGTCATTTGGAGTCTGAATATGAAAACAGCTTGCAAAACATTTTTTCAGGCTTCTGACAAAAGAGTTGGACCTTCTTTTGCTCTGGTATCTAGGCTACATTGTGCAGGCTCATGCATATCACTGGTTTTATTCACATGAGTAATTCAATTTGAATTTGGAGCGACAACGTGTATGTGTAAAGTTACTCATATGCTTTCTGTCTCTTTTATATATTGAAATGATGTGGGTTTGGTTTTTTTTCCATTTGATGGTGCAGCCCAGTAACTGTTGGCATCAAGGTTATAGTGAACCATCATAGTTATTATTACTGTTTGTCAGCTGACACCTTTGTTTTCCTTGCCAGACTGAAATGCAGCTATTCCTCTCTATGTAATCTATTCCAGCTATGCAATTGTATCATGTTTTTATGCAACCATCTTTCAC
This sequence comes from Promerops cafer, assembly GCA_013398275.1. NCBI lineage: Eukaryota > Metazoa > Chordata > Aves > Passeriformes > Nectariniidae > Promerops > Promerops cafer. The sequence goes on along the minus strand of VZSE01002604.1, from coordinate 3,112,166 downwards.
CTGATTGTGTAAATTCATCTCCCTATAAAAGATCTTTTTGTACTCAGCTTTTCCTCCAGTCATGACTGACAGTCATTCCAGTTGTACCATCTGACTTTTTCTCACACAAGTCTCTCATGACTTCTCCCATACAGAATAATCTAAATTCATACTGATTCTAACAGGATATCTGGATGTTTTAGTATCTGCCAGCTGGAATTTTTTATTATTCTCATTGCCAAATGCCCTCTCTTTCCTCCTTCATATTTCTTCAAGCTACAGCTTCTGCTATTCTTATATTCTTGTATGTCTTCTCTATCTCATTGCTGCATGTTTGTCTAAGGGCAAAATGTCATGGGGACAAGAAAAACACAATGTCTATCTTCAATGAAGTGTGGCATTAAGTTTTAAGTGTGACTGACTGTTTTATTAGATGCTTCTTTTCCTCAGTCATGGGATATAAAGAACAGCCAAGTAAAATTCAATTCAGACTTGTTGTTTTTAATGGAAGATAATAGTTTATACTATTATATATACTCTCAACTTTCAGGTATATACTCTAGTACCTTAATTTGTGCCTGTGGAGAATAGTCAGGCTGAGCAGCCACTGACTCCTTTGTCAACCAGTCTTTCTTCCTAACCTAGAAAATTTTGTGAATTAGTGTGAGTAGAGTCTCCTGTAGGAAATAAAGTATTTTGAAGTTACTTCAGCAGCAGGTCACAAGCTGTCAAGAAGATGCATTCAGTCACACCTAAGGACAGATTTATTACACTCAATCTCCAGGGCACCTGCCTACTGTATCTTGAAAGAATGCAGGTAGTTAGTTTTTGTGAAATCCCCAAATGATGCCTTCTAGGAACACTGAGAACTGCTATTTCTGGGGGAAGGGTGAAGACCCGTGCATCGAAATGACCTGCTCCAGCCGTGACAGTACAAATTACTTCCAAGGAAAGGGTAAAAGGCCAAATACATCTTAAGACTGCCCTGCGAACGTGGTGGGAATTTCTCATTTCTTTTATCATAAAGTCTGAGGACCAGGAACTGTATTTCCTCCCTCTGTCATACCTAGAAGATGCAAAATCACCTGTTTGTCTGCGGTAATTTCTGAAGAGCCGCCTTGCTGCAGCAACACTCACAGTCAGGGTGTCCATTCCATTTAGGTGCTGAGACCACAACAGAGACTGAGTTCTGCCTATGGGTGGAGTCACCAACAGGACCCTAAATAAGATTTGAAAAGCAGGTTAGGTTCCTGAAGTAAATATCCTATTAAGGAACATAAATAAATAAAACCCATACACATATTGATTATGAGCACAAACTTTGATCAGACATGGCTGCTGCCCTGGATTTATATATCCATAACATGCTATACTTGTGCCACTGTTTAAGGAAGCTCTTTCTCAGAAACTTAATTCAAAATTGAGATGCAGTTAAATGATTCATTTCAAATGTAAATTGTAATTAACAGATTACCTGGGGAGATCTACTAATCAAAACTATATGTTCTAATTTTTAGTTTATAAAAACCCCCATCCTTAAAAAAAAACCCCAAACAAACCTGTCAAACAACTAACAAACAAAAACCAAACAAAAAATCTCCAGGAAATGAAATTTTAATTTACAAAGGAAACTAAGGTGGTAAAAATGTATTAACTTTCATCTGTACCATAAAACATATTTAAGTACAGTGGACAAGGCAATTTCCTGATTCATATGCTAGAAGTGTATATAAAAATGTAACAACCCCAGAAATATTTAAAATACCGAATTTCCTTTTTCCAGATACTTCATCCTCCACCATACTTGGGAAATAGATGAAATATTTACTGTATTATTCTAAACCAAGTTTGTATTTTTGTATTTGTTTACTTAAAAATAAGAAATATACCTAGCATATAGAAAATACAACTGCATATATTTATATTTATATTTATTTAATAAGTTAATTTACTACTACTTAAGAGTTCACTTTGTAACAGAGATGAAATAGTGCTACAAAACACTAATGACTAAAGGATTTTCATTTTGGGGTGAAAGCTTCTAGAAAAAACAAAAGACAATATATTAATAATGTCAATTTGCAAATTTTAATTTTGGAAGGATATGCAATCATAAATTTATTATGAACTCATAAAATTAAAGCTTTAATATTAATGTGATGTGAATTAAAGAAAAGCAATATCTTGCCTGCAGAGCTCCAGAAACAGGCAGTGAGCTTTTCTCTGTGAGAGATCGATGATGTTCTCTTCTGCTTGTGCACTGAAGGTGCCAATGCCCTCGGTGCTGTGGCACTGCTCTCTCCAGAAGGAGCAGTTCCATACAGAGCCTTACAGCATATAGAAACTGCAGTTATATGTGGCTGTTTCTGTAGAGTTGCCCCCTTTAAAATACCTGTTCTTGTCAAAAAGCATTTTGAAGCACTAAGATATAGCAGTGACAATGTTTACGAATACTGCCCTATTGTTAAAATTCAACTAAGAGTTACTCAAATAAAAGCCTCCCAGCTTTTCTGTCAGTTTTTAGTATGTCTGCTCTAAGCTTTATTCAGACAACAGGGTTGTTATTGTTTTACTCAAAAGTACCTGTCTTTCTTCTGAACCCTGAAATCAGGATGGAGTTATGTCTTCTGCTTTGATTTGTCATTTTACAAACCCCTTTTTGTCCTTCAGCTTTTCCTTGTAAGAAGCAATACCTCTTTCTGTTCCCTTCCTTTTGTCTTGACTCTTGCACTTGTAAGCTCAGTCATGTGGTAATTGCATATTTTACAACACGTGGCAAAGCCATGCCCTTATTTCAGTTCAGAATGCTAATAATACAGACCTGTCACAGACACCCAACAGTTCTAGAGCCATTCACACTTTCAGGTTGAAATTCTGAAGCTAAGCATCTCTGAAAATTACTTCCTGTATTTTGAAAAAAAAACAAACCAAAACAAACAAAAAAAACCCCCACCATAGAAACAGTTCAGGTTATCTTGAGTTTAGGAAAAAATAAAATCGCAAACCAGAGGATACTGAATTTATCACACATAGTGAAGCATTGCAAGTAAACATGATATACTGAAAAAAAAGCCTTTTTCTCTATTCTAAACAAGTTGGGTTTGTTTCTAAAACTTTGTAAGGGCCTTACAAGTCTCCAGAGTTTCCTCATTCATGCAGGCAGTCCCATTAGAACAAGACTTACAATAAAACCACCTCTAGAGCCAAGGTTTCTAGGATAAGTACAAATGGGAAGATCTGTTATTATTTTTGAAGAGCAGTAAAACATCAAGTTGCCTAGTGAGAAAATGCAGTGTTCTGCCTGGAAAGGTTCAAGGCTTGAGTTCAGAAAACTGGGTCATTAACAAAAAGCCCCCAAACAGAACAAGATTTCCTGCTTGGGCCCCTCCCCATATGAGTGGTTTCATATCTCATTATATTCCAAAAAGCTTGATCATTTTAAAAATGAAACTTTTCTGAGTGTATTGAAAACAGATGGAAATGAATCAAGGGGCCGACATAGAAAAAAGCTTTAATGAAGATCTATTTAAGCAATACTTTAAATAAATAAATCATTTGTCTGAGAAACCACATCTATCAGAAATATAAATAATTATATAATGAACATATAAACTACATTTCCTGAAGTAATTCCTGTCTTGCTACATTTCCTGAATTATTTGTATTATGAAACAGTAGTGGGGTGCCATTAATTTATACACACTCAGTGCTGTAGTTACTGCACTAATTGCAGCTCTCCAGGCCCTCGACTCAGCTCCTCCAGCCCTTTAACAATTGGGATTGATTGCACAGGAGCTATTTTTAGAATGGAATGATAGAAGACTTTGGAGAGCAGCAGACATTTTTGTGTGTGCTACAGCTGTTTTGGAAAATAAGAAAAAGTTGAATAAAAATGTTCAGAGTTGTCTTTTTGGATTTTTTTTTCTGAAGTCAGAGCTTCCTATTGGATAACTGATATTGTATCAAGTTGAAACTGAGGTCAGTGGTGCAGGACACAGAGGACAAGGCTCAGTGACATTGTTCTCAGAAGAGGAGCAGCATTTCTTTGGAAATGGGACTGCTAGGGTTGACAGTAGATGAGCTCTGGTGTGTTGGGTTCTGTAGACAGGCAATCCAGTAGTCAAGTTTGCAGTTTAAAATACCAGTGATGAAAGGCAAGATTCATTGTTAACTAGGTGGGGTTTTTTTCCCCAACTCTGAAGTGGAGCAGTTAAATGATTGTTAGGGATTGTAGGTCTGCTTCCAAGAATGCTTTAGCTGAGAGTAAGTGGCCAAGATTCTCACGGGCCAGCCAAAGCTCAGAAGGTGTGACTGGGAAGAAACACCCATTCAGTTCATCCCAGCTTGGCCTTTTGTTATCCCATCCTGCTCATCTGCCTTGCAAGAGTTCAGCTGGGCTAGATAAACAACTGGACAGGACTTTGTTGCCAATCTCTTGTATGAAATCAGGGCTGTCATCAGCTCTGAATGTTTATACAATAAAAGGCAAAGCTTGGAGGAAGAAAAACAAGCAGAAATATGTAGGAAGAAGGATAACCAGCTTTATAATTGAGAAAAAAACCCAAACAGCAAGGGGACAAACCTGTTTTACCTGTGTAAAGTATTAGTTACCTATCACCCTTTTCAGAGTAAATGATATCAATAGCAGTAATACTTTGGCACTGTTACACTGGACTGCATAAGCAAATTTGAAGTGTTGTACTAAGGAAGTGACTGTCCCCATTTAGCTGTGGAAGTGAATGATTTGGCTGTGGTTGCTTAGAAGCTTGGCAGAGTTGGGGAGATAATCCCTGTTTCATGCCTTCAGCTGCTTTTCCCTTTTCAATGGGATGTCAGAAAGCATTATGGACTTACACACCTATAATGTGTCATTACTTCATATCTGCTAATTCCCCTGGACATGAGAAATGCACCCTTAGTAAGTGCCACCCATCTTTGTATTCCTTCAGAGAAAACATACAAAGATTATACTTCAGTTTCTACAGTAATAGCTTACAATACTGGTTTGCATTAAAAAAAAAACCCAACAAAATTGAAGTAGTTAATCTTGCCCGAATATGCTGCAAGAGATTCTCTAGCATCTTTTTGTCACTGAATATATTCCAGTCCTAAAAAGGGTACATTTTAGAGATTAATTAGATGATAAATTAAGTTAGGTACAATAATTTCATATTAATATGAAATATAACTAGCTTTTGTATCTAGCTTGTTTTACTGTAACCTTTGTTCTTCCTCAAGTTAAGTGCAACTTGCCCTGGACTTACACATTACCATTAGGGAAATGACTCTTCCCTACTGATTTCCATCCTGGGTTCTCAGTGCAGCTGGAATCTGGCTTCCACTGAAAAGTCTTCAAATTGGGAGACTTTGTCATCTCCTTTGGTGACATGCCACCTCAGGCACATTGACAACACATGTTCCAAAATTGGTCTAATGCTGGGGGTACTGGGTATGCTTTGTAAAATAATCTATGTTAAGCCACTGTTTTGAAGAGGATTAATAGAAGAATGTTTTCCTGGTACCTATGTCTTCACAGAATACAGTGACATCTTGTGGCATGGGAAGAGCTGGTGTCATTTTTTTCCAGATGCATCCTCCTTTCAGCAGGTTTACAGATAAAAGTCTAAACAAATTCTGGACAACTGCTAATGCATTACTTCCATCTGTAATATTCACTCTTTCCAAAGTTTTTTTTAGTACAGGTTTGTCTAGAGTACTCTTTTAGTTGTGAAAAAAAAACAAGCCCCGGTATTGTAAATGTAGTGTGTTGGAGCTTCATTTCAGTTCACTGATATTCCTTGGAAAATTTTCAGCTCTGGGAATGTTCCTGTCCAAACCTCACTGGTACAAGAATCTGAGTCGGAATTTTGGGTGCTTTACTCAAGTTAGTGTATTATCACAGATGGACAAAGTTGTCCAATGTTGCTTTTGATGGCATTGAAAAGAAAACACAGTAACATTTTATCATAAGGTGGAGACTTTTCTTTTTTCCTTTTTTGTCTTTTTGCAGACCAAACAGGGTTTAGGCCCTGTCCCTGGTATTTTGGGACCCTCCTCTGACATGGCTGCCCTTTGCAAGTTGATCCTTGGATGAGACCCTGGTTAGCAGCATGAAAGGAAGAGCTGCCCGCGGTGTGTGGGAAGCGGCCGGCGCGCAGCAGCCGCGTCCCTGTGACCGGTACAAACACGCCTGTGCTGTTTGCAGAGGGTTTGTTTATCTCTACGGAGGGCACGGCAGCACCACGCTGAGGGACTTCTGGAGATACCACTCAGGTGAGCTGGCCCCTTCTCTTGTATGTCAGGATTAAAGCGATTCTACACCCAGTCATCATGAAATTGAGGATGCTCTGTACTTAACAGATTATCCTCATTTAAAGTCTTTCCATCACAGGGATGGATAAACTGCTTTTTGTTCATTGGGCAGATGGGGGATGTTTGCTCCTCTTGCAAATGTCCCACAAAGTTTTGGCTTCAGTCCAGTTCCTTTTGTTTTTGTTTTTATTTTTTTCTTGAGCAGAAATACTGAGTCATTTAAAATATCCTGGTTCTAGCAAGGGATATCAGTGAGCTCTCCTGACTCTCTAACACAGCAACAGTTCATGCATATAAAAGTGCACAGAGGGAACATGTGAATACAATACCTTGTAGGTTTATAGTATCAATGTACTATCAAATATAAGCCTTTGTATTTTTTGACCTGATGTATGGTTTTCCCTGTTCACTTGCTACTGGAATAAAACAGAATTGTGCTGGGGTTCATGCTCATGGAATTGTCAAGTTTTGACATAGGTGACAATTAAAAATATGCAGTAACAATTATTATATTTAAATGTAACTATTACTATTATATTTAAATTTGCTAAATAGAAAAATACATATATTTAATTTTTGGGAGAACAGAGGAAAGATGACAAAACGCTTCATTTTAAGCAGCACAGCCACATTCAAAGCCCACCTTTTCACCTTTTCCCTACTGTTTATGTGTTGAGTGCACCACGGTCTTAACTTCAGCTTTGGTTTATAGTGAAAAATGAATGGGAAATGTTGGATTGCTCAAGAGATGGTCCAGAAGAACTGGAAGAACATTCAATGGTGGCTTATAAGGTAGTAGACCAAGATTATATTGTCCATATCCTGGCATTTTATTTCCTACTACACAGTGCAATAAAATGCCATAGGTTATTATGTACTGAAATACTATGCCCAGAAAGCATTTTTGTGTTGCTGCAGTTCTGGATATAGCTGTACCAATGTTTGGAAATCCTTCTGAACAGAGTGACAGTAATTCAGCTCTGCAGCAGCCCCCTGGTTTCCTCAGTCAGTGCTCAATAAGTAGCAGTAATACCAGATAAAGACCCTGGCAGCACTTTCGCTGACTTATCTGTGCAGTTGTAACAGTTGCTCTGAATTCATTTGCATGATCAGCTACGGCATAAAAACATTCACTACAGAACTCGCGTAGAAGAGGGATGGGGGAGTAAAGGAAAGTAAGAATTACAGCCCTGCCTGTGAGGGGAAGACAGAATTTAGGATATCAAGAGCTATGACACAATGAAATATTTCTCTAAACATGCATAATCCAGTATTACCTGAGCAATGCCTCAAGAGAGATTCTCAGCCCTGAAGCTGCCCCAGGCTGACAAGGAACGAGCGGTTCTGAAATGCTGTCCCCGTTAAACAGCAGAATGTTCTTCAGGGCTTCCCACTGGGAGAGAATAAAGAGAGAATAATTAAAAGTTGGTGGCTTTTTAGGATTAATTTTAAAAGATCATCATATTGTTAACTATATTTTGCTGGTAGCAACCTTTGCATTTAAGAATTGTTTTTAGAATTATTTTCATGCTGTGTGCCTTCCTGTAAGTGACAAATATTTGTGCATTTTGCAGGGCAGCCTGTATATTTTTGGCGGGATGGTGGATTCTGCTTTCACACAAGCAAAAACTCCTCTCTGGATATATGACATTGGTATGATACACAATAGCCAGTCTTTTCCATGGGGCATTCCAAGTCCATAGGCAGTAATAAACAACGAGGACCAAACTGTTTTCTGCTGCTTGTAACAGAGCCTTCCCTAAGCTTTACAACAAGTAATGTGTGTAAAACTGTGGGCATATTTTCCCCTCAAAATTAGGCTGTTAAGCTATCAGAGATGCAGGTTTTACTTCAATTAGAGAGTATTTTATGGGAAAATTTTATGTATTTTAAGGTCTCAGAATTTCCATTCCTCCCTTTCTCCTTAAATTTACTATTTGATCATAAGACCTGATAATTAATGTATTATTCAATTTTTATTTTTTATGCCACATATATTTTAAAAACCAAGCTCTTATGGAAGAAAGTAGATCAGTAAAGTATATTTCATTTTGTACTTTTACTGAAGAAACACATAAGCTAGAGCAAGAGAAATCAAATATAATTAAATAAGGTGGGAAATTAACATCAACATTTTATAACACAGATTTTTTTTTTCTCCTAAGAACAAACATTTGGGATCTCGTAAGTGTGTATGCTAATAAAAACAGTGCAGCATTTGAATTTAATAGCAATGTCATACACCATGTATTTGCCCTTTGGAAATCTTGTGTACAATAATGGCTGTTATTTTGATGTCAGATCAGGAGGGGGGAGAGAGAGCCTCAGTTCTTTTTGAGCCAGTAAATCTTGTGTCCAGCCCAAGATTTAAATTTCCTGGCTTATTTTGCTACTTCGCTATGTAACCTTAAGTCAATGGGGTTTTTTCAATCCTTCCTTTGTGTTTTCCACCAGTTGTCTGAGATAATCTGCTGGAAGAAAGAAAAGCCTCAGAACATATTTTAAAGGAGAAAGCATCTTATTACTCACAGTACTTACCAGTGGAAATTGGAAATGAGTTATTCACATTGGTTGTGTGTCTAGCTGTTTCATAGTTATTAATTAAAATCTTTTGGCAAGAATACCTTTATTGCAAGCCTGCACTGATTTCTCATTGTACGTCTGGTGCTGGGTTATCTGATATGTCCTCTCCTTCACAGTGATCCCAGATCTGTGATTGCTGGCTATTGAGGGCTATTTAAGGGACCTATGAAAAAGAACAAGCAAGAATAAGTCTGCCATAATAAGGTGTATGTGGTAAGCAGAAGGAGTCATACATCCATAGGGAATCTGGGATTCCTACAAGTTGAGAAAATGATGAAAATCACAGGTTACTTCTGCATTATGAAATTTAGCTTTAGGAAACAGGAATACAGTGTGGTACCTGTGTGATTCTGTATCAGATAAGGATAGAGGAAAACTGTTCAAACTGTGTGTCCTGCAAGTCTCTCGGTGCTGCTGTCTTAGCAGGATTTCTTCAGCCCTGTCAGTAGAAAACACCAGGGCTTCCTTGAAAAGGAGCTGTGTAATTTGAACAAGTACTGTGGGAGGAGTGTCCTCTTGTGGTGCGGGATCTAAACTGCGCTTTATTAACTCAATCCCCAGATTCCGCAAGATGGACAGAGAGCTGCAACGAACCAGCAGAGACGGAGGTAAGGAGCCAGGAAGTGGGGAATGTGTGAATCAAATGCCTGTTGCTTTGTTGATTAAACAGATTGCTTTGAAATATGTTCCCCCAAACAGTTCCAATCTCATCTCTTCAGAGACATGTGGCTATACTTTATTTCTTTGCACTTTCAATAACTTAAGGCTTTTTCCTTCTTCAAAACAGTGTTTAAAAATACTGCTTGTAAATTTTAAGTCCTATATAAGAAGTTAAGTCCTCTCCTCTGCTGCTGCTCCTGTTTTTCTGAAATCCTTATCAAGAAAACTAATTTTAAATGGAATATTGCAACCATACGTGAAGCCTGTGCTTTTAAAAGTAGGGTTGTGAAAATAGATTGGCAGCCACACTAATATGTTTTGGAACGTGAAGTGCTGCAGCATTTTTCATTTTTTCAGTGTGAACACGTGGACTCACTAAGTTACTGCCACTTCTAATTGAAACCCAAGTGGAAGCATTTATGGCTTGGTCTTTTGAGTCTTTTGAGATTGGTTTTGTGTCACTACACATTAAAAATCACTCATTTTTTGCTACTGAAACTTCATCATCACAGTGCTTCTATACCTTGAAATTATACCTAAAAGTTTTTTAAGATGTGACACAGTTGCCACTCTGGTTACCTTTGCTTGATGGAGAAGTCAAGAGAAAGTTTGGGACTGCAGGGTCATTTGTGGGGGGAAAAAAAAAAAGGTTTGTTTCTAAGATAGACATTGCTGCTGATATTACTTTATAGGTTTCTGTCTTATTTTTGAACTGTTCTAGAGCCCTGCACCAGCTAACAGAAAAGGTCACAGTGCAGTCGTGTACCATTCCAGCATGTACATCTATGGGGGATACTTTGGCATCAAAGGCATTTCTCAGGAGTTTTGGGAATTCCGTTTTGGTAAGTTAAAAAAGCAGGATAAGGTTTTGATCCACTGTAAAGCAACAACTGCAGCAGGAGAGCTTGCTCTGCTAAGAAAATTCTTGTCAGTAGAAATGCTCTAAGCTAGTTTTGGCCTCACTTTGACAACATTTAGTGAAAAATTCTGTCAATTCAATTAATTGCTGGCTGAAATTAATTAGACTATTACACTGGAATAAGTTTTGCAGTATTTGCCAGTTTTACAGCTCAAAATCAGGGAGAATATTTAATATTCACTAAAATTTTTCAAGGATTACTAAAAACTTTGAGATACAGCAGAGATCCTGATTTCAGTCTATTAATGCTATCTTTTGATCTCAAATCTCCAACTGACCACGGGGAGCCAAACCTGACAGGAGATAGTTTATTAGCATATTCATTACCAGTCTGATAATTGCAAATCAGATGATTCCCAGAGATTTCCTAAATGCGTAACTTGTTATCTGATGGCCATTCTGTCACTATTTTGAAACAAATGATGGGTTTATCTCATCCTTCCTTCTCTCACAGGGAGAATAAGCATAGACATTGATGAATTAATGTTTTTGTTGACTGATTTTTCCCCTCTGAATGCCAGGAAAGTATCTTTCTGTGTCAGAGTTAGTGAACTGACAAAGTTATAGGAAAAACTGCTCTGTAAATAAAATTTCCATGGCATCTGTCACACAGCATCTGACATTTTCATTAAAAGTTTATTTCAAAACTGATTTTTTAAAATGTACTTTTTCAGTGTCAGAATTTAAGCTCTTAACTCATAATAATCTTAGAGCAGAAACCCTTATATCCTCCAACTGAATAGTTACCTCCTCCAGGAAGTAAATCCTTTCTCAAACAGGGTAAATTTGATCCATCTGTAAATCAGTATTTTTGTTTCAGGTACAAGGAAGTGGTCGTGTGTCTCCAGCCGCTGTCGCAGCAGTGGTCCCGGAGCTCGGCACGGCCACTCAGCAGTGGTTTATCACACAGCCATGTACCTCTTTGGGGGGCTGATGGGGCTCACTGAACAGAGGGACTTGTGGAGGTGGGACTTTGGAAGCAGCAGCTGGTCCAGCATCAGAACAAGGTAAACTATTCTATTTGTTACACTAAAGAGCAGAGAAAGAGAATTAATCTTACTCTTTGATACTGCGTGCGGGTGGAGAGGGAGACGATGCCCTCTTGGTAATTGCAGGGATTGTTCAGATCAGGATGCAGTGCTGCTGCCATCCCTGGGGCTGCAGTTGGCTTTGCTCGGGAGAGCTGTTGGCAAGGCGTTGATGCAGCTGTCAGAAGTGTAGTTTTGATGTCCCAATGCAGCTGTTCAGCAGTCATCCTTCTGAGTCAAAAGGAAAACACAAGCTAAAATCAGTGTTAAGTTTCTTGTTGGTCTCCCCTTAACTGCTGGTTTCTCTTACCTTCAGCCAAGGACCTCCTCCGGTGGTAGGTCACGCTTCAATAGTCTGCAAAGACTCTATGCTGATTTTTGGTGGAGGGATTTCAAATTCCAGCCCTAATGATGACCTCTGGAAGTTTCATTTCCATACGCAGACATGGAAGAAGCTGAGTAGTACTACAAAGGGAAACTTTTCTCCTAAAATGTATCACTGCATCTTAGGAATTGGTGTGGATTTCCAAACTACCTCAGATTTCACTGATACAATCCCCAGCCACTACAAGAGTGAGCAGAAGGACCATTCCCAGCTGGTGCCCATCCCGAGGCACTCTGGCTTTTGCAGCTACTTCCGCCCACAGCCCACGGAGCGGAGCAACGCCATCGAAATGAAAACCTTCAGCCTGCCCCTGGAGCCAGCAGAATTCCCTGCCTTCCAGACCACTTCAGAGGCAGGACTAGGCCCAAACAGAGGCAGGAGCTGTTTGTCCAAGGACAAGTCTCTCCATCTGTTGGCCTGTTCGGGAGAGGCTTTTGCTGCTGCTGAGGCTGTGGGTGAAGAGGAGAGACCTGACTGTGGCTGTGCGGCCACGGGTGGTGAGATCAGCAGTACCAACACACTGCTGCTCATCGGGGGCAAACCTTTGTCCAGCTTCTCTGAGATCTCCTTCAGGCAAATGGAGTTTGATTGCTTGTGATGGCTTTGCTTGCAAAGTGAAGGAATAAATTTCCACTGCCGTGGCAGTAGGTGGAAAACCAACTGCTTGCAACTGTCTTCAGCTTCCTATCAGCATGCTGGGGAAAAAAAATAATTAAACCTTCTCATACTTGCTGTGAACAGATTTTTTACAATGTTAACAAAACTCGACATATATTTAAGTCACAACTTGCATGTAAGTTGTGATTTCTGAGAGGAGCTTGTTGGAATGCTGCTCTTTTTGTTACTTTTCTCCAGGTCACTTCATATCCTTTCAAATTGCAATGGTCGATGCTGCCTTGAAAATCAGAACTGCAGTAACCCTACTGGCTCCACAAGATGCCATTTCAGGGGCAAAGCTCATTTTGCACTTGCTCGTTTTGCACTGACATAAGAGAGAAATACAGTCACATTTAAGGGATTCAATTAGTCTTAATAGGAATGTTCTCTAAGATTTTAAAGGTTTTATATTCTTGAGTGTTCTTTGCACCAATATATTTGCAACATGAGATGGCCTAAGACAAAGGAGCAAGAATTCTAGAAGATATTCAAGGATTGTATATAAGCTTGAGGAAGTGAAACAAGGACTGCCCCCTGGAAATCATCAAGGACCAGGGGAAGGGCATTATACCTGTAAGAACAAAGGATGTTCCAAATGAGTTGGCTTTTATGACTGAACACAGAATCAAAAGGGTTTGATTTCCCACAGTGGGGTGGGGTGGGAACAGAAAGAGGAGGGCTTGACAGAGTGGCACAAAGCATGGGCTGTTCTGACTGGTAACTCATGTTTTAGCCCTAAAGGGATTTCTGCTTTTCCAACTCCATCTCTCTTTTATCACCCTACATAGTACTTGTTACGCATTTCCCCTCTGTACTAGTAAATTCTGAGTTCATATATGGTTTTTCTTAGCTGAAAAGAAAAAGTGCTTGTTTTGCAAGGTAATATTGTCCAGTGTTCAAAGCATTTATTTCCATAGAAGTTACTAAATACCAGCCTTCTGACAGAACATCAGCTGTAAGAGCTGCTGCTATCTGAAATTACCTGAAAGTGTAAGTTAATACTTCCAAATATTTGAAAAGTTCACTTTTCAAAAGTTTCATAGGAATAATGACTTTCAAGTCTTTTACAGATTTCAAGAATATTTACAGATACTTTCATCATCTCTTCACAAGTAACTGTCATGTGAATTCAATAGGAAAATTACAGATAGATTTGCAAAAGCTACTTAAGATTTATTTGGACCATCCATGACCCTTATCTGGAAACAGAGAGGATTGTACACTGCCATGTGAATAAATCCCGCTCTGTTTCTTATCGCTGTATGCTCATTTTCACCTTTATGAGTCTAAAATACGTGTTTGTATTTTCAAACTGAACAAAGAACTTACCTTTCTGACCAAGGAACACGATTCTGCAAGCCCCAGTCATTTCCTTACAGCCAGCTTCGAGGGCTGCCCAAGCTTTGAATTTCGCCTCCAAGAACAAGAATTTCCCAGTTTGAGGAGGTTTGTTTGGAAGGGACATCAGTACAGTGACTGAGCTGAGCATGTACTCAGCACTGCAGTCTTAAATCAGCAGCTTGTTTTCCTTGTGCTGACTGACATGTCTGTTTTGGCATTATCCTGAGAGCTGCTGTAACATACAGCCTTTTATCTACGATTGACAAGGGAAGGAAATTTAACTGGAAAGGGCAACAATAAACCAGTGATTTTTCCAAGTCACGCGAAGGCCTCCTGGCAGGTAGTGGTATCCTGGGGATGTGCAAGAGCCCCAGGAAAATGCCATCCAGCCTCTGCCATTCCTTTCTTCCAGCCCCCTCAAACTCTCTTCCCTTTGGCAGCCCCACGAAGGGTTTAACATTTCCTCAGAGCCAACGCAGGCGGGACACAAGCCAGCCCAAAGGCAATGGCTTGGCACGGGCAGGAAAAGCAGCTCAGAGTGTGCCTATCTCCCCTGTTCCCTCCCCTGGGCTCTGCCTGTGTGCCAGGTCAGGTGGGGGCACCAGCACGGGCAGCACCACACTTACTCCGTGACCTAAAAGATGCCAAACCTCTCCAGCTGGCTGTAAGGGCCCCACTGATCCCTGCCTCGGTACAGGACACAAGGAGAGCAGGGGCTCGGGAAAGGCCTGGCTGGAGTGATGGGGGCTCAGGGCTGGCTCGTGGGAGGCTGAGCCACAGCTGGCCCCAGCAATGCTGTGCAAGGGGAGAGAGCCCTGATCCTGAAGTGGGGCTCTGTGCTACAGCAGCTTTGCTGAAGCCACTGGAGGCTCTTTCACCCCTTGTGGCCCATTCCCAGGTCTTCAAAAAACAAGGGTGAGCTCAAGCTGGAAGGGAAGGGGGTTGGAATTTGAAGTGATTGCATCCCACAGATGCCCACAGGAGTGCCTGGCAGCTGAGTCCACTCTGGGCATGCACAATCCATATTTCAGATACCCTCCAGCATCCAGACCTAGGGACACAATCCTTGCTTACACCAGTGTGACACTTCCTGGGTCATACCCCCTTTCAAACCTCAGCCAGTGCTATCAGCTACACCAGAAGGGTTCCCAGAGCACCTCACTCCTCTTTTCCCACTGCAGTCACCTTTCCAGAGAGGGAGAAAAGAGCCTTTGTGGATGTGCTCATAGTATTTCTCTATAACTGTAGCAGTTAATGAGAATTCATCCCAGGCCCAAGCAAGTGACTAAAAGCTGCTGCCATCTGAAAGCTCTGTGGTGGCCTGCATGAAATAATGAATGGAATTACTCCAGCTAGTGGCAAATATTTAGAAACAAAACAAAACACAGCATTTTTGGCTGGGACTGAAGGGACTGCCACTGAAGTTGGCTGTTGAGAATGTCTCTGAAAAGCAGAGAACCTTGCGTGTATCTGATATGCTCACAGAAATTCAATCCAGAGAACAAAAGCAAAAGGATGCAGCATTCTTGGCAACCTCACCTGAGACACAAGATGTGCTGTTGTATCATAAATTGTATATAAGGGAACAAATTGATCAGCGCTAAACATCTCAACAAACTCATTGCCTTTAACTGACATTTGGTTTCTGAACATTAAAATGTATGAATGGCAGAAATATTTTCTTCTAAAATGCAGATATTCAAGGAAGGTTTTTTCAGTTAATAATAGAAAAACCTAAAGGTTTCATTGTTTTGAGTTATAAGTGGATTTGAAGAACAATTCAGTGATTTATCAGTGGGATCACAGTTTGACTTATACAACAAATTATGCCACAGGAGAAATTATTTCCTATGAGCTTAGTCATTAGGATGGAATAATTTCTCTTCCTTTTGATACTCTCCAAATAGTTTTTGAGAAACAAAAATTGTCAAAGGGTTTAGTTGCCCTTTGCTGCCTTCTTTAGCATTTAGCTGAAGTCAGGGCATGGGAATAAACAGTTTCCTATAAACAATCATTAGTGCTGCTGTACTTGAAAACAGCCCAGTCCCTTGCTGGAGACAAGAGTGAGGGTGCTCAGTTAACTGGCCTGCACTGGAACCACACCGGGCAGCTCGGGCTCCCCTTCTGGGCACACACCTTGGCACTGGTTTTCAAAGGCACTGGACACTTGACAGTCCTCCTGGCCAATCTCAGCTCTGTTGGGAAAAAGGAATTTCATTCTTTAGCATCTGCCTGCAAGCTTAGGTGCTGTCCTAAGTTATGCTTTAACTGACAACAGGCTAAGTTTAGAGCAGCAACCCAGTGTCCCAAGCCCCAGCTGACCCACCTCTTAGTGCTGTGCCAGTGTAACGCAGAGGGCTCAAAGATGACTCTGTAAGACTTTTGCACTGACATGGTGTATTTAAGACAAAACTACAGTATAAACATTCCAAGACTGGGGTGAGTGGACTACAGAGCTAGTTGTACTTCCCATGTACAGTTTCAATACAGATCTCAGTGCAGTGCCTAAGACAGTTCATACGTCACCAGTGTTGTGAAACAGAAGCAAGAGGGTGCACTTTGTTTTATAAAAACCCAACAAATAAATTATACATTGAGAGCTATTGCCAAGCTTTACATATAAAAAGTAAAAATACAGTAGTTAGTACGGCTTTAACAAAACAAATCTAGCTAAAAAAATAACTCATATACTTTAAAAATAAGTTTGTCCAGTTATATAGGTGGGGTGTGTGTGTGTGTGTTTATGGAGCAGAGTGCTTAAGCCAAGCAGTCCAAAGGAAGTGAATTCTGCAGGAGAATCCTGTGGCTCCCGGCCCTGTGGGTGTGGCAGCGCTGCAAGCAGAGCCTGCTCCTCAGGCCAGCAGCAACACGGAGCCACTCGGGGCACCGAGCCAGGCCCTGGCTTTAAGGGGCTGTGCTGAGCACCTGCATCCCCCCAGCACTGCCCAGAGCCACTGCAGCTCTGCCTCTGCCACGGCACTGTGGGGAGGGCCCTGCACTCCGGTCTGTGGTGCCAACACCTGGAGCAAACACACCCAGATCACACCTGTGTCACTGAAAGGCCATTAGCATGTATTGGTCTATTTTTTTGGTTGAAAAGTTATGATTGTCCAGCTGCATTTGAAAGCTGAGACATTACAGTGTCTAACAGCTACATATATATATATATTTATATAGATACTACAACTTTCTAAACTCAGAAACACTATGTGCCCAGATAGAGCTTTAAATGCTAGCTGGCTGTGGAACAGAGCTGCTATCACTTCACTTAGATTTGGATTGTACCAGAATACGTTCACAATATGAAAAATACATCCAGTGCTGTTTGTGAAGGACAAGCTCAACCCAACAGTGTGTCTTTGCTTCATGAAATGAGAAGGAAAGAGCAGGGTGCAGACAAAGGGAGAGCAAGCAAGGACTGCAAACCATTTGTATAGAGAGCCACACATAGCTGCACTGTTCACCTGAGCTGCTCTAACAGGGCTGCAAATTTTCTTGCTATACTTGTGTCCAAAAAATTGTCCAGAATTGTCTTACATGGCTGTCTGTCTTCAACAAAGCATGACTAAAATTTAAGTTTAAAATCAAATACATTCAAGCTAATTCATTAACCATGACTGATTAACAGGTAAGTAGGTAATTTATGTCATATAACTTATCTAATATTAAACTCTATTACCACTGAACTAAAGAAGAGATTCCGTTAATTCTGGTGTATGAAAGCTTCAACTCCCACATTGTAATGCCCATTTCCTAAACCTGTAAGTGCATGCAGCACATGCAGACTCTGATGGTCTTAAATGGGTGAGACTGAAATGCATCTCTCTCAGGTTAATCAGTTTGAGATAAGGGCTGGAATGCTGTTATTATAAACACCAAAATTTCTATAAAACCTTTTACTCCAATCACAGAATGTGACTGGAGTAAAATCACTTTTACTTTCAGATCAAATCACTTAGCATTCATTCATTCATTCATTCATTCCTGTCAACTCTTACAAGCTTTTCAGTGGTTGGCAGACCTGCCAACATCCTGACACCAGATTCACACAAAAGTTTTATTTATAAATCTCTTTAAATAAATACCAAAAAATAGACTTTGAGAAAACGCTTGGACCCTACAGCCAATCAATCAATAGTACAGCAATGGTAGGAAAGTCCTTTTTTCTCAGTAGCACACAGGCATTAACTGATACTTTATAACACTAACTGCAGGAACTATTATCCCTATTTATGTTTGATAAAACGCAGGTGATGAGAAATGCTATGTTGCCTGTTAGGCAGTCATGTTGTAACACAGTACCTCTAGCTGCAAAGCAGAACAGTGATGCCAAACTGCAGGATGTTCAGATCACAAACCTGTGTCACCTTGGTCTCACCAGGCTCCCTATATAAGCAATGATTTGGTTAGCTAAGTAAGCTACCATCAAGAGAAATTGAGTGACTATTTGCCCCAACTATCAGATATTGCTGGGAAGAGCTGAGTGTGTAGCCCCAAATCTATTAGATATTGGAAGTTCCCAATTTACCAGTTGAAATGTTTGCATTTTTATGTGAAGTTTCAAATATTAGTCCTGTGAAAATTGAGGAAAGCCTCGGCCCTTTGAAGTTTCTCTGTGTGCATGTAATTACAACTTTCCCCTCTCACAACTGCTATCCTGACCATGCTGAAATAACAGTTGGTTATTTGGAACCATTTAGATTTTTAGGGGACACACTCACCACACGCTGTTGTTATTTGCTGTGATGGCTTGGGAAGAATCTAAGGATGGTATTCAACATGCAGTGCTGGAAAACTGTAAACTTCTGTTATTCCAGTTCTGGGAGGGATTCAAGCTGACAGTTCGCAGAGCTCCTGAACCCAACGGGAAGAGCCAAATATCAAACATGCCTAAGAAAATGCTACTGCATTCTGTCTATTTACAAACCCAACACATGTAGCTGGTGAATGCCAGCTCAGCTGCTGAGCAAACAGATGAATTGCAAGTGCCAAGTTTCCACACACAGTCCTGGCTTTGTGCAGGAAGCAGACTGTTGCAGCCATTGCTTCCCTTTTCCTGCAGGAACTTTGCTGGCAACAGCATTATTAATCCAGACTAAGACATTTGATATTCAAATCAGGAATCTTCTACGTTTTAATAAGCAGTAAGGCTCAGACTTAAAAGTATAAAAAAAGCTAATACTCAACTGAAAGTAGCAATGAGAGAGCTGAAGGGCTGGGAGCAGGAACCCTGTGCCTGGTGCGGGGCAGTGGCTCTGCTCATCCGGCAGCGCGGGAGCAGGACCTGCCCGTGTGCCGCTCCAGGTGCTGGCTGGAGAGGCACCCCAGCACCTGCCACCAATCCTGAAATCCTGGTTCTTGAGGCAATGGCTGCAAATCACTGCCTGCAGAGTCACTCTGGTATGTCAGTCCTACGACCTTTCTCTGGTCCCTACATTCCTCTATTAAGGCCTTGGGGGTTTTGAGAAGTGGCAGTGGGCCACATAAAATCCACGTGGCTTCTCCCTTAACACACATTCAGCATCTTGCAAAGAAGAGCACGAGAGCAGCAGCAGCAGGACCTTGGTCTGAATGTAGTAGCCTCGCTGGGCCCAGCTTATTTGCACAACTCATAGTGGCTTGGTCCAAACCTTTGTTTGCACTGAGACCAGTGCACACAGCCAATGGGTAGAAATGAAGTTGTGCATACAGGATCCAGAACCAATTTTCACATTTAAATTTGTTTCTAAGAACCACATGCATGTAAGCATCTACACCAGCAGCACTATGCAGAAAATGCCCTCCAACCCCAGTCATATGTACAAACCTCTTCCTCAGAAATAAAGATCATAGTTGTTTCATCTGTGCTTCCCTGTTAGATGTGGGATTCATCATCTTTGTTTCTCGTCCCTCTGACTCTGCACTACTTTTTTCACAGGCTATATTACCAGGGTCCACGTGATGATACTGCTCCCCAGAGCTCAAATGATCTCTGAACTGTATGCACTGTACCCCAAACTTCACCTGAGCACCCAAAGACCTTCACCTGCTCTGTGGAATGTGTGCTCTTACCTTCCTTCTACAGAGAAGTGAATTGCTTACAGGAATTTTTTATCCTTTTTTCCTATTTTCACCCTAGTCTATTATTTGTTCCACATACAACTGTTAGATGACACTAGCAACAGGATTCAAAGTGGTGTTAAAAACTGATCTAGTTGTACCCTCATGCTGCAAAAATACCTGGTAAGTATTCCTGAAGCAAAGCATCTGGAAAAAACACCCAGAAACAGCACGAAGAGAAACAAGAAAATTCTTTTCCTTTCTAGTCTTAGAAGACAACAATACTAATCAATAAGCAGTTCCTGAAGTAAGCTGCACTCACACCTTCACTGCTTTGGCTTTTAAACATACAGCTCTCTAGTCCAAAACGCATGTATTTGAATCGTAGGAAATGAAATTATCAGTGTCAAATGTGGGACCTCTGCTGTACTCTGCTAATGCTACAAGCTGTTTGGCAGGTAATTTGCATTTTCCTGGTTTCAGTGAGCAGCAGCTCAAATCCAGTCTACGTAGCTGGTCACTGATGGACTAGATTTTCATGCTTTCCGGGTACTGTAATAGGGTGTGCAAGGATTATTAAGGGGGTTAAGGCCAAAAAGGAGAGTATGTGTTGGTAAAATCAAAGAAAACCACACGGAATCATCACACAGAAGAAAATGTCCTTGGCTGTACGGGACAGTGACCACCATGGAGAGCCCTGTGCAGGGCACGGCCACAAGGTGGCCCTGTGATTCTCCTTATCCCTGCGTTGTTCATTACTCCACAGCCATCAGGGCCCCGTGCTCACACCCCACAGCTCTGTGACACCTTCCAGCACCAGAGCCAGCTTAGGGTAAGGAACAATTAACCCAGCACGAGCAGAACACAACTGTTTCTTTTCCTCAGTTCAGAACTAGCTCCAGTGTGACATTTCACTTCTCCCGAAGGAGAAGATCAAATGTGCATGTGGTTTTACATCCCGGTTCAGGCTGCAATTCCAGTTCGATTGTGAAAAATGTACAAGTCTCTTCCTGGATCCTGGCAAACCAGCTGGCTGTCTGACTCACGTTCAGCACGAGTTTGATCCCAAGCAAGTCTTTTGGAAGGATCCCTTGGAGATGTGTTAGAAGATCTGAGTTTTTACAAGGTGAGAGTTTCAGGGACTCCTTCTTCTAGAGTTCAGTGGTGAGTAAACATTTTGTTCTTATTGTAGCATCCTCAGTAACTGGGCTAAAAGGGGAGGAAAAAAAATAAGGCGTTGTAAATACACTCCTCCAAAAAGGTCTGCCATGACAGATTACAAGAGAGGAGTATTGCTTCAAAGAGCATTCATGGCTGTTCCCCTTGTAACTTAATGAGACCAACTGACAAACCTTTCTAATGCACAACTGCAGAAGAGCAAACTGAATGAAATTTAAACAATGCAGCAGTAGCACCACTGCCATTCTTTAAACATGGTCACTGCAAGGTCCAATTGTCACTGCCATCATTCTGCCTCATCAGCATGGCAGAATGGAATAGCAAGGGAAAAGGCTTCTATCAGTTTGGTTTTCTGACACCCTTAAAGCTTGGAAATAACTGGGGGGCATCCCTCTCCACCCCCACCAATCCTCTGGCAGGTACTGAAACACTATAAAGAGATTTCTCAGAAATTTTTTCTGTACCATAACTTTAGCATTAGAACATGTGAGCAGATAAGCAAAGAAACTGAAGTGATATTCTAATATACACACATCTGTTTATTTGTCATACTTCAAATGCTGAGACAGAACTACAGTTTATTAGCACAGCAAAACAAGGCACGGTGTCTAAATGGCCGCTGTAACTATGTCAGTGGAAGCAAAAAGAGTGCCCACACAGACTTGTGGAGTGAGCTGAGGAGACCTCACCTCACTTCGGGTATCTGCTGGGATGGTGTCAATCCAGCTGAGGACATCAGGGTCTCTGTGCTGCCTTTCACTGCCTTCAAAGATAAGGCAACATTATTTCCCAAAGGCCCGTTGGAAATCAGTCCCGTCTGATTGGGGAAGAATGAAACAAGAAACTCAAACACCAGCCAGGACAAGACAAACTAACGTTTCAATATGATTTACTTATAAATGGCAAAAAATAGGATTCGTTAAACTCCAGCCTGGGCTTTGCTGAATACAAATCCTTTAAGGAATTTTATGGCATTTATCT
Source organism: Promerops cafer (assembly GCA_013398275.1). NCBI lineage: Eukaryota > Metazoa > Chordata > Aves > Passeriformes > Nectariniidae > Promerops > Promerops cafer. The sequence continues at coordinate 3,090,103 of VZSE01002604.1, read as the reverse complement.
GCAGCATTTTATGGCATTTACAGCAAAAATGCAGTTTAACTATTAACAGCGTATGTTGTCTGATTTATTCCAGCTGAATTAGTTTGCTTTATTTTTGGTCCTTCAAACTATTAAAAATTATTGTATTTTATTTAACTTGAACGCCTGTTTCTTAATTATGACAAAAAAATTCAGGTTTTTTGTTAAGAAATGGTCAAGTAACTCACTGGCACTATCCACCTCGGTGTTACAATGGGCTGAGAAGACACCTACAAAAAGTAAACACAAGCTCAATTAAAGGTTGAAACTAGCTGAGAACTGTTGTCAAAATAGCATTGCCTCCCAAAAAATGCCTCCCCCAAAACAATCTCAGATATTTGCCCCTCGTTAGCCTTTGAATCATGCAAGTGATTAGGTGGAGATGTGGCACCCACTGAGCACAGAGCCAGACACTCACTGGGAGCAGTTTCAACTCAGTGCTCCCTTCTAAAGGGAAGAATCCGTCATCTTTTAGTGCTTTGTGGACAACCTTAATCCAGAGCACACTACTGTGAAGAGTTTAAACGTCCTCCTTCTTCCGGTTTTCTCTTGGTGCATACAGTGTAACTCCATGTTGCCAGCGTAGATTATAATAGATTTCTTTTTATCTATATAAAGCGCTTGATGAGTATTACAAGTTTATTTTTCAAGTATTTGTGTGTATATCTATATATATACAGACACATACACATGTACATACATCTTCCCATATAATTTCTGAATTATGTATTACTGAACCCTTATGTATCCCCAAAAGTGTGAGAAGCAGACTGGCACTTGCAGCTCTGCTAAAACAGTACTAGAGGTTCCTGTAGCATACACACATGTTCACTCTTCAGGTTCCTTCATTTCCCCTGCAAAGCTGTAAAGTCTACACCCCTACAGCAGCCACCCTGCAGGTGGGGGCCATATGAGCAGTGATCCCTGCCATCACTTCTTTCCACTGCCGCAGATCCAAGCCTGGCAGACAGACACTAAAGCCAGAGAAGAGTTCATGAGTAAAAATCACTGTTATGTGCAAAGGAAAAAGTTTGGGTTTGAAATACATTTACCCGAGGTGTGGCTTCTGTAAAGTCAATTAGATTCTCTGTCAGTGATGTTAAGGAAACGTCCTGGTCATCTGGAGTGCTCTATGGAATAAATCAGTTTTGAATTGAATTCCCAGTAGTAACCACATAGGTCTACTGAATACTCTAGTGGCTTCCTGAGTTATAGACCAGTATCTTTAACAAACACCACTTTTTATCACGCCTATTTTTTCAAGTCTTTCCATTTGATCTTTATTAATAGCCTTTTAATTTCCCTTATTCTCATTAATGTACTGGAAACAACATCACTGCCACTGTAAGCAAGTGAAACTGTCCCTTCCCCTCTGCGAAGGTGGGGTACGGCACCTGAAAGGTCAGCAAGACCTGGAGTGGAGTGTTTGAACTCAGTGAAATTTATGATTATTCAGTGGGATCAACTATGTAATTCTGGTTTAGAGGCCCAACAGCTACAGGGCAGGGTGTTTTGGTCGTCCAGAACAACTTGTCAGTCCAATGTTATTGGACTCTGCTTTTCTTTTGGAGAGGGACAAAAAAAAAGTTTAATCCCCAAATTTGTGCTCTTCATGGAGTCCAGTTAAAAATTACCTTAAGGTAACTAGAATATAACAAATGAACATCTAAATTTAAACTTTTCCTTCTGTGGTTCTTTTGATGGGAACTGCCTATGTCAGAATTTTATCCCTACTATATCCTTCCTGGAGTGTAAAATCGTTGGGATTTAACGGGCTCCCTGCCACTGTGAGAAAAACATCCAGTTACACCAAGAACCAGAAAGGACACACAGAAAGGGCCTTTGGAAAGATCCGTGCAGTGTCCCTGCCTGCTTCAGAAAGCACTCTCTGGCATTCCCCAGCGCCTGCCATTCAGAGAGTTATGAGAGGCATGCAGCAAGGTCTGCTGGGCTTGCCTGGAGGCATCGGGAGCTCAGAATGTGACAGAAACCTTCAGGCTGGCAGGTGGTGATACCTTTGAAACCGCAGCCTCCTCAGATGGAGCCAGATTAGCTGGAATTAGCAGGTCCTCGTGGTTAGAGTCAGCATTGTCCTCATTCAAGGTATTACTGAAAGGGGAAAACATTCTCATTAGCACCCTGCCTGGATAGCATGGAACAGGGCTGCTTCCCAGATAGCTCAAAACCTTGACACCAGTTCCACGGAGGCAGACAAAAGACTGATGTTTGTATGCTAATGTGAATGCCTTCCAAGTGCCTCCACAGATTACTGCTCTCTCTCATAGTTCCCGCTACAGCTGTGTATAGACCCAACAGTATCGATGTCTTCTATCTCTTAGGAGTTTCTTCAGCCCTTGTGTCTAATTTGCCTGAAGCCTTTCCTGTCATCCTCTTATCTTCCTCTTTAGAGCCAGGGGCAGCAGGATGTCAGGAATCTCAGTCCTTTCAGAAGATGAGAGAGATTCACTTACTGCTTTGCAAGGATACTCACCCCGAGGCCTGGCCTACACTGATTAACTGCAACATTAATTAAAAAATGCATCAGTAAACCTGCTTAAATGTAGCCTAAATGCTCAGCAACTGTTCCTCATCTTTTCAGGCCTTTTCATCATAATCTCCCCTTACCCCGGAAACAAGTTTCTCCAGAATCACTTACAGAACAAAGGTGTTTGAAGCAGGGATTGCTCTCAGCAGCTCTCTTGGATCTTGAAATACCGGACTGGTTGCTGGGGGACTGCTCTGTGATTTGCCTGACAAGATAATGTTCCTGGCACAAACCAACAAAAAACAAACAAAACAGAAAACAGGTACAACCTTCCATGGAAAGCTCTTTATGTATCACTTGTTACAACACAATTTTGGGACTTCTAATGTACATTTTATTTACAGTATCACCCTCTGCTCTTTGAGGTCTGCCACATGTGCATCTTCACAAATGGTCAAGAGGTTAGACATTGTAATCTTTTAAACTTTTTCAATGCCTGCAATCCCACTGGACCCTGCAATCATTTCATATTTAGTAATTCTCAGGAAATTGTCACTGTCAGGGGTTTGTATACAATTTCTATTTCTCCACTAAAAAACACCTACTGGGAACAGACCCATCCCCTCTCCCCACACTGAAGCAGTTCGCATTTCAGAAATAATTAGTGACTGAAATTGCTGTTGTAACAATGATCATCAAGTATGGGAGAATAAAGAGCATCTGTATTATCTTGTATATAATAAAACTTAGCAGTTATAACCCTGGTTTTCATCTCAAAACCACTTCACACTCATGAGGTTAAGGTTCCCTATGCAAGGTAAAATGCAAGGACAACTGAGCCACCGGCAGACCACACTAACCTGAAGGTTCTCAGTTCTGTAGTGGGGTAACTACACTACATGTTTCTTAAAAAATCTATTCACTACCTGGCAGCAGCCTCCTGGATATTGGAATTCTTGACACCTGTCATGCTGTCATCTTTTCCAACCTGAGAGGAAGAAATGAACAGAAACATACATTTCTGATACCTGTTTCCATCTTATATCAGTTCTGGGATTCATAGTAGAGCTGAGTGTTTCTATCCCAGCACAAAAACATGCTGTCCATCTACAGCTCAGGGACTTAGAACATCAATTCCATGTGACAACTTCAGTGCAGAAATAAAAATAATTCACCAACAAAGTCAAATGAAATACTGTTATTTGCTAAGGAATTTACTATAACATGCAAGAAGCCCAGTCTTAGTGACAGGATAATTGCTTGATTAGAAGGCAACCTTTGTAGGTTACCTGTCTCAATGACCTCTCAAACCAGGGCTTGCACAGGGTCTTGTCCTGTTACCTGCTGAGTATCATCAAGGACAGAAATTCCTCCTTGGGCAACCGTTCCAGTACAGAACCATTATCACTGTCAGGAGAGGCTGAAAAGCCTTCTGACTCTGTCTTGGACAAGGCTCTTGGAACACCCTTATCTGCAAGGCACCTTCTCCAACATCAGGCAATTGAAGAGAAATAAAACATTTGAGAGCGTCACAGCTCTGTTCAGTTGAGTATTTACCTTGTGCCCTGCTTCTGCCTGGGCCTTCAGAATATTGCTTTTGAGATCTGCTGGAAGCCACTTGGCTGCTACGACTGGGCTCTCGATTGCATTGTTAAGACCTTTATCTGTCAACTTCACCACTTCATCCTAGACATGAAAACATGTTTATCAGAAGCAGTTTCCACATGGACAAGGCTGCGCTGAAGTTTATCAACATCTCTAAATAACAACAAGGCTCTGAAGCCAGAGGAAAGTCAGCAGATTTCTACTGAAATGAAGCAGCAATTTTTTCCTTTATTTTGGAACTCAATTGTAATGTCACAGCAACACGTAAAAAAAGCACAATGCTTAAATGTGGATATGCAAACTGCTGTGCTAAAAATACAGTGCACAAGAAATGAAGTGCATCCTAAAACTGCAGCCTAGTCTACTGATAGGAGATCAATATAACAGCCATTATACCACGTCAGTGTAGCCTAAGTAAAAGTTGATAATTTACTCTCAAATGCAAGTTGGGAAGATTTTTAATTTAAAATCTGCTTATAAGTCAGACCAAGAGTTTAATTAATGTGCTACTAACCACCTCTCCCACCACTGATTATATCAGAGCAAACTGACAGCCAGATACATAACGAGGAGAAGTAAGAATGAGATACCTTTCACTACAGTATATTTCATTATGAGAATTGCATTTCTTAATTATAAAATGTTAATCAAGCATTCAATCTACTAATTGCTATTTGATTAGTGGCAGAAGTTAATTAGCTCAGTGAAAACTAAACTCTGTGACCTTCCTTCTGAGGGTATGACTCAGCAGGGGGAGACAGAGTCCTGCTTTCCTCACCATATGCCACGGTCCAGGGCAGGCTCTTGCCAGGATGCAAGTGCTGCAGGACTGCCCGGAGCAGGGACAATCCTGCTGCACTCCTACCTGCACCAACTGCAGCGTGCCCTGGAGGAAGGAAGCCCATTGCAGAGAGAGAGCAGAGCAGAGTTAAAAAGAGGTGAACACCTGTCCCCCCACAGCTCTCCATCCACTTTCAGCTTTCTACATTCCCTGGAGACACTGCTGAGAACTTGTAGTTATTTGGTCTTTAGAGAGGGGAAAAACATTTCTTTTTTTTTTTTTTTGTCTCCCTCTAAATCACCTTTTGGGATATCCAAATAGGATCTTAGGAGACTAGCTAAAGGAGAATCCATTTGCAAATTTTGACCCAGTCAGCAATGAATTTCACAAAATATCCAAGGGTCACTGTCAACATAAAAACCTATGAGGATCAACAATACTTTTAAGTACTTTTATTTTAGAGAAGCTGCTGGAATTGCCAAAAGGAATAATTACAATGGAATTATTATTATTTGTACAGCTGCAGCACCCAACAGTGATTATCTTTAAGTCTTTACACTGGATCTCACTGAAACAGATGCCATGTGTGACACTACCTGCACAGCATTGTGAGTGCATTATTCCACTAATACAGTAAATCTGATCATTTTAGCTGATCACATCAGTACACTAGTGCTTGAAGTACCATTTTATTGTTTAACCTCCCCTCAGCTTCCTCCATCTGAACAATCAATTTAATTAGGTCACACTAGTCCATTAACGATTAGACTCCCTATTTTTGAAAAGCTTAGTACTATTACAGAATATTTTAATTTAATAGAGCATAAATTCCATACCACCAAGGAAGTATTTCTTTCAATATTAATGATCTATTCTTTTCAACCCTATTTTGCACTTGAAAGAAAGCATAGGTGTCTTACAGGTCTTTTAATGAAAAAAGCATGTAGCTAGAGGGAAAAGCATCCGGCACCTGCTAACGCCTCAAGATGTCTAATTTACATCTTTACATTTCAGTTGTTCACACAAAACGGTAACGCTGCTGGGGTTTGTCATTATTCTAGCCCATTAGGAATGTTTGTTGTTTCCATGGAGTAGACAAACTACACTTGTACCGTGTTCTTCAATCAAAACATGGAGCTAGACAGTGATGCAGAAAGGCAAGGGAAGATTGAAGGCAGTAACAAGGCATGTGATCCCAATCCTTTGTGCTTTTGAGTTGTGTTCCTGGTGCCACTAAAAATCACTTTGTGCAGGAAGATGGAGCCTAATACTGGTACATTTTGGAGCAACTCCCATGTATTTACAGATCACAACAAATTCAGAAAAAGCAAACCCTCTTGTCCCTGCATTTCTGACTCGGGAGCAGACTTTGAACACGGGCAAACAGGGTGAACCTTTATTGTTCATTTCCCTTCAGAAGCTGATGAAAGCAGAGCATTGGTGTATTTAAAGCTATTTGCTCTCTTTGTCAGATCTGGTCACTGCAGTAGTGAAAGCTGGGAAAGGACAAAGTCGCATTCTTCCATCCCAACAGATTTTGGCAGTGAGCAGTAGAGAAGAATGAAGCCATTCATTCCCTCGCTTCCTCTTTTTCTCTAGAAGAACAGGAATAGCTAGATAAATATTTCCCTATCAAAGAAATCAATCAGGACTGATTGATTTATTGCAGGTATAGAATTACATAGATGACTGTCAGGCCATCTCTGTCCCCTGATGGAACACAGTTAGAGATTTTTAATTAACATAGCTGAAGTGAGTTGGCATATAACAGTGTCATGAAGTTCAGGATGCAGCTCTGCCTTCATAAGTAGAAAGATATCACTTTCCCCCAATGCATTTTACCAAACCTCTTGCATACTGTAACAGTTCCTACATGTGCTGAAATTTCTAATCACACACATTCAGAAAGAATGCTGCAATACTGCATTCCCTCTGAAATAACAACAAGCTCCAGGATCTAAACTTACTGCAAGGTTTTAGTGGATATATTGCAGTCCCATGCAATTCTGCCAGAAGAGGATACCACAAACACTTCTTTTACTACTAGATTAAGAAGAAAAGTAAGTACAGAAGAAGAGCCCATAGGTATATTTTATAACAAACACCATAAATGAAAGCTTCTGGGTTTTCTAAAGCAGCCTTCAAAGGCAGAAAACAAAGTATTTTTAATAGTGACTTTTAGGTCACTTTTTTCAGGACTGGTTTCCAAACCATTAACTTTCCTCTCTGAAGGGTGTGCTCATTTGGTGCTACTGTAACCTACATGTCTTTGCAACCTGAAGCATTGGGAATTTCAAGTATGCAGAGAGTCTCTAATCTTTGTCTATCTTTTTTAAACAAACACTCTCAAGTGACTTCTTGGTAAGCTACATCATAGGCAGAAAAGTTTTATTCTATCTCTTCTACCCTAAAAAAACCTCCAATGATCTACTCTTACATTTTCCTAATATAATTTGCACTTCCTTCTTGAAAGCTGAACTGTGTTTTACCCACCTACTGGCATACTGTTGATCTATAATTCTCTGTTATGCAAATGTTCTTGCTCTCTAATCAGGTTACTGTCCCCCCAGTATCTACAACCTCTAAAGTTACTCAGCACCTTATGTGACAGCAGCTGGATGACTGACTGTTCTGTATTGGCAGCTCTTTGTTAGATTAGCTCATTACTGGAATCTTAGCTTGCTTATTATAAATAAGCCACAATTTCAAAACCTCTGAAACAGTTTTGGTCCATTCCCTTCAGTGAACCAATTAAATGTTTTTCCCCTCTCTGTCTGAACTAAAGTGGAGCTCAACAGGCTAAAACATTCTTAAATAAAGGGTGTTCATTTGCTTTAGTATATGTAGAAGCAGTGTTTCAGCATAACAGGACCTACAGTCTACTGACTAATCTTCTTAGAGACCCAGTAATCTTTGTAATGCACTCACCAAGCAGAGAGGAGCACCAGGCAGCCCTGACAGCAGCCCTTAAAGGGGACATGAGGCAAGCAGCCTGCAGCACCACCCACAGCAGCAGCCTTCTCTCACATGGAGGTGGAAAACAAATGCTTAAGAGTGGGTTTACCTCAAACACACACTGCTAAACACCTCTCCTGGCACCTGGTTGCTGTTACTACTGAGGGTGCAAGAAAAATCATTGCTGCTTCACTCAAAGTTAGATAAATCCTCAGGCCTCCCTGCAAGGGAGGGTAGCCTAAACAGAGATAACACTGCCAGGTGTTTTATTCTCTCTGCTTGCCCAAAACACAAAAATCTCCCAAAGCTTTTGCATCAGAGAAAGCAGAGTAATGGAAAACTAAGTTTCATTTTTTAAAGCTCATTAAAAAAACCCAGAAGAATATCCTGTCTGGGGGCAGTTGTCTGATAACCAGTGAATCTATCATAGTTCACTGCTGTTCTAAGGGAGGATCTTGGGCTCTCCATCCCTTCTAGCAACAACTACTTATTTTCACCGTGGCCCTGGCATTTCTTTGACCCCTTCCCTGCACCTATTTAACTCACTATTTACCAACTTAAAGAGCAAACTAAAAACCTAAAGAAAACCAGCACCTCAACAAAAAGTTCAAAACAAAGGCATGAAAAAAAATTGTTTGCCAGTTTGTAGATACATTTATTCACTGAAACCTGCAATGATTCCTGGCGGTGAGAGAGAAGAGAGGGAAGCTGGGGAAGAAAGAGTGAAGAGAGGGGAGGGAGAAGAGAACACTCACCCCATTCAGGGCACTCAGGCTTGTACTTTGGCACAGCAACCCGTGAAGTACAGCCTGACTTGCTCAGAGGGATTTGAGAGCAGTCAATCAAACCACATCACTCCTCTTTGTGTAAACAGGGATCACTAACACCCACATCAGAGAGCAGGTACAAACTGGTTACTTAACAGGAGGGATGCATCATCAGCAAACTTGACCCAAAACAAAACGTCAGAACAACCTTCTTGGAACTGAAAAATGCCAGGAAAGCAGCTCAGCCCATCCAAAAAGATGGTGAACTACCCAACACTGTGCAGGTAGTAACCTACAGATAAAGACAACTGAGAAACATTTCAAGCATGTATGCCTTTTACTCCCACTAACTCTAGAAAATCTCACCAGGCTGCAAGTCTGCACACATGCACCTCTGCCTCTATCTTTATCTCACTGCCTTGTCACACACAGGTTTATGCATCATAAAGCATTTGTATTTCCTTTGCTATCCCCCAGTATTACTCACTCATCATCTTAGAAGTCCTGCAAACAGACCAAGGCAAGTGGAAGACTTTTCAGAATGATCTGAACAAAATTCAGGACCGTAGCAGGGGGAGTGAAGGCCCATTACCTGTACGTTTATGTTTATGTTGTGACGCTCAGTCGGCATGGGGCTGCTGTGCTCTGTCTCCAGCTGTTTCAGTTTTAGGAATGTGTCTTCAAATGCTGAAAAAGACAAAAAAGATATCATCTTCCTAATGTTACCGTGGAGTTATTTGACTTGTGACTTGCATTATTCCTGAATACTAATGACATAATTTTGAAGTTGTGCAAAAAAGCACAGGGATGGGGGAATCTACTTGCTCAAGCTTCAGTGCAAATTTCAAGCCTGCAGACTGCACGCACCAAATGACAACACCGCACTCCTGGGAGCTCATTTACCCAGCCATCCTCACAGTGAGCGTGTGAACACAGAGTTAATTGCTTAGATGGTTGCACTTTACTGTATTTGTGGACAAAGTCACGTCCAATGAAGAACTGACTTTTCCCTTCTATCTCCATCCTTGTTGTTCCAGTAATAGGTAAAACTGTCCTTATGCATATAGGCAGCCTCCTAAAACAGTTCCGCATTTTTTGTAAGGAAAAAAATCTCATATCAACCTATTATTTAATCTTGGTCTCACACATTGTAACAGGGAAAAAGTTTGCTTACGATCAGAGTCTGCTTTTTCTGCAGCAGTTTCCTTTGTGCCAGGAGGAGGGCAACTAACAGCCTCTTCTGAATCTCCTGTTGCCAAGCCAACAACTGGACGGCCCATGGTATCATCCACAGACGTTTCTGGCAACTCTGTGCTGTCTAGCAAATCAACAAGAGGTATGCTGCAAAGGCAGAAGGATGGGCAGAGAGACGCACAATCACATTACCACTCTTCCTATAACAACACAAAGCTTTAACACATGCAATCTCTTTTTTCAAGTTGTCTTCTGCTGACCAGCCACAATCTAGAAAAACTGTTTCAGGTAACTAACAAACATTGGCTTTCAGCGAGCCTAAGAAACATGAAAAAGGGAACATTTCATGTCTGCATAAGAGACTTCATAACAGAACAGGTCCATGTTGCCTACTGTGTCATCACATAGCAGTGGAATAAGTGAAGAGAGAAGAAGGGAAGTTTTTATCCATGAAATACACTTTTTGGAACAAACATTTGAAGTTTTTCTAACAAACTCAAGGTACCCTTTAGGATTCTTACAAGAGAAAAAGACAAGTTAGGGGGAGGGAAGTTGGTATCACAACAAGCTGCTTGTGCAGCACTTCACCCAACACTGGTAAGCAGAACATAGGGCAGAAGGGTGCACTGCACAGAACTGCACTGACACTTATGGCCAGGCGTACCTAGAACCAGTTTCAGTTTTGTTAACTTAGGCAGAGCCTTGAATGAAACCTTAGCAGTCACAGTGTTTTAAGTGAACCACAGTATGTACTCTGTACTCTGTCAGGATCACTTGTTTCACCTCCTTTGGTTTCTGATGGAAATGTCGCCTTTTAATTTTGCCCTATGAGCTGTATTTTCAATGAACAAGGAAAAACAATTATAAAAACAAAAATGATATTGTGATGCTTACATTGTACAAGCAGTCAGGAATCTCATACATTTCTCTAAAGCTTGGGAACAGCTAAAGCTATCCTAACAGCAAACTAACAAACACAGAAACCACTGCTGCACAATGCAATGGTTAATCAGACAGCCTGTCCACACAACTGCAGCTTTACTGCTGCCCAGTTCAATCGACAATCACTCTCACAGTTTGGCTGCAATATTGATTTAAGAAGAAAAATCCCTTTTGCAAGTCCTGACCAAATATGAGAACAATGACACCAAGCCCATACCCACCACAACAGAACAGAACCTACCTTTAAGCACAGACAAGAGATTTTCTACTTGACAGTTTATACCAGCTTCTCCCTTACCACTACCAGGTTAGTGCCTCATACCTCTCTCCAGCTCCTGGAACCTGGAAGCAATGCCCTGTTGTCACTACAGAGGCTGCAGAAAAAAACTCCTTCCCCTCCAGCTCAAGCACACTAAGAATTCTTCCAATGTTAAATACATACCTCTGAAACAGATTACAGGATATCACTGTTCTAGAGCTAATAATGTACGAATCATTTTAAGTCAATTAATTGCTGTGAGGCAAATTGAGGCCACTGGCTTGATTCTCTTAAAGCAGTGGAATAAGAAGCTACTAGCAAAGCAAATAGGAAAATGTTTCAACCTCCTTTGCAGCCTCTCTCTGCACCACTAATGGGAAAAGGCAAACAGCACACAGTTTTGCAGAGAGGGAATGATGGATACAGAGATTTGTTACAACTAACAGACAGGAAGAGATGCTCTTCCAATTAAGGCAATGAGGAAAGTGAGACTGAATCTCATACCTTACTTTCCATGAGTCAAAATGTTTTATAATCTTCACAAGGAAACAACAATTTTCTTCCTATTTTCTGTAAATAGTCTCCAATCTTTAACACCACCACCATTTTAAGAAGTTCAGATTTTACCTACAGCATGGAGTTGCTGACACCATGACATTTTGAAGGAACTTGGCATAAACTGCTATGAACTCCACATCGGAGAGGTGACAGAGCACCAGTAACACTTCTTGTGCTTCAATCTCCCAATACTTTTCTTAATATTGTAAGAGAAAATGCATGAAAAATGAAAACACAAAACATTTACTAGACAGACAAGAGAACTGATTCAAAAACTTGCCTACTACAGGTAAGGGCAGCCTTGATATCTGGCAACATACTCGAACAGCTCACGCAGTGCCTAGTGTGCTCCAAAAGCTGTGCACTGTCCAAAACCTGTGTTCTACTTCCACTGAGATAGCCAAAGTCTGTAAAGAACCTTACTGCCATTTGTGCCCTGGGATGGAGACCTGGCTGACGTAGCACAGAGAACCAGAGGGAGTCCCTGCAGCTTCACCCCACATCAGGACAGGGCCTCAGGGAAAGGAAATGAATTTTAGATAAACTCAAGGAAGCCTCCTAAGTCAAGATTCAAGTAGGAATTGACCCCATCTTGCCTTCAGACCCACTGAAACATCTCCTGAGCCACCTGAGATAGGCAGTCAATAAGAGGAATGTCATACTTGGGAGACCCTCAGCCACTGGAATTTGCAGGCATGAGTTCTCCAAAGAGCATCAAAACCTTTGAAGCCTCCCAGACTCTTCACCCTCTTCAGAGCACCAGCAGGAAGATTACCAGGCAGGCTTCATAAATGGCCAAACTATGGAAGCAAAAAGCACAAAAAACTTGAATCACTGCACAGAATTTCTGACACCTCTTATAAAATACTGATGAACTGGCACACCAACCACAAGGGAGATTCTCCAAGGCTTCCCAGGAAAAGTAGAGCTTCTACCACAGTCAGCTCCCAGTACTCAGGAACTGAACAGGCATTAGCCTTCCACACACCTGCATTTACCCACATACAAAGGGATATTTTGAACTTTGCATAGTAAAAACTGCTGGGCTTTATGTCTTCAAATCAACTTCTATCATCATATTTTAAGAAATATTCTCTGGGAAATGCTGATAAAAGATATCAGGAGTTCAAGACACGTAAATAATTATGAATATAGGAATAACGAAGGGTTGTAATGCATGTAAAGGTTTGTCAACCCATTAATAAGTCATCACATGCTCAGGGAGCTCACACAATTAAGGGAACAGCTACTGCATTACCCCTTCTTTTTGCCTGGTCCATATATTGGTATAAATATGTACCACACAGCATGCGATGTATAACATGACTGAGAAAGCTCTCAGTTACAAGTGGTGTGGGTTTTAACTTCCTAGTTGAAAAGCAAAGCAATAATTTATGCTACTTTGTAAAATACAGTCTTCAAAATACAGTAACCAAGTCCTACAAAAGAGGTTGTTTTCCTGGACACAATCTGATTTCCAACAGCATGAAGTACCAAGCAAGCTCATTCATTTTTTCAGACTGGTAGTGACACAGAATACTCTCTCATATGGACTCTGCGAGGTAGGACAATAGTATGAAATTCTTTGTTAATTTTCTTAGCTTTGGGGCAATCGATGTTGTACTTGAAGGTAAGAAGAGCAGTGAATTTGAGCCTTTTCAAATTGTTACTGCCTAAACAAAAATGCACAATTAAAAAAAAAAAAAAAAAGAAAAAGAAAAAAAGAAAAAAGCTCCCTTTTCCAAGTGAGGAAAGCAAAAGGAAAAGTCCTGGGCATGTAAGATCCTACAGATGGAGAGAGCTCACACACATTCAGTTTCTAATCAAGTAAGTGCCATATTCCAAGAATTCTGCTGTCTCCCATGTGTTTGAAGATAACTCCAAATACTGACATAGCATAATATATTCAAGTCAGCAATTACAGGAAAGGAAAGAAAACATGCTTAGGAAAACGTGCTGGCTGTGGAACCTTTGGGCATATTAAGCAAAGATTTGTCACCACAGAAAAACATCCATGTGCTTCCTCATTGCAATTCACAGAGGACATGACCTGTCCCTGTAAAAATGCAGCTTGCTGGTGCTGGTACCAGTGTTATACAATTTCTGTCTGCTGTTGAGAGCTATCACCCACCGTAATAGAGACTGGGATAATAATTCTCCCTAAGTCATGAAATTTTACCAAAATAATCCCAGCACAGAGGAAAGTGGACCCTCAGGATGTATGGAAGAGTCAAAGTCACATGACAAAAGCACGCAACACGCATCATACTGAAACAAACCAGTTCTGAAGGCAGATGGGTTTCAGGCTGCTTCCCCATCCTGAATCTGTCACGGAAAAAACCAGCAACAAAAACCTGAGCCACAGCTTTGATTACCAAACTCACTGTGAATTCCAGGGCAGTCCACGACCATCAGAAGGGTCGCCAGCCCTCTGCTCAGCACTGGTGAGACACCCTGGAGTGCGGTGCCCAGCTCTGGGCTTCCCAGGACAAGAGACACATGGATATACTGGAAGGAGTGCAGCGAAGGGCCACAAGGACAACAAAGGAGCACCTGAGCTAGGAGGCGAGCCTGAGAGCTGGGACTGTTCAGCCTGGAGAGGAGAAAGCTCAGGAGGATCTCACCAATGTATATAAAAACCTGATGGAGGGAGTAAAGACAACAGTCAAACTCTTCCCAAGGGAGCCCAGGGAAAGAACAAGAGGCAATGGGCACAAACTGAAATACAGAAAATTCCATTATAAACCCTAACCCTAACTACAAGAAAAAAAAGGACTTTTCTTCTTGTGAGTTTGGTGAAACAGTTCTCTGGATGGTGTGAAGTCTCCATCCTTGGAGATACTCAAAACCTGGCTGGCATGGTCCCAAACAACCTGGTCTACTCAAACCCTGCTCTTACCATGGGGGTAGACTGCCTGATCTCCAGAGACGTCCTCCAGCCTCAACTACTCTTTAATTCTGTGACAGCTAAGCAAAACTTCTCTGACACCCAAGGACTCAGCCACTACTTGCAGTGGCCTGGCCGCAACAAAAGCACATCTGAACTTAAAACTCTGCAATAAAACAGTGATTTGTTATTGCAGCAGTGTTCTTGCATTTTAAATACAAAACTATCCCAAATTCCTCCATTCAAATTAGTGGCTTCTTCTCCCTCAGCTGCACAGACATTATACGATATTGTAAAGTTAAACAACTTTTTTTTGTTTGCATAGTCTCATGCAGCTTTATAAATAAGAAAGAAACAAACGGGTTTGCTTCACTCCAGAAGTTTACAACATTCACCATTCAAAATCTATAACTAAAAAGAGCACAAGAGATTGTTCCAATCAGCTTGGTAGGTGTCAGCAGAGTTGTAAAATAGAGACTCATATTTCATTAGCAAACTCTTTCCCCCCATCAGATGCGGGGGTGAGGAGGCCAAAATATCTCAGGCAATATTAAGTTATGCCCTGGCTGACACTTACTTCTTGGTTCTCCAGGTCTGGATATCTGAAAACAATGGTTTTTATTTCTGGGTTCTGTGGCAATTTGAAATGTAGTGAAATAATTTGAAAATCATTGAAACAACTCCTTTATCCTAAAAGCTACATATAAATTAACTTTAAAAGCCCTCTGTTACAACTTTTCCTCCTTTTTTTTTAATAGGAAAAGAATACTGCAACTGAAAAGCAACAAACTTCAGAAAACACAAGAAAACACAGCATGTTCAAAGGTAAAGGTTTGCTCTTCATGTTGTTAAAGGCCCCCAAGAATACCAATGAGCCATGAAGCTGGAGTCTTAACCTCTGACTTAACAATTAACCTCGTGAATCATATGGTAGGACTGGTGTTTGTCAGGAAATCTTTCTGTTTCTCTTCAACTGGACCAGAAAAGCAAAAAAGAAAGAAAAATTTGTAAAAAGCAAAAAATAATAATAAAAAAATTACTCTTTGCCTTTTTGACAGTTCGAATAAATTTATTCTTAAAAAATTGAAAATAATTCTATTCCATTTCCAAACAGTATTTCTCAGAAGAGGTCTTATTGAGAAAAAAAAGGTTGGTTTTCAGATCAACCATGTATTCTAGATATTTTTACATGATCATGGTTCAAAAGGAGTGCCAGTTACATCCTCTATTTCTGTTAGATTTTTGAAACCATATTATAACCCACTAGTCGCATATGTAGTTTTATAATAAATGTGACTTCCTGCATGGCTCTCAAACCCAGCTAAAAAAAATTAATCTTTTGGTCATTAAGAAAAACTTTAACGCAATTTAAAAAAACGTATCTATCTATATGCACACATAGATAGATATATACTGTTTTTAAAGTAAGAGTGACGTGTGGCTTCTGGTCTATATGTTGTTTTTCTTTAAAGACTCAATACCAACAGCACAATCTGCAGAGCCTTTGTAATAAATCTTTTGCCCTTCTACAGTTAGCTTTGAGTCCGTTGTCCTTATCCCAGAGGCAGCTCAGGAGGTCATTTCCCAGCCTCTGCCAGAAGCAGCGCCGAGCACCAGCAGGGCCCGCGAGTCAGAGACTGGTCATGGCGGCTCGCGCAGCGCAGGCCGCGGCAGCGCCGTGCAGCCCCGTGTTCCTGGCGTTGCGCTCGTGGACGAACGCGGGGCACGGTCCGTCCGCGGCGCGGCTCCTCGGCGGGGCCCACGCCTCCCACGCGGCTCCACCACGGTGACAGCGGCCGGCGGCGTCGGGGGGCCTGGAGCGGTGGGGAGCGGGAGGGGGAAAATTAGTCAACAGGCACGGAGGAGGAAGAGGGTGGAAAAGTAAAACAAAAGTGAGGACAAGAAGATTGATGCGAGAAGACAAGGAAAAGGGGCATTCCTGGAAGGTGAATACTGAAGGGAAGAGGCATGCAAGTCCATGTGCACATGATGACACTGCCAAATAAACCCCTTTCTGCACAGCATCTTGCACATTTTTGTACCAGTCTGAATTGACAAGTTAAGATCTCTCATGTATATGTTGCTTACACTTCCCAAATGTAAAGCACTTCATATTCCAAAAAACTTCACAGAACTAAGCAAGAATCATGAGCATTTTACAGATGGGAGAAAATAATGTGATGGAGGAACAGACCTCAAGTATACAGCACAATTTATTTGCAGAAAACAAGTTTAAGTGGCAGCTGTAAATGTACACGTGAAACAAATATCTACAAGCAATACTAGTTTTCAAAGTGACTGGTAAGTGCAGATTCTAAAGCAAATTAAAAAAAAAAAAAGGAGAAGAAACTAGAAACTCAGAAAAAATGAACATTACTGTGCAGGAGCAAACAGTAGAGCAAATGAATCATCCACAATTTAGGTGACTAAGGGATTAATACTATTGGAGAAGCTGCCTGCAGCTATAACTTGCATTAATATAAACATATAGCTGGAAAATAACCATTTTACAAAAAGGTCACAACGCAAACTAAGACCACACTTTCTAATTCTGCATATGAAAGCATGATGGTTTGTAAATTTTAAATTTAGAATTCCTAAAATCAAGCCCACAGAAATGCCGTGCACAGTTATGGCCACTCTTTGCCACAGTTGGTATAAAGTCCTCCAAAAGCTAGAAAGAGGTGCAAGGGAGAATACTCATCACGTTAGACAGTGTTTTGAAAAATATTATTATGCAGGAGCCCCTAGCTAGGAAACTGGAAGGCTTTAGGCACAAACATCTCCAAAGCAGCAGGGATGAGCAATTAACTGAAAACAGCCGAATTTTAAAATACTTTAAAAATGGACAATGATCCATTGTCTGTGTAGCACTAGGGTCCCTCACTGGTATGTTTTAGGAGGGGCAGATAAAAAGTACAGTCACATATCAAAAAAGTGCTTGGAAAAAAGCTCTGCATAAACTACTCAAGTAAGGAAATTCCTAATACAAAGGTATTTCTTCAGTTTAATGTAAAAGATTCAACTTAATGAGCCAAATCTAAACAAAGTGGAAGGATTGTTGCTGTTCACATAGACAGCATTCAGCTCAAATTCCACCTTCTCATGATCCAGAACAGCCAACCAGACAGCTGAGTTGGAAGATCACACGTGTTAAGGCAGGCAAGCAGAAAAGCATGCAGGATTCACAACAGTGGTAAATGATTAACATTTGGAGATAGTCCTCCTTTAGAAAAGAGACAGGATTTACACAAAGGTCACCCATGTGTAAATTCAGAATTTTGCTTTTTGTAAAATACACTGAGGAAGTGACCCGTGAATATGGAGGGCTCCAATCCTCAACAGTTCATTCCTTTATTTTACCATTTCTCTCATGGCTGTGGTTAAGGGAAAGCTACATGCACTAGCAAAAAAAAAACCTCCCTACTTATCCCATAGTAAGGAAGTAAATATTAAATCTCTGTCTGCTGTCCTAACTTGGCAAAAAAAGAGCTTCTTGGGGAAAGACTAAACTTAGAAAGACATCAATCATGTTTTAGGTTTTCCAAACTCACAACTAAT
Source organism: Promerops cafer (assembly GCA_013398275.1). Classification (NCBI taxonomy): domain Eukaryota; kingdom Metazoa; phylum Chordata; class Aves; order Passeriformes; family Nectariniidae; genus Promerops; species Promerops cafer. The sequence continues at coordinate 3,072,091 of VZSE01002604.1, read as the reverse complement.
ATTCCAGACCATTTTCAGATCCTGCAGACCAGTACAGCTTTCCTGTACTGACAATTTTACAGGAATGAAGCAAAGTTAAAAAAAAACCCAAAAACATAAACCCAGAAATAATAAAATCCTTCATATCTGGCAAAGTACCTTCTACAGTCTGGCAAAATTGCTGCTGGCAGCTGCAACATTAACATTTTAAATTACAGGAAACATTGACATTAGGAAGGGATCTAAGCTGCAAGGTAGCCAATACAGGCATCTGCCAAGCAGAGTACAGAAACCCAGGAGGTCAGGACCTCACTTCTAAACCCCTTCAATCTAACTATCTACAAAATCCACAGTCCAGAAGATTTTGGTGTTCTCAACAATCTTTGGCAAGCTCTCTCTAAAAGAAGACTATTTTTCTGACAGAAAGCAAAGATAATTCATGCAGAAACAGGCCAATTAAAGACAGTAGCAGCTGAAAGGAGATCTTGTTAGCAGCACCAAGACACCCTTGCAGGCACAATAGCCAAGTCACAGCCCCCAGCAATAAATATGTATGTTCTGGCAATTCCATTAACCTAACCCCACTTCCCATCTAGGCAACCAGAATGTAGCTCAACTCCTGACTCAGCTCCAAACTGTTGTCTTTTTCCTACAGCTGGATTTGCCCTTTATTACAGGCAGTAAGAACTGTTTCCAGTGAACACAGTAAAACCAGAAGACAACTACTTACAGTAACATGTCTCAAAGAAACGTAACACAGACACAGTAGAAGCACTGCACTCTCAATTAAAATGCATCAGTTGCCAAGAAGCTTGTTTTCTTTAGGACACACTGTTTTGGGTTACATGCAGGTGTATTTTGCATTCACTCCCACTCTTCTATACAAACACTACATCCTGCAGCAGCTGGCATGTAAGCTGAGATTCCTGGACAGTGTTGAGACAGACAGGCTCAAGTTCGCAATCCTAAAAACAGGCATAACAAACTCAAAACTGAATGGCTATAGAGCCCTCTCTGCTTCAGAACCAAAGCAGAAGGATTTCAGTAAGCAACAGCAGCCTTGCAAACGCGAGCAGGAACATTAGCACAAATCAGATACCAAGAAGAGCTGGTCTGGAGCCAAGTCAAACATTTTCACCAAAGGAAATACAGGTGACTAGCACTCATCTTGCAATTAGGCCAAAAGAATAAAAATAAAACCATATTGAGAATGCTTAAGAATAAAGATGCCACCACCTTTCACCCACCACCATGGAAGGAATTGAGCGATCAACAGGATCCCACCATAGACAAGCACAGATTTCAGGTACTAGATAAATCAAGGGCAAAAGAAAGAAAAACAGCATTGATCATATGTTCTGATTGAAATGTCAATAAAATGCAACTCAAAGCAGAATTACCATTCCCTTTATCATTCAAAATTGATAGTATTAAAAGTCTTTAAATGAATACAATTTACAAAATGAAATTACATTTGTCACAGCACTGTTAGAAACAGGTATCATCTACTTATAGGAGATACTGAAGCAAAGCAGATTCATATGCCTGACAAAGGGAGATAGACCCTTTCTCTTGAGGGCTGAAACTGCTTTAGGATAAGAGCTTTGGTATCACTCCATTCCACCTTGACTGCTCCTGATGAGTCTGGTAGAAACCAGAATTTCCCTTCTTGAATAAGCCATAGGCACATGAAGCCAAAGAAGTTAAGATGACCTGTGCACGAGTACTGGGATAATATATGCCAGTTTGGGTTTGAAAATAGCTTTGCAATATAGAACTAGTTTAAGAAAAGATAAATTACATGTACATTTACCTATCTTCAAACAAATCCTCTTCATTTTGAGATGCATCTAATCCATAAAACAAATACTCATTACATGAAATCAAAGCTCTTATCTTCAGCCTCTGTCATTTTCCTCAAGCTCCCATTCTACACAAGCTCATGAGAAAAGTCAGCTTGCCTGTTTCAGAAGGTTCAAAAGACAATTCACAAGGATACAAGTTTACAAGGTTCTGTATTATCCTAAGGATCAAAGTAAGTCCTTGGACCCAATTATACCAAACAAAGGGTTACAAGTTTATGGCAAATGAGAAGGACCCAACTCCCTCCAAGACTTGAAAATACTACTCCTCCTTAATTCCTTTAGCTCCTGAAGAAATTTTCTTTTGGTTGGAAGTGACTAAGCCTGTTGTCCTCACCTCTCCACACACAATTCATATAGGAAGAAATCAGCTGCATCATCCCTAACTTGATTTTCAACTTACATTAGAGATACAAGGATGGCAGCTTATTTAAGTACAAATAAAAGAAAAGCTACCTGAATCATGCATAAGTAAGCAGAATTCATTTCCCAGCAAAGCTTAACATACCACTTCTTATCTTGCTGGCTGGCTCCTGGGCTCCTTGGGAGGTTTTCTATTTCCACTAAGACTGGCGCAGAAGGAACCGCTGTTAGGACAGGTAGGTTTGGCTTTGTGTTCCAGCTCTTTAGAGACAGAATATAAACAAGTTATTATACACACATTAATGAAGTGATAACACATTAAAGTGAACAAAACAACAAAACAACACCACTTCTTAAGCACAAAGCTAAAGCAAGGCCGTTCTCCCTTACTTCCCTAGCACTGGGTATCTACGCCCAGTCTTTTCCAGCACTGTACACAGTTAATAGTTAACTGCAACATTCAATTGGTCAATCACTGGATTTCAAGACCAAATAAGAAAATCTTCAGATCTGTTTAGACACATGAAAATTGCCTTTAGAAAGAATGAGTCCTTACTTGTGATCCATTGGTTTGGCTGATAACAGCATTGTTTGCAGCACTGAAAGACAAGAAGAATTTAAAACTGAATCAGATCAACAAACTGCTTTTGCAGGCTGGTAGAACTGTAAGGACTTTCAGAAAGAAACAGAGTCCAAGATGTTTCCAAAGCATTAATCTCTTTTCACAAAATCCTTAAAAACTACTGCTTTAGGTCAGTTGTCTCATTCTAGGTAACTAAAAGTATCAAGTTATTTTTTCTTTGTTCAAGCTGCAGTTTATCTGTAACTCATCTGTTTTTAACTCTTCCTTTCCTAAACCAGTTTGGTTTAAAAAAATCTTCCTGATTCAGCAGTAAGATGTGGTACTTCTAAAGCAAAAATTATATTGTTTTAGTTAAAACACCCAGCAAAGTGTGACATTGTCAAAAGCTCACCTGCATGCTGTAGATATTATGCATGTTCCATAACTAGAACCCTCCTGATTTGACATTTCACATCACAAAAGTTTATCAGAAAAATTAAAGAGTTTCTTCTGCATACAAGCTCTAATAGACTTAAAAGCAGCTATTCAAATTTACATGCACAGCAACTCAGCACAGCATTAATAATAATTTTATGTTATTAAATATTTACTATATTTGACGAATTAAATAAGACCCATATCCCTGATCTTGATGATTTCTGAACCTGCAAGAGACATTTCACATTTTTGAGAGACTTAAAAGCAGTAATCATGCATTATAGATTTCATGCAAAGCCAACTTTCTCCCCAGACTTCTAACCTTTTATAGAAGGTTCCCATCTCCTACAACCTGTTAATTTTCTGATTTATGATCTGGACAACAGCTATCCAACCTGGCAAGCTGACAATTCAAATAGATTTCTGTATTTACTTCAGTGACTCTTTAGAATTATTTTATTTAAAACACCATGATGTCAACACTGAACAAGCTGTTCCTTGCCTGTTTCCCCCTTCACCCTTTCTCTATTGAGAGAATGTGGAGGCTACCCCAGAATTAACAGAAATATTAAGGAATGCCTTCTGACTAGCACATTCCCCTGTGCTAGGTTAACACAAAAGAAGGGAACAACATACATCTTTCATGATGCATTTCAATTAGCAACACTGGAGTGCAGAGTTTCAGAAATGGCATAGCTTGCTGTGGAGACACAACAGTGCCACTCCTAAGTGCAGATCAGGAGACCGCAGTCTTATCAGGAGAAACTGCACGTGAAGTTTCTCTTCCCACTCTCAGAATGACCTAAGCAACCTGAAACTCGGAGAAGGGCAGGACAACACAGCATGACAAGAGCCCTAATTAATCAAACAGTCACATTTTGCATGCAGAGGATCTTAATGACACCCAGCTTTGAAGAGTACTTTCTAACTGTATAGAAAGAAAAAGCAATACAGGAAGTCACACTGCAGCCTTGTCCCCACACTTCTAGACTTCTCCCACTCTCATACAAGAATCAGAGCTGCTACTACAAATAGAAAATGTTGGGCTGTATTAAGTCTGTTGTTTTGAAATGTTATTTTGGCATTCCTTATCCACCTCACCATGGTGCTTAATAGCTACGAATATCTACTTTTTAAAAAATAATTTGGTTGCAAATGATCATTGACACGTTCACAAGTTATTAAGGCAAAGGACAGAAACCAGAACGGCGTGACCTATGTTTCTTCACTACCAGGCAGTTCCTTTTAACCTGGTTTCCTCTCTTCCCTTAAGGAAGGGTATGAAAATTACATGATTCAGATACATATGAGTAATTTACGTTGCAACAGCAAGTATGAACCTACACAACCAGGAAGACTTTTGGTAGAGAAATAAAGAACCAAAAGGCTTTCCTTTCAATGTTGATCATGCATAAAAATAAACACAAGAGTAATACAGAAGAGAAAACCAACTTATTTCAAAAATATTAATTTTACTGTCTTTTCCCTAGCTTTGACCTTCACTGAATGAGGTAATTCAGTCACACAGCCCGAGGAGGCAGAGTTCAGATAGAAGACCTCCTCACACACTTTTACCCAAGCTCTTACATGGCAGCACATGAACTACAGCTCATATCCAGCAAGAATCATAGCTAGTAATAAAAGAACTTCTTTGCTAGCTAGTAAGCAAGTCTGGCAAAATTGTCTGTGTGACAGCAACACCAGATGCTTGGCTTTGAACACTAACTTTTATACAAACCAAACAATACCCAGAGCAAAACCACAGTTAAGAGGCCAACACTAAATCCTCCTTCTGCAGACACGTGCTCAAGTACAAGTGCCAAACATCAAAGACAGAAATTTAAATACTGGAATGCATCTTACCTTGCTTCTTCCAGTTTAGCAGTGTATGCTGCAAAAATATAAAGCATTAATTAAAATTTAATTCATAATTATGTTATCAGATAAATGTTAATTATACGATTAATAAAAATAGCCTTCCACTGCCCAAAAGTAGGCAACCAAAAGAGCAGAAGTTGAACCAAAAGAGTAAAAGTTGCACTCTCATGTATAATGTGTGAAAAACAAAATCCAAGTCGGAAAATAAAATAAAAAATCTGAGGAGAAAACCAAAGCCAGATTTAAGCAAGTATCTGCAGGCAGCCATGGCTGTCACACTTGACCTATGCAAGAGTGGGAGTCAGAAACAAGGTATCACCTGCTGTCATCTCAGGACAAGGAAGTGCAGCTGCTAACAACAATGAAAATCTCAATGACAAAAATTTTTAACTCAATTCTTAAGTTTAAAATACTATAATTAATACATCACTGTTTCCTGGGCCCAAGTTTTCCATCTTCATACCAAGACCTACTCTGTAATTTTCATGGCTGTTTTACCTCCCAGGCAAGCTGGTTTGGTCATGCTTCAGACAAGCTTTTTCTGACAAATACATGAGATCTCTTAAATAAGTCAAAGAAAACCTAACTTTGAAAATTCAAGAGAAGGGCAAACAACTACAGAATTCCTACTCAGAATTTTTAAAGGAGATGATTACCCGATTCTCACATTGGATTATACTTCTCAAAATGTAAGTTCTTTTACCTTTCATTTGCAGCGTTCGTCTTGAGTATCTCTTGCTGGGCCTTCTTTCAAAGGATGCTGATCTCCTGGCTTTGTTGGTCTTTGTGGTTTGATATTCTGTTTTCCCACTAAAAATGCCATGTAAGAGTGCAAAACAGTAAAATAAATCACTTATTTTTAATGATGGAATAGAGATAATGTTCATAAAAACATCACATTTCTATTTTAAATTCACAGCTTACTATCTCATATGTCAGTTCTAATAAAAAATCCCAAACTTTACACCTCAAAAGACCTTTCACAAAAGAGGGCAAGAGTTTCAGAAACATTCTCTTCTTCACACCATTTCCCCAAGACAAATGGCAGAAGCAACGACTTTTTAAACACTAAGTTGCTGATAAAAGCATGTGTGCTCTTTGCATATTTCTGAGGTCCCACTGCACGAGTTTTGGGAGAAGCTGGATATTCTAGAAGAGAATAAAGCTTAAGTAATATTGCCAAAAGTCACAGAGAAAGCTGATAATAGGACTAAAACCCAGCATCCAGGAAAAGCAAGGAATGACAGGAGGTACGTGCCGAATGACAGATGACACCGACCTGTAGCGGAAGCGAGATCCCAAGCGAATGAAGCCAGACCGACTGGAGTTTTTCTGGACAGGCCCTCGGAGCCGGAAGAAGGCGTGGTGCTCCACTGCACACTTCCACAAGTGTTTGCAGGCCTTGGGATGATCCAGTCTAAAGACAAAAGTGTGCTCCTGCTCCTTTCCCTTAAAGCACACAAAGCACACTGACAACTTACAAGGGGCTTGAATAAGTCAAAGCTAAAATTCCATGCAAGCCAAATAAAATTCGGTTTTTATGATTCCTAATATATATATATATAAAAGTCAACCTTTTCAGAAGCTATAATGAACAACTGCTATGTTGCCTAAAGTTGGAAAGGGCTGGAGGCCATATATTTAACAAGTCTAACCTCTGAATAACTACAAATTAAAGATACTATTACAACAGGAAAATACTTGCTGATGAGGCTAACACAGTTTCACTTCCAAATCTAATCTTCTCAAATTACCAATGCTCACTTTTTAATTGTCTCAGCGGTATGCAATTTCTTCATCCACAGAAATAACTCTAAAACCTGCTTAAGTAACTCGTTCTACTAAATGCAATATGTGGGATTTTTTGTTAAACTTCCTTGCGCAATGGACGCTGTTTTCAAAGTACCTGCTCTAGTTTCACCAGGCATTCTCTTTTCAAAAAATGCATGACAGAAAAGTTTATCTTTTGCTTAAGTCCCTTCATTTCCCTCCTCCCCTGACAAGTCACAACAAAAATCTTTCAGGCATCCACATTAATTCTCAAAACTTAAAATATAAGGAAAGATTAGGTGTATGTAAACTAGTACTGTATAATCAAGACTGAGATTTAACTAAACACATATTTATCTACCTGTTCATCATCTTCAACAACAACCAGAGTGAGTTTGTTCTTCTTGAAGTCAAGCCTTGTTATCTTTGGCCTGCCAGATGAACAGAAAGTGCAGGTTACATCTAACTTCTAGTAACTTACTGAGAAAGTACCTCATATTCATGGTGTTCTCACAACCCAAACAATTTCTTTTTTGCTATCATAAAAGAAACAAAAGAACCAAAATCAAAAACAGATTTTAGTGTACAATCAGAGAGCTTACCAGAAAAACAAACCAATCTTTGTGTCTCCTTCAAAGACGAGAACTCCTGTAGGTGTTAGTCCCAGGCTGTAATCATTGCCATCTCTTGCCTAATTGCCACAAAATAAAAATTATATTCATTTTGGTCTTTGACCCTCTATCTAATTTACTATAGTGATTAATGTAGTTTGTTTGCCCAGTGTTATAATTACACACATATCTGATATCTTACACAACTAAACTCTTGTGTTTTGATGATCTTATGCCAAAAATTTTTCTTGTTTGCAACCCTTCAATAAAGCTGACTAAAGAGGAAAATTAAAGTTTCTTGATTTGTCTGTGTAAAAAAGACAACCTTATGCACTTGCTGCACTTGTGTCTCCACAGGAGATCTATGCTTATTTGCAGTTCTTCAGCTGGTAGCTGACTACACCCCAGCACATTTTAATTACTATGATTTTTCACAAAAATCCAAAGTCAAAATAGAAACTGTAGTACATACTTCTACATCAATCACACATTTAGCATAGAGCAGATATGCTTGGACTCAAGTTATACCTTCTAGAAATATATACCAAAGAGTGGAATGTTGACACAAAGCCAGATCACTTTTTACATATAATGCATGAGAACAATATTCCTTTTCTTTCTCCCCTCAAAGCAGAACCAGTGTTGAAATGCAACACAAAACTATCATTTCCAAAGGTCACCATGCTGTGGTTAAACATACCTTGACTATGTGCATGTCTACACCATACATTTCCAGCCACTTAGCTTTGTTTAAGTAGTTAGTTTCAGCCTGTGCTGGTGTTTGGCCCCTGAAATAAAATTTTTGCTGTTAGGTAGATGCCTATAAAAGCATAGAAAGGAAAAACTGGTGTATGAAGAAAGAGGAAAAGAACTTCTGAAAGTTTGTGAAAAACGTAAACACTGGTGTCACCTGTTCATTTTAATGAAGATCAAGGTCACTTTTAAAAGTTTTAATCTGAAAACGCTGCTGCAAAAATTACTGTGTTTCAAGATTTTGTACCTCATCATTTTACTTAGACCTTTGAAAAGCTTCATTTTTCACATTATATTCTTTTACAAAATAGGAAGAACCATATTAAAATTCTGTTTCTGAACAAGGCCACAGAAGAAGCATCAGCAGTATCTTTTTAATAGATTCTCTTGACAGAAAAATCAGTGCTAACTGCTGGGTAGCATTCACTGGAAGATCTAGTACCTGCATTCTTTCCACTTCTCAAAAACAGCTAATTCCATCTCTTCAGTCTGAGTGGGAACAAACCTGAACTCAGACACCAGCTCAGGGACATGTTCAGCAGGATCATAGTCTCCAAGTTCAGCTACAAAAGAACAGGATTGTTAGGCACTGTTCTCAATAAACACAGTGGATATTTTTGCATACAGAGGAATTTCTGCACAGTTTTCTAGTTAGTCTAAAATACTAAATTTCTTTTTGTGTTCCTTCTCCTTCTCCAGTTCTCCCTTTACCTTTTCTGACAGGGAAATTATGGACACTGAACAAATGGTTATGTTGTCTGCACCAAAATTTTGTATTAATGTTTACAAAGTATTACTGACATATTTCTTAAAAAGTTTCCTATAAAGGGAATTTATCAACATCCTTGAAACTCACATTTTTTCTTCCTTGCAGAGTTTTCAACATTTTTATCACAGAAGTATCTACTGAGATGACAGCTGACTGAAGTTACAATGGAAGTTTGCCTTAAAGAATTAAAAGAATATCTCTTGAGATTTATAAAAAGCAAAACCAGTTCTGACACTTTCCACGAAACTGTTTGTCCATTGTACAAATCAGTTTCTGGTTTTATGATTCTATATATGGCCCTGTCCTGCTGAAATTACTCTGTGTCAGGGCACAATCATGCAGCCATTATTTGTTGCTCCCCTTTTCATCTAAGGACATAATAAATGCCCTCCTGGGTCGGTCAAATGGCTCATTGAGTCCACTGCTGCATGCTCAGAGGGGCAGTAAGAGATGCTATGTAGAAAACATACAGGAACATACCCATCAAGGGGTGTGCCACATCAAAACCACAACTCCATCCCCCACAGATGCTAACAAGTCCAGTTTTAAAGACAGATAAATATCTAAAATGCTGAAACTGACAATTAGAAACCTTTACAAAAATGTACTGATTTTCAGAGTCACTAAGCACTGGCTCCTCCTACTAATTTCAAGTTGTTTCGTAATGTTCAGCTCATAGTCAAAAAATTACAAATAATTCTGTAACTTGGACTTTGGAAGTCTGATGCAGGCCAATAATTGTCTCTGTCTGAAAAAAAAACCTACAGATGTTTATGTACAGAAAAATAGAGAAATCACTGGGAAGATGTGACAAAGTCAAATAAATGCCATTATTCCACAGGTACAAAAATGCCACATAATATAAAACTCAATTTCTTGGATTCTGAATGCTGCAAGCATAATAACAGTCTTTTCACCCCCTCCTTTTTCTTTTTTTTAAATGCTGACTGAGGAAGTCTGTAGTTCTATAATAATTTACTCCCACTAAAATGCCTGCCTCTGTTGAAAGGAATGCTGTCAAAGTCAGCTTAGGTTCCAGCTGATTTAAATAAAAGTACACAGCTGTCAGACAGTAAGATTAAAGCCCTGCTACAGGCCTCATTGTGGAGAGAGGAAAGAAAAGACCACCACAAAAAGCAGTGGATATATGGCCTAATTAGATCACTTTGTTCTTCCAAAATCTTATTTACTGAACCTGCATCTTAAGGCTCTAACAGTGCTAATATTCTTAGCTGTGGAATGTATTCTAACTGCTTTCCTTCCACACAAAAGAGAAGGTGAAAAAGGCAGGTGTCTTCACAGTTTAATCCCAACTCTTATACCTACACACAATTTAGGGCCATTAGCACTTCCTGCATGAAAAGAAGGAAGTGTTTTGAAAAATACTTGTAAGAGAACAAATTTCAGTGACTTATTCCTACCTCATGCAGAGTAGGTACAAGACATTCATAAGATGAATGTTGTGTGGAGAATTTGTGTGGCTCAAACACATGGCACATCAATTGGGTTGAATAAGGCCATATACCCATCTACCTATATCCCCCAATAAGGACCTACTCTAGCAGGCATTTTTAAAACTCCAAGCCTCCCCTCTTTCTTTTGTGAGCTCCTCTGCTTGAAACCATAGGAAACTTCACATTTGTTGACATCACACCCTCATCCAAACAACACATTCTCATCTGGAATCAAAAGTTAAAGACAACTAATTAATAAAATCTCAGATGACTCAAGCACAGTGTTGTATAGCTGAGAAAAAAAGAGTATGTCACACTTGTGGCTGAAGAAGGATCTGAAATACAACAAGTGCAGTTCAACCAGGAATACTCAAGTATAAGCATGAGACATGGGGCATTAAGATGTTCCTACAAATAAGATGAAGTCAAAAGCTGGTATTTTATACACAGTGCAAACAAAACCAATTTTGTACCTGATGTGGACAACAAAGACAACACTTGGCAGAAACTGTATGACAAAAAGAAGTGAGCTGTGTAACTACATCAAAGTGATTCAGGAAGGCTGCAGACCTCGTATCTTCTGTAAAAGTGGACAGATTTGCACATATGCACCTGAGAAAACAACTTTAGGGCAAAGCTTTTTATGTTCAGAACCTCCTTGTTCTTTTTCCTGAGGAACTGAGTAATTTTCTGTACATACTCTAAGCACAGGTACAATCAAAAAGATCTGCATTTCACACTGGATCACAAATGTCTGGGCAGAGTCTATTTTATGGACATAACAAGGACAGACTTTTTTAAAACAGTTATTAAGAGTCTACACGAAACTGTTTGTGCAACTTCACCCTTCCCTTCTTGCACCTACTCACCTTGCATGTTATAAGCTGCCAACTGGACAGCAGTGTCAAAAGGACACTCCAATCTGCCAAAAGAAAAATGCATTGTTAAAACCTGAACTGACACCATTAGCAGACAACTTATGTAACTGACAGTAAGAAACTGCAAATGTCTGGGAGAAGAAAATTAAAAAGTATTGGTAAATTTTCAGAAAATTATGAGGTGAGCACTACATTATTTAAGCATTCCTCTCCTGATATCCATGCATAAAAAAGTAGTATTTTTGAGAAAAAGAGTAACATTACATTACTAAGCAAAACTTATTAATTAACCAAATAGAAATGTAATAAACTCTGTGCTAAGCACACTGTAATAGTTTCAAAGGCTGCTTACTTTCCACTAAGAATATCCAGTTTCAGCTGCAGAACAAATAAATACCTGTAGGATTAAATAAGAAATAAGTCATTGAGTCATAGTGCTAATGTATCACTCAGTCAACAGGAGTAAGTTAGAACCTGACAATAAAAATGTTTTCTACTCTTAACATGGGTTTTCAAGATGAAAGAAATTGCACTGTGACCTTTCAAGGCTTTATCAATAGGCTTTGTGTGTTTTGCAGACATTTCATATGAAGCAAACCCAAAAGTACAAGTTGTCAAAAGCTGAACTACAGTGTTGCATGGAAAAATAAACAGGATACCCAAGTAATTACCTTTTTTATTCTCTTCTGATTCTACCTGAGCAAAGAACAACTTGCATCTTCCACACTTCCTTCATTATTCATATACATACCAATCTCATAAAAGAATGGTTATTTTTAAGTCTTGGAAAAAAAAGTTTCTACTATGTATTGCTTAGTTAAAATTTAACCTTGAACGCTGACTGCAAAGTGACTAAAAATAAACAGCAGGCTGCAGCCTTTCCAACTTGTTAACTCTTCAGAGCCAGCTTTCCTTTACTGCCTTGCATATTCTCTACTCTTTTGGCTTAGAAATGGGGAAAATATTGGATATAAATCCCTTTGGTGTGCAATACCAATTCTTCTGATCCAATACCCCAAAGAGCAGCCCACTTGCTCCATTATGGTACACAGCTTTCCTTTAACAAGAGAAGAGGTCTCATCAAGTATAAAACACTGGCATCCACCATGGTATCCAGTCTGAATTCTAGCACAGATTCCCAGAAACCTTACATGCAACCTCTGCTTCAACATGTGCCTGAGTCTCCTCACACTTTCATACACAGACAAAAAACAAGTGCAGGTGTTTTTCCTACAGGTTTCACAGAAGTCCACTAATGCTTTGCCAAACCATTTATTATCCAAAACCTTTTGAACACTAGCCTCTGCATGGGGAATAAATTTGGTTGCTACTGACCCCAGATATGAAAATGAACACAGGCCTCCAGTGTGTAGTGGGTGTGACCAGACTGTGCTTATCAGCCACATAAGGCTTCCAAACAATTTAAGCACTTCCCCTGCTGTGTTACATGACCACTGGCTGAGAACATGAGCAAGCTGCACCTGTGGAAGCTGAAAAGTAGCTCCAGCTGGGTGTCCTGCTGTTTAAAGGTGGAACTCTAGGAAAGCCCCTGCCAGTGACATCTATAACCCACGGCAAAGCTCCACTTCCCAATGCTTCTGCTACTTTAAGGTATCACACTGTCTCAAGACAGAAGGACAACTTGCTGCTCTCCTCTTCTGGGGGATTAGCTAAGCAGGCAGACAGTGTTTAAAAGCCCTCAGGCTTCAGGTCTGCCCTGCTAAAACCTGCACAGCAAGGTCTGACTAGCAGAACTCAAGTCAAAACGGATGAAAATGTTCCATAGTGGTAGATACAGATATAGGTCTGAATTTTGTCTAGAATTGCTGGTTTTAAAGATAGCTAAATGTTTATTTGGGAAAATGAATGCGGAGGTAAAACATTCTTCCCAGATCAGCAGGAAAGCATTAAAAAGCAGTAGTTACCATATGTAAACATGAAGCTGCATGGGGTACATATGGCTGGAAGGGGTAATGCTACTATAATCTTCCTGGTAGCACTCCAAGGGATTTGGCTAAAGTGCAGATTGAAGATCCACACAGACACAAACCTGAACAACAAACAAAAGCACTTCACACCCTTACAAATGGCTTAGGTATGAAATGTCTACAGCTATCAAGAAAACAACTTTGTTTACTCTCCAAAAGGCATCAGAAGCAGCAGTACCAATGCAAGGAAATGCTGCCTTTTACAAAAGATTTATGCTCCTGACAGGTGGAACAGGTTGTGTTCCAGAACAGGTTGTGTTCTTTTTCAAAGCACCCCTAGTAGTCTCAGCCCATTCAGAAATGCAGCTCTATGAACGGATTTGTGGAATGCTTTAATCAAGAGGAACCACTGCTCACCTGATATACAAACCTGCACCTATAGTAGTGTCAACTCAGCTCAACGTGGCAGTAAAATATTACTTTCCATAAGCTCTTTGAAGACCACACATGCAACGAAATGTTAACTGAACTTCCTTATTCCAAAGAGAACCTCTAACTTGCAATTCAATGCTTTTCTGCCTGGAGACAGGATGATTGCATGCAGTTGAAACTAACAGCTTAAGAAAAATAAAGACAGGGGAATGATGTCTGCTCCCTGCAGTGAAAATCTCTGTCCATCATGTATAAACTACTCAGATCAGTTGCCAAAACTGCCTAATGAAAAATGGTGCATTAAGTAATATGTAAACATTTATATCTCTGTGTCACAGCACATTTATTTCCACACACAAAATAGCCACTTTACAAAAAGAAAACTACATTTACAAAAAGCCAAGTAAGCAAGCAGCTCTAAAGAATTCTCCAAATTGTTTAAATAAATACCACAGAAAACATTTCCCCGGCCTTATTTGGGTCCCCCTCTCACACACAAAATCCCTCTTACCTTGTTAGCTCTTCACGTAGATTGTTGGGCTCTGATGAGTAAAACTTTACACGAAAATGCAGACAATATGGGGGGCCAACTGCAAAGCAGAATTCATTCAAGACAGCAGTAACAGTTACTGGATGAGACAGGTTATTTATTTATTTCACAGAATCACATCACAAAACTTGACTGAAATTGATTGTCTGTGTTCTACATAACGTCTTAAGGCATGAATTACTTTATGCCAGGGAAATTTGTGAAGAACATCAGGGTGAAAGGACACTTAAATATGCACACAAAATAGTTTTATGTGTTACAAGTCAACTCAATGGTCATATCACATTGACTTGATTCTTCCTGCCAAGAGCACATGAATCTAGGTTAATCCCTATATTTAAGGGCTCTATCCATCACCAAGAAAGCTGAGCATCTTGACTCTACGGTTGACTAAACCTTCAGGCATGCTGTTGGTCTCTGTAACACCTTCCCAGGGCTCTGGGAAATAGTGCTCACAACTCAGGCCCTTGTATTCCACAGAAGTTTAGACATACTTTATGGGAATTTAAGAGACCCTTCTATGGAGGAATCATCTCTTTTGGAAACCAAAGAGTTAATTCAGCAAAAGGGTGGATTATTAGCTCTTTAAAAATGTGCATCGCTCTGCTGATTCTTGCATATGACAGGAGGAATTTTCTCCCTCTCACTGCTTCCAAAACCTCTCTATATTAAAACAACACCACAAATCCCTGAAGACTTCCCACAGTGCAGAGCAAGGAAGCTGCTAAACAACATCTTACCCAAGCACACATCACTGCAACAACCAGGGCACACTGAACCCTTGTGCAGCAGGTGAGGACTTGGTGGCCTGGACACAGATTCAAGCATGCAGGACTGGCCCATGCATGAGGCTCCAAGACAAGTTTTCCTACAGCCAGGATAATGCTCTATAACACTAGAACATCTTCAGCTGCCTTGACTCCACCTTAACTATAATTAATGAGCCCATAACATATTTAATTAAGAACATTAGAATAAAGTAATATGAGCTACAGAGGGAAGATGCCATTAAACAATCAGTAGCACCACGCAGGGCTTTCGTCACTTGCCATCCTCACCCCCTCACAGGACACTGCCCCCCACCACCCATTTCAACTGGCTGTGCTTTCTGGATGTTAAATACAATGTCTCAAGAGAAAATGGAAAGGACACTTACTTTTAACTTGCTTTTTAATGCTTTTTGTGTTGTCCAGCCAATGCTGAAAAATAAATTAATTTCACTGAATTATCAATAAAGAAATCTCCCAGAAAGAACAAAAAAGGAAGTGTTAGTGAAGACCATCTTGGAATAACAAGTAGTTTGTTATAACAATCTAATTCAAATCTTTCACAATTCATAGCTCTTTCTGTGCTCGCTGGAGATCCTTTTGCTTGAAGTTTGTAATGCAAAATGTCAGTTTTGAACAACAGAAACATCCTGTAGTGCCTTTTTAAAATCAAATCCTCAAGACAGCACTGTCTACTTAAAAGAAAAAAAAAACATTCTAACAAACCACTTCACTTGATTTTCATCCTGTCCAGACAAACACCTAATTCACACATTAGTAGGTCAGCCAGTGACAATGGCCAGAGAAGCATAAATCATAGCTGAAGACTCTGGCACTCAGCTGTGTGCGGTGTTTATTTGGACCAGGGAAGGGAGAGACAAAATAAATATTGTTGGCTTTCAGGCATTTTCTTTAGATGACTCAAGTGCAGTAACAGCAGAACTGTCTGTGTCCCAACATCAGTCAGCTCTACCTAATTCTCAAAAATCTATTCACAGGTGACATTTTAGCAACTGTCACATGGGAGGACAAGTTATTACCTCGCCTACTAATGCTAATTATAAGCTGTATACTGGACAAGAAGCCAAAATAATGGCTTGACTTACACTGTGTACAACAGCATGTGAAAAAAGCTATCCTTGGCAGATTGAAACACCTACACATGTACACTATGCTCCTCAAAATAATTGCACATAATCACACTGCTAAGAGTTTATACCAGAAGTTAAAGCTGGAAATCCAACACACATCTAGGGGGACAGATCTTCCTAGTGCTGTGTATGGCCAACAGCTCCCTCCTCCAAAGGAGGTGACTCACCTAAACAGGAAACACGGCACCCTGACCAGCATAACTGCATTGACTCAACAGCCGAGCCAACTACCTGACACACCATGTCCTGCATGGTTCACCATGCCCAGGGAGCAACACATCATCACATCAATCCCAAATGTCACTTTGCAACTAATATGGATGAATTATATACTTAGCAACACTCCTTTTGTTAAACTGTGTGACATGAAGTTCACAGCGAGCCCCAGGGAGGACAGAAAAGCAACAAGGGTATGAAAAAGAACCAGTATTTTCAGGTTGCACTGCCAAGTGCAAACACATTCCTGCCTCCAGAACAGCCCTGCCTTCTGCAGAGAGCTGAAGTCAGCCTGTAACACAGCCCGGCTCTGACTGATTGCTGTATTAACTGCAGATGAGAATGCTTAAACCATCTGCTGCTGCTGTGCACACAGCTGAGAATGCTCTCATAGCCTATTCAAACTAAGTAGTTACAGAGAGCTATCTGAAATGTATCTAATACATGTTTAAAATAAAGCAGGAAACTTAAGGAGAAATTAAGCAAATATTTACATAAATTTTACTTACACTACCAGTGAAATGGGAGTTCAGCAATTGTTTTTCTTCAAGGAAATCATATGATCTTTTTTCCTATTCCATAAACTCACTTGCTGCAAGAGAGAGTTTACTTACTCCTTCCTCCACCAAAAAAATATAGAAACTACCCAGCTGGAGGCTCGCAGGTGATTTAGATACAAAAATGGCAAGGAGAGCCCTTTCTAGGCTCCAGGGCTGGCTGTGCCCCCCTGTTTCATCTCCCTCCTGTTTTCTCTCATCTCCTCCACATTCCATGGGAAGGCAACAGAGAGGCAGGTCCATGACAGGCTGATACTGTTTCACTCTGCTGGGCTCTGACTGCTGCTGCCCACAGGAGCTCTGCTCAATGGTGAGGGTGTGCAAGGGAGAAGGGTAACAGAACTGCTTTTAAGTGGGGGTGGGAATGAAACAAAAAAAAACAGCCCCAAAACCAACACATGAATGGACAGACACAGACGTCAAGAAACTTGATATTTATTCCAAGTGATTAAAATGGAATTCAAGTGGACCTGGAAAACAAGTTTACTTTTGATGAGGGTTTGTACAGCACAGTCTATTGCAGAAAATCAGAGATAAAGTTTGCTAAATAGAAGCCAATACAAACTACGCAGAGCACTGGAAATTCCTACTAAAATAGTTTGCTGCTGCAGAAATTAAAAACAAAACACAAAAAAAAAATCCCTCAAATCCTGACCCAGCAACATGTCAAGAAGTTTGGGCAAATGAGGTTTGTTAAACAAGATGTTGAGGCTAAAACGGGTCTCTTCCTGAACAGCAGACTAGAGTGAACACAGAAAACAGCAATTCTTTCGCTTCACTAATTGTTTCAAGAACATCTTTAAAGAAGCTATTAGTTGAACACTAAAATCCAAAACGTCAGAAAGTTTCCATTATCTGGCTTCCTCCCACACCCCAGGAAATCTTTAACACCCAACTAGTGATCACTTCAGCAGCAGAAAAGAATGAAAAAAAAGCAATTCTTCAGTTGTTCACAATAAATCTACTGAAAATATATTTGTAGTTAAAACAAGTGTGGGATTTCTAAAACTTTTGTAAAACTACATGTCGCTAGTTTGTATCAGCAAAGTAACCAGCAAGTATGGCAATATTCTAGATTTAAATTGGTTTGCAGAAACATTATCTCCTTCAGAGCCAGTGGACAATTCTGTCTACAGTAAGGGACTGGATTCTTACACTGTTTATTTAACATGTCTCCTGAATAATCTTGGACAAGCCACTTGATTAGTCTCTGTTCTTTGTTTCCAGCTGCAGACTGGGTTTCTGCTAGAACTTGCCAGCTCCTTTTGCAGGAATGGCTGCTATCGCAACAGTTCTTCATTTCTTAAAGCAATTAATTATCTCTGGCTGTTGCATTCAGCTCTTCTGGCAAAATGCAATCTTTTCTGCTTCATTATAAGCAGCTCATCATTAAGGTCCAGTTTAAACAGATTGTTATCTCTACTCTGCTGATTTTCAGTCACACATAGTTAAGAAAAGGAAGCAAACCGAGTTTGAAATCCCTGCACCTGGTAGATTGTGCAGTATCAAATATTCAATCGTGCTCTCTGGACTGGCAGTAATAATTTGCTAGACAAAAGCAAGGCATGAGCCACTGCTGTGGCAGAAAAGATTAACTCTTATTAACACATTTCAAGGTGAAATGGCTTTATTTTCCAGCAGATCAGGAAGAAAAAAAAATTATCATATAGATAATTCTACCAGTTAAAACTAACTGACTGTGATCTGAGATCCTAGAGACGGGGAAATACATCAGAAGCCACATGGCAGAAACTGAGTTAGGATTCCTTAACCATACAGACTACTGTTTTTCTGAAGCAAAAAGATAATGCAATAGAGTCCTTCACTATCAATACTCAGCGTCCTGGACTGCACATGCTGAGGACAGCTAACATGATTTTGAGAAACATAAAACAGTATGCAATAGGCTGCTTTCTCATTTCTGTTGGTATGCATGGTTCTGAATGCCATCCCTCTGTTAGTGAAATGGTCTTTTTCTCCTTAGTGTTAAATGTTTCTGTTCTGCGAGGGGTTTAAGACCACTTTCACTTCTGGGAACTGCAGACCAGCAGCAGCCAATCCCACTGGCCATGAAGTTTGCTTCAGCTGCTGAACACAAACTGTTTTCTCTGAGGAGCACATTCTCTACAATTACATGCTAAGCATAAAATTTGATCACAATAATTTTGGAAAGAAGCCATCAGGTTATAAGTGCTTTGGGGTGGAGCACTGTGTCCAAAGCTGTTAGCTTCTTTCAAAGGTTCAAGTTTGTGGATTTTTTTTTTTTTTGCCTTTGTACAAAGCTGCAACAATTAAGAGATCACCTTCAAACTGTTCTGGACACAGACCTTCACAGAAATAAAGGAATATAAGTCACTGGCTCCATTTTTGTATGCTGACCTTGAACAATTCAGATATTTAGCTCAACTGTCTGTGCTTCTCCTCTGCCATCCTAAGCATGAAATAATTATGAAGTGGCCTTGAAACACAAAAACAATTAGGTTATACATTTAACAAATAAGATTGACATATGCAGAAGGAAAATACAGATCTCATTCTACCTGGGGATGTTGGGCTAAGTGAATACAAGTTTAAGTTACAGGAATGCAGGACAAAGAAAAAAAACATTCCTTGCCTAAAGGCTCACTTTACTTGCAGCTACCCTTGGCGGCAGGATTAAATACTCGACTATAAGAAGTATCTATATAAAACTGCATAGCCCAAAAGTGAAAGAATTGTGGTTGCTTCTGACAATGCTCTGCTTCCAAAACCGGTTACATTTTTAGAAACACACAATGAAACACCAACAAACCCGGGCTTGGAAGAACCCTCAACTCAAACTGATTCAAAGGTATACTCCTCTTGCAAGCCGACATGAAAAGGTTGGCTTTTGCTGACAAGAAAGCTGACGGCATTTGCAAAAGAAAACCTGCTCGTCTCTATAGCATACAACAAAAGGGCCAAGCACACACACTAGTTTTGCTCCTTCCTCTCTGTATCATCAGCACCAAGAGTTTCTACATGACACAGCAGGCTCTGGGGTCTGACTGCACCAGCCTGCAAGGTGAGGACATGAGGCGTGACAGGAACATGTGAAAACAAAGGAAGAGACAACAGCATGGTCATATGTTAGAGTGCTGGAGGTGGAATTAAACTTGGGGACACAAAAATCACACACCACAGAGCTTCTGCACAAAACTTAATTCACAAAAGGCAGCTTTCTTATAGCATTTCTGTCAGTATTAGGATTTAACTTTTATACTGTTGCTTAAAAAAGAGTGTAACTACTCACTGCCACTTGTGCTGAATCCATGAACCTTAATCCAAAGTAGTCGCTTTCTATAAGGTCCAGATGATACATGATTTGTTCAAACAGGAGCTGGCCTTTGGCTTTTTTCTGAAAAGATAACAGGATTTAGTATACAGCAGGTAGATTTATTGTAACATCTACCTTTTTCTCTGCACACATTATATTCTAATTCCAAAAATTTAGTTTCTGAAAATATAATGCAAACACCTTTTCTTCCACCCCTCGTATTTTTTGATGGCTGTTTTTCTCAAAGGCAAATGTACACCCCACAAGAAACACATAGAATATCCATAAAGATATTGCATAATCTCCTTTCTTGGAAAATGTCAACACCGACTTGCCCAACAGAGTGTTAAAATGTCATTTTATAATTCTTTCTTTTAGGCTTTCCATACTCACTGACATTCAATAGAACTGGAAACACAGCCAGTACCATTGCAATAACCAACGTACTGGAAAACTTCAGGAGCCAAGTACAGCAAATTGCTTATGAATTTACTACTGTTTGGTATCTAGGTGTTTCACCAGTTTAGAAGCAGGTAGCAAAACATATTGAATTAGGAGATAGCATTCCATTAGCAAGTGCTTTTAACAACTACTAGGAAACAGTCTGGGGCAAGCAACTTGAATAAATAGCACTTAGATATCACATTTACAAAACTAAGTTCATAAAACTAACTTCTAGGTGCAAAAAGCCAGCTCATATGCTCATACATAGTTTATGAAAAAAACAGGTCTGGCCCCAAGGAAACATCGCTTTTACAGTGATGATCTAAAAAATTAAACAGTTGTTTTGAAAGAGAAGGCACATAAATAGCAGTGAGCAGTTTCTACACAACACAACATATATTCTTCATGCTATGAGCTCCTTTGTAACAATAAATGGAAATAATAGCTTAAGAGGAGTTATACCTAAGATGCTTAAATGTAATAAAATACATTAATAAATTATTAGATCAGAGTAAAGGTCATAGTGTTAAAAAAAATTAAATGCAAAGAAATGCAGACATTATTTATGCTTACTCTGCCAGCAGCTTAAGGGTTTCTTTATTTCTGTAAAGCCACCATCTTGCAATCTTTTACCTCAATATTTCAATATTCATAACATGAGAAATGGGATAACTTTCTAAGCACATATTTAATAAGCTAGTAATTAGCAGATTTAGTACACCTCTCAAAATTCGGAGCCAGACAAATTTTTGTTCTCAGAAATAATCTGGTTTAACCAGTAAGTAATATCTAAGTAAGTAAAGTTGCATGCTGTAATTCTTGCCACCTTCCTCTACCCTGATCTTCAAACATTTTCTATTCAACTTTACAATCACCATCATTGGTTTACTTGATGTATCAGTTAAATCCAACACAACATATCACAGCTCAAAGCAAAATCTCAAAAAAAGTTTGTAAACAGAGCCTGCCTAAGAAAATTCTCACAGTTATTTCTTTCCAGGTACTGGGGAGAATAGCAGGAATGGAAAGCATTTGGGCCAGCAGGCAACTTCACAAACACACAGCATCTACAAAACGTTGTATAATGCAAATACTAAATGTCAACCTCATCAAATTCATTCAAAGTGTTTTCTGTTGGGTCTCAGGAAAATATTATTTTTCAGGCAATAAAAGATTTATTAAACACCAGCTCAAACAGAAACAACGCAAATCATCTATACATACAAACCCATACTTTTCTTTCATTAATTGAGTCTGTAGCCTCAGTCTCGAAAGACCAAGGCATTGAACTGTTGATATTTTTTCTCGAAAGATCAAGGCATCGAACTGTTGATATTTTTTCTCAACACAGGGTATCTTCTACTTAAATATTAATATAATAATACAAGTGAAATCAATTCAGCACCTGCAACAGCAAAACGAGAAAAACACTCTATGTTGCATGAAGCTTTCGGTAGCTTGTCTAAAACTAGTGGAAAATCTCCCATTATTGAGCAGAACATTAGAGATCCTTCTCAATTCCTCTGTAGGTCATCTTTACAAAGTGCAATTAACCAGCTATCTCAGCCAAATTCCCTGCCGGTGACAGAAGTACTTTGACTCCAGCCTGGAATACTATACACAGGACCTCAGACTACCCACAAACAAAACTTCAATTTCTGCAGCGTCAAATTAGTTTCACAGTATCTTCGCCATTTTGGAAATCTCAGCAGAGGACTTGAAGATTAACTGTACCCAGAATGACTAATGTGGGATAAAGTCCCTGAAGAAGCAGTGGAGTGGCTGTGGAAAGATCTGCAGGACTTCTGGTTGGTCTCTGACTTAAATCACTAGGGCTGTCAACCCTAATGGAATTAATTATGTACTACTTTGCATATGACTTAAATCATCAGCAGCTGTATTTGGTACAAGCCAGAAGTGTCACACGTGCTTTACTTACTAAAGTCCTTCTTCTTTAAACAAATGGCAACCAAAAATATAAATGCTTTGCAACCAGTCAACTTTTATGAACCAAATTTAATTTCTTTGTATTCAATAAGACTGAGATCTCAAGAGTTTTCAAAGAGCAAAGATACACTTTTATTATATTTTCTTGTGAAAAATTGCCCTAACTTTCTAATGGCAACATTGGTGGTAATAACATCAAGGTTGTGGGTTCAGTCCCCGTATGGGCCATTAAGAATTAGAAGCAATGACCCTTGTGGGTTCCCTCCAACTCAGAATATTCTGTGACATTTTTATCCTGCTGCTGTCCTATGGTTTTTCCCCCCTCTCTTTTCTTTCCCTTACAGCAGAGCTCGGGTTACACTCAAAGGACAAATATTTTCGAACTGTTTAATGGTTACTGATGAACTACTAACAGCTCCACTCACAAGAAGTCCAGTCAGTGCCTGGTCCTCCCTTCAGGGCACAAATTCAACTCCTCATGGGTTTGCAGCTCAGCAAAACCTGACTACTTGATTTACAGTTTGCTGTTCTCTCTAGGAAGCAACAGCAAACACCTCACAGCAGGAGAATCAACAACAGGAGAACGTAAATAAAATACACCATATATATAGGACAGGACCTCTCCTGGTTTTGCCACACTGGCTAAAAGCATCTTCCGATCACATCGGCATGAATCACATGGCCCCTGCCCTCCTCCCCCCCTTTCCCCAATGAAAGGGATGCTCCCAACTAATGACATCTCCTGCTGCTCTTAATAACTGCAATTGCTGGCTGAGTAAGTGTTACAAAGGCTGGGCTTAGCCCCGGTAGCTCAGCAACAAGGTTGGGTGTTCACCTCGGTGTGCTGGTTTGTCCCTTCACTGCCGGGGTAAGGTGATCCCGAGACATTCTCCTCGGCTCAGGCAACTCAGTCACTGCCTAAAACCTCAAAGGCAGCATTTATACCCTCTTCTCCTGGTCTCAGAGTATCCGCTATTTCATGGACACGCATCCATGAGGATAAGCCAGCCAGGTGCTCCAAACCTGCCTGATGTCAAAGCCACCTTCAGTACTAGAGCAGCCAGTAAAGACCAGCACCGGAGAACAAACACAAGCTCACAGTAACTGGAGAAGAGTTTGTGCTGTGTGAGCACCAGCTGAATGGCTCACCTGAAGTTTTTAATCGCAGCAAAGGAGTTCTTTTTTTTCCAAAACTTGAAAATAAAACCCCAAGACCAAAATACCCACCTAATAAATTTACTGATTAAAGTACTTATCAGATAATAATCTCTCCTGTTTATCTCTTTCTTTGTGAAGAAATGGAGGGCCCTATACAAGGTGAACTTTGAAAAAAATAGATAAATAAGCATTACCTTCATGGGACTTACTATCCCTTGCATCTTTGCAGCCGTACTTTTTGTTCAGACTTCTTCAAACAATCATATTAATATTTTTATTAACAATAACTAACAGTAGCTATTGTCTTCAATAGCTAGCAGGTGGAAAAAACTTCCCTTCCTGTTTTTTGTCAACTCATCAGGAGGGTTACCATTCATACACAGACGAGCTTCTTTAGAAATACACCATTTACACACAGAGAGAGAATGTATGGATCCCTGCTCAGGATTTACAGCTACCCAGTTGCTAGGATGTACCTATGCATGTTTGCAGACCACAGCAGCACGGAAGCAGCAGATGAGCTTGTCCATTTTTTAAATGAAGTAAATCCTCTTCTCCGAAACCACAGGTTTCAAGCCATGAGAAAGCTCCAACAGTGAGCTTTAAAGGAAGATTTCATATCAATATCAAGCAAACGGTGTACAGTTAACACCATTAAGGTTTGCTGGAGAACTGGAGGGTTAAAACCCCTTATTGTTACAAAGGCAGTGTTAGAAGTACGCATTATTTGTTTCACCCTGATCTTCTTATAGCTTCAAGTACTGACCTACAAATGGAGCTGTTCCTCTCCTCAAACTCCAAACATCACTCCTACAAATAACTTTCCAAACTCTCCAGTCAATTTTCTCATTCATCTAAAGATGCCACTGGCAGCAAAACACTAGTTCTTCTAGTGCTTCTCTCTGGTTTATCCTCAGTTTTTGACAACACTGTCATACACACTGGTGAATATAAAACCCTGCAGGCTGGAAAGCTGGGGAGAATTTCTACCTCCAGAGACACCGTTTATTAATTCTTCTATTTACTCAGTGTCTCACAAATATAGGAAGGTAAGCATTTGGGATTAAATATTTTGTTCTTTTATTCTCTGGAGAAAGAAGGCATTTCCCAAAAATCTATTTTTGGGAAAAAACAGAACAAAGAAACTATTCCAATTCCCATCCTAACTGTACATTCATTGGAGTGCTATGTAGAAGGATTGCCATGTACTGTGCTCAGGCTTATTGACCATATTAAATAGGAAGACAAAGACTCAAAACATTCATACCTGTCAGTTTGTTTTGTGGAAGTCTCAAAGTTTTTATCTCCTGAAAGTTTTTATCTTCTAACTACCAATTTGATATAACCAATTTTTTAATTCTTTCTGATACACAATATATCCAAACTGCTTGTTCAGCATTAAGGTTTACAGATTAAATGCCTCCCCGCATTATGTTGTCAAACATTTCAGTTTTATTTGGTGTTCCACCTTCAGGTTTCTCATGAGCACTCTGATTAAGAGCACCAGGGAGTCCCAAGCCTTTGAGGTCTCTGCAGAGGCAGTTCAGCAGGAAAGCAGGACTCCAGATAAAATTCGCTGTGAGTTAAGAATGTGAAACTTCCAGGCAACTAAACCAGCCTGCAGCACCAGCCCCAGAAACACTCTGGCAGCACACTGCAAGCCAAACAATTTACCCTGCAAGCAGCAGATTGCTGCCAGCTGCTCCCTTCCTCCCTCCTTTCCAACAGTGCCAGGGCATGAAGCATTGCACCAAGACTGAAATGCTTGCCTGCCGTGGCCCCGAAGTGGCTGGGCTGCGAGCAGGACGCGGTGCAGGCAGGACTCAGCGCAGGCAGGACTCGGCGCAGGCAGTCTGTGCTGCTCACACGGGCAGAGCGACTCAGCATCCCCTGGCTTAGGTTCGATCTCAGCACGAATTTCAGTCTGGCACCCCAGGCAGCACTGGCTCACCCTGCACTACGGCCGAGCCCACACACCACACAGACAGCACCTCTGCTTTGGAACACACGGCTCACGACCAATTCTGTCCAGTTTCAGTCCCCTAAAGGTCTTTCTGAAGTTTAAGCAAACACTCAAAAGCATGTCAATACTTTCAGACAGATCACATGGGAAATAGTTTTAATCCAAAACTTTATAGCCTTAACACACACAAAAAGGGGCATGTTCAAATATTTATGTTATTACTACTTTTGTCAGCTGAGCTTTATTTTGAAACTTTAGCGGTCAGCCTTGAACACTCCGAGTACTCATTTTATTTGATTTTCCAACATTTTTAGCAGTATTAGATTTTCTTGTTAATCAGCATCCATGCCAGGAACAGCATCATATATTTTATATTTACATCCACAAATATTCAGCAAGTGGCCATAATTATTCCACAAGTTTTTAATAAACCAGAGTGGACTACTGAGTAAAATCAACTATCACAATGCATCTCTGATCTTGCAGTCAGATCAACACAAGTCATCTCTCTCCAAACAAAAAGTCACTCTTTAATGATTTTCGCATTCCAGATAGATTTCTTAATTTTATTTAAAATAATCACTACAGATACAGTCCTTTTTGTATCTTGTTTTATACTCCAAAAATCTAAACAGCTTAGTTCAATCCCACTATTACACACAGCCCTTGGACTGATTTATACAAGACCTCGTTTTAATGTTCCTTCATTATAATAAGGACAAAACCATCTCATTTTGCAACCTCTGTATAAAATTTCGTGCATGCGTAAGTAAGGAATATTTCAAGACAAAAAACTACTCAGAGAGCATCCATTCTCATAATTTCTGTCTTTCATCTTATACCACCAGGAAGCTTCTACCTAAAACTTTGCACGTACAGAAAATGGAATACAATTAACGCTTCATTATCCATGAGAAGATTATGTAAATTGTGGGTTAGGCAGGGTCAGGGTTTTTTACTGAAACACTGCTGGCTTCCACAAAGTACAGTTCTGCTTCCACAAGACCTTACACTTACTTATTGTCTGTCTTGTAAGGCTGACCTTGCTCCCCCATAAAAAGCAATCCAAAAATTTTATATTCCAAGTGCACGTACTTACATTATTTATGTTATCATTTCTCCCCCTATGTACATTATCTTTTCCCTCTCTCAATTAGTACTATGGATAGTATAGAATTGACAAAACAAATATTCAATTTTAAAATATTTTGATTTTAAAATCCTCTGGAGCTCTCTATTAACTAAAACAGCACTTTATTTCAAATTCTTGACAAACATTTTTGTTCCTGATTATTTCATAAGTTGTTGGTGACCCCAGATAAAAACATTTTGTACTTTTAAGTTCCCCCTCATCAACTTGTCTTTCCTCACAAACCACGAGCACCAGGAGAGCCAGTATTACAGCTGTTGAGGGGTTCTCTTGACAGACCAGACTGGTATGACTGAGCTGATGGAATCTTCAGGTAATAAACCAGGGCTGTTCATGGCTTTTGAGCTTTGGGAATTCCAGAGGTGCAGTGGGGGAAGATGTGGTTTAGTTTTGCATGGGAACAGAATGAAAAGTAAGATAAGGGATGTCAGCAAAACAGAGTTCTTGTCCTCTCACCACTCATACTACTCAGCAAACATTCCACCCACGGATCTTAAACAATTGGAAGAAAAAGCATAACCTGACTTTTGTCCAAGTTGAATTCAAGTTAACAGAAAAACAGAATGTATAATGAACACACCAACAGCAGCATTTATAGACAACATCTATTTTATAAAAACGTTTTAAAGATAAACAAAGTAACAAGCTTCTTAGTGTTTCACTAAGCATATAAGTCTGTAAAAATGGCTGAATGCATCTGGAGAAACATAAAGCTTCAAAAGAGTGGTAAGAAATGAGGAAAACTACCAGGTCAAAATACAACTTCAAATTTGAGATGAAGTCGTGGGAAGAAACCTGACACCTTTCGATCTGCCCCAAAAGAACACTGATAACTTGCATTAAGTTGAAGCCTCCCATTTTGAACATACCAAGGTGTCAGTAAATAGTATACATGACACTGACATTCTTCAGTCATCGACATAGCTACAAAAGCAGTAGATTCTTGCAAAGAATCCAGTCTATGTACTGCGTATGACTGCAGCTTTGGTGAAAAGTTCAAGTCAGGCATTTTTCTAATTAAAAACAACAGAAGACATAGAAAAGCAGAAAGATTAAGTGGCTTGACAGACACCAAAGATAAGATCAGTAAGACAAAACGCAGAGTTACTGCTCAAATCCTCGCTCTGTGTCTAATAACTTAAATCTCAACTGCATAATTTACAAGCTGTCCCTTCCATCTCATTGTCAATATTCGTAAAATATCAGTCTTTGCTACTTAATGACTCTGAAATGTGTTTGGCTTACATGGCAACGTCCCCTGTGGTTGCTTCTTGTTGATGTTTTTTGCTTTTCTTTTTTTTTTTTTTTTTTTAATAAGGAGAAATTCCGTTTTATCAATGATTGCAAATGCAGAATACTCTTCTCAGTAAAAAATTCACTGTAAGGATACAGCTCAACAGCATTTTGAGCAAACTTAAGCCTGGTATCACCTCTAAATGCTTCTTCACCACATTTGGGCAGGCACATGGGGAACCAGATTGAAGAATCGCTCCAGCTGGAAACTACATAACAAAATTATACCGATTATTTTCAGCCACAGCATTTTCTTGACTTAGCTTACTGCCTGGCTGCTAAAAAACTGTTTCTTCTGCCAAGGGGTATGAGAAAACAAGGACAAACGCAATAACGAAAGCAACATCTTTTCTTCCTGTGGCAGCAACAACTTATGCCACTGTAAAGTATTTGTGTAGCCATGGATTTAAAAAGGTATGGCATTCATTCCTGCCAAGACAACCCTTTCTCTGGCTGTGAACTAACCTGTTTGCTAAATGATTTGTTCTTAAGAAAAGCTTTGTTATTTTTTTTTTAATAAAACAATTTTGCAGTGCTTAGGTAGACAATGTGACTATGCACAAATGAACTGGCAGACCAGGGGGCACCTCTTTGAGAGAAGGAGTTCATTTTAAAGCAAATTTACTACCAACAAAGTAACAGTACCAGTCTCGGAAGAGATCTTAGCTCAAAGAGCACAAAGATTCTCAAAGAAAGGTTTTGTGAAAGAAAAAAAAATACAAATGTATTTTTAATTTAAGCTTTACATTTTAGAAAGTGATGTTGTTTTGCCAGTATTTTGTACCCCCTCACTTCATCCCCTGTTTCCCTTACCCTTTTTTCTTTCCTTTTTAAAAGTCAACCCCAAAATATGAATGATGCAAATGGAGAAACAAAAATAAACACTCTAGGAAGTTTGAAATGAAGCACTTAATTTACTTATAATTTATTATATTTTAATCACTGAAGAAACTGGTACATGTCAGCTACTGACTACGCACTGTAATTACCACATCTGGCTATGTCAATTTAGCATAGTTGCTTGCTGTTATTTAGATGTCCACAGTTAAGGATCTATGTTGGCTTTTAAAGTAAAACAATCTGGAGTGAAAAGAGTTTCTTGTAGAAGTAAACAGTTACAACTGCACCCCAGTCTGAGATTTATAGGCCAGGTGGCAGGTTGTGACACCTCTTCAGGTTCAATTTATGCTCCTCAAAGCCTTAGAAATGTTGTTAGAGCCGCCAGGAATTTGCCTACAGAGCCGACTCCAGCTCCAAAGATTACTGCTCTGGTTATGCAGAGACACCAATTTAAACTTGAGTACTTTTTAAGTGTTAACTCTTGCTATAAAGTGTTTGTGGGCATTCCTGGCCTCAAATCAAACATCCAAGGCAAGCAGCACTGGATATATTCATTATATTGCTTCAGAGATTTACAAATTGATTTTACCACCCTCTATAAACGCCTATCTGTACAGTCATTTTGCAAATAAAGACACCAAAGGGTTTCTCAGGGTTTCTCTAACTCTAGATTATTTGGGGTTAAGGATCTCACAAGAGTTATTTCTGCTCCCTATGTCAACATTTCTGCTCCCTATGTCAACTGCTCAGTCAAGCTGACTTCCTTGCACTACCTAAACACTCCACGATTAAAAAAGAAAGGGAGCAGTGGAGCAGCCAGTCTTGAAATGGCTTTTCTTTCTAGTCAGCAGTTCCAACACCAGCACAACTGTGAATACAGCCAAAATCCTCTGGAACTAGTCAGGTCTCGAAGATCCACACCTTCCTAACTTCCCAATGCTCAGCTCTGTGAGCTTTAAACCAGTCACTAACAACTATAACACAAGGTAATGGAAAAACAGAGCACATCATTTCTGGTGCTACTGCTCATCCTGTTGGCCAAAACCAGGTATATAATTAGGCAAGCAGAACAGGCACGTGCATATTAAGGAAGCTTTAGAAATGTAAAACAGTGGCTAACACCTCACTCTGAATAAAGCACCATGCTAAGAGACAATCCCTACTATACAATCTGCCCTGAGGAGGGGAAGGAAGTAGATTTTTCCTCTTCCCCTCCCCTCTCAAGTTAGCGTTAAAAACTGCATCAATCTCTGACACAAAACCAGACCAAACCCAACCCACACAGAAATTCCTGCTAGTACTTCTGCTCATCCTTCCTCTTCAACGAGTTACACCAAGAGATTCACCTTCTTTGTCAAGACAGACAGCTTACCCAAAAAGAAAATCCAATTCACCCAACAGGTTACTCTCTCTAAGTTATGCCTTGGCACAACAATTGCATTAAAACATTAGAAATCGTTCAGTGTGTAGGGCGTGATGACATGTAGCAAAACACTCTCAAATTTCAGTGAATGCCAGAGTTAACTCTTCTTTCAGAGTCTGTTTATGAGCGGTAACTTAGTGGACACCAGGTCACAGGGTCAACTGCCAACAGCAAAGAGCAATGCCTTTACCTAACTTGCAAACAGCAATCCACATCAGAATAACACGAGCCAAGTGTATTTCAAAAACACATTTGGATCACTCATACCGGTAAGTCCACGCTGACATCTGTCCCGTCCAGCAGCGCCACTCGGCAGGTAATGATGGATTTGGCGTCCCCAGCTGCAGGGATGTGGGTCGCAGCCCTTTGGGCCTCTCTCAGCCTTTCCTTCTCCGCATGCTTACGCATGGACCGGCGTCCCAGCGTGCGGCGGAAAAAGCTCAGCATCTTTGCTACAAAATCCAAGAGAGAAAATTAACATGCTGAAGTTTTTTACAGAAGAAAAACCCCCAAAACAAAACAAACAAACGAAACTCCTCAAACACAACCAGAAAAAAGGAAAAAAAAGCTTCCGATAAAGTTCTTTGATAAAGAAACGTCAAAGAGTCAAACAGATTTTCACTTTTATTTAAACACCCACAGTCTTTGGCTGTGAAAGTCTTGGGAAAAAAACCCAGCTCAGAAGTTTGAAGACGGTTGGGTGACTTTTTGGGAATACACGAAAGTACGTTTAAGGAAAAAACCAGCGATCGTGCAGATCACCTACTGTTCCCTGCAATCTTTCATTAACACAAACGCCACCGCGCGCTTCTCCGAGACGGTGATCTTCCACAGCTAGGAAGCAACTAAGCATTACATACCACCGGCTCCTTTCCTGGCTCACACACTCCACCTCTCCCATGGAAAACCAGCGATAAGCGACCCTTCCCGCCTCAGAGCCGCGCTCACAGCTTTCCGTACAAGAGTGGCTCTGGCAGGACCGGCGAGCGCCCCTCGGGCACGGCGCTTCCCCGTCGCGCTGCCCGGCACACACCCAGAGCTGTGAGGGGAGCCAGCCCCGAGCCCGAGGGTCCACCCCAGACGAGACCCGGCCCCGCCCGGCGCCTTCCCCGCCCGCCCCGACCCCCGCCCGCGGCGCCCCTGCCCTTACATAACGCCCC
>VZSE01002604.1:2927600-3040041 GCA_013398275.1 Promerops cafer | reverse complement strand
CGAGGGCCCGTGCGGGGAGCGGGGGCGAGGGGGCGTCCCCGGGGATGGGGCACCCCTGGGGATTGAGCCTTCGGGACGCGTTTCAGATTATTTCCCAAAAGTTCTGGATTTCTTGCTAATACGGCGTGGAGGTTTCCCTTGAGTGGTTTGACGAGAACTGTGACCAGCCCTCGGCTGCCCAGCGGTAACTGGAACCTTTAGGCAAATACGCGCTTAAACCATAAAATTTGTAAAAAAATCTTATCTTTAAACAATGCCTGAAAGGACAGCGGTAGAAATGTATTAAATAAAGCAGAGCCGTCTACAAAAGAGCACTGTTAGTATTTATACACTGAAATAAAGCCGCGACTACAAAATGCAGTTTGTATTTTAAAGTTCGTCAAATCCAGACGCGCAGCCTGTGCCGGTGCTCCGCGCTTCCATCGCTTTTCTTACGTGTTACTCCAGCCCCGCGTCTCGGCAGCAATTACAGAGGGCTGCACTTTACTGTGGGTTTTTTTGTTACATAAATATTTGTGTCTAAGCCAGCATTTGAGGAAAACCTCAGGAAAGGCAATATAAACTCTCCGTGCGTAATGCCAGGTAAGAGTGACAAAGCTCGGAGTAAAGGAGCTCCAGACACCCTCAAAATGCCAGGATAACTGGGAATCCAGCCTACCTAATAGTCTGGGAAAGCAGATACTCGGGCTAAAGATAACACGACGTTTTTTATGCTCAACTCTGAATCGCAGGCTGAGACACCCGATCAGTCCCTGCCAGGCAGAGGAATTGGCATAATGAAACCCCTATGAACACCTCAGCTCCAGTGCCTGAATATACATCGAGTTCCCTTGATGTCATTTACTGAAATGGGGGAAGAAATTTAAACAGCTGCCAGGTAATTGCCCACCATTTGCTGACGAAGCAACAGGCTGATTTTACTAAATGTCTGTTGACAAACACTCTCCTGCCGCTGGGAGGGGCAGGGCGAGCTTTGAGGAAAGGTGAGATTCACGTTCATGTGCCCGTTTATTTATTCAGAAAGGTGAATTACAAAACGGGGGGGGAATTTAGAGATCTACGTTTTATCAGAGGAGCAGGGACTATGCTTGCTTCAGTAGCCTGTCATGAAATACCTGTGGGAGCTTGCAATAAAGTTCCCAAAGAAACCATACAAAATCTGACTATATTTAACGAGGAAAAATAATTTATCTTGAGGGTTTGCAGATATCTGATGAATTCTTAGAGCAGATCAACTAACCAATGGTTTGCATTGCATAGTTTGTAGTGAAGATCTGTCAGGTAAATGTGAGTCTCCTGGCTATTAAGTCTACACCAATTTACATTCTCCTATATGACAAAGAATTCTGGGGAATTCCCTGATTCTTGGACGTTGTCCCTAAATTTTCTAACCATCTTCAACTATTCCTCAAATTGAGCTTCTTTCCACTCAGTCATTCACAAGCTCCCATGCTGGCACCAATATTATTTCCTTCCTGTAGCTTCAGTGATAGAAAAACTTAGTTGCTCATTTTTGCTATTTCTACTTCACACCACCCTCTCACTACTCTCCCTGTAATTACACTCTACTCCTTCCTCGCTATTTGCTACTCAGATACAGTCCAAGTATGTACAGTACACATTCAACTGTGTTATCTGTCACTTGTCTTATATCCAGTCTTCCTGTTCCAGTTTAAACAAATCTCCTCCTATTGGAGATCTTCTTACATGTTTTTCTCCTTAAAGTGCTTTCCCACTAGTTTATATTTTTGTACGTCACATCCAAACACCTGCTCCTCACTTTAAAGTCCTGTATTTGTCAGTGGAATTAAGAACATACAGGGGTCTCAGGCACTCATCCCTCATGAGATTTTTGTCTTGCCTCCTAAGTCCTTTCATTATCTTTACCCACTTTTGGCAGCAAATCTTTTACTCACTTTTTGGCAGCAAATATTTCATCACAGGCTTCCATCTGGAATTTTTGTTCTTCACATCAGTGTTCATCATACCCTCAGCTTTTTGATCAGATTATCATCTCTACAGAACACCATCTCCAATACACTCACTGTATAAAAGGCAATTTAAAAGTTATTATTCCATTAGAGCAAATCTTGCAGTATTTATATATCTTCAGGCAAAAACTCAGGCTGATGCTTTAACCAAGCAACTTAATTCCTGATAATTTGCATCCTCTTCTAATGCACAATCCACAGGGGTGTATGTATGTCATACAATGTCAAAAAGGAAAATACAAGGTGAACACTATCTGGCATCAGACACATATAAATGTGGCACAGCAAAACCATGTGTACAGTAGCAAGAAAATCGCAAAAAAAATTAAACTTTAAATTACTAAAGCACATCTTTATTTTGCAATTAAACAAGTAAGATCCACAAGTAAACTATATATATATTTTCAAGTCTGTACCTAGACAACTATTTGTCAACTGAAATTAAATATATCCACAAAATATGCATAACAGCATTTTTTCACATAATAGAATGAAATTTTACTTAAGACTAAAACAAGACTTGTTAAATGTTAATTAGCATATTTATGCTGGGAACTGCTGGTTTTCAGTAGAAGTTAGTGTATGATTTTAATGGCAAGAATTTTCATTTTATCAAAATGAGGACAAATACATAAGGCCCTTTAAAGCATACAGTAGCTGCAGTGACAAAAGCAGAATTTATTTTCACATTGTCCAGTGTTGACCAATTTCAAGTTTCCATCGTTTTCCATCAACTGCCCTGGCTGCTTAGCCAAGACGGTGCATTTAAGTTGTTGGTTTGTTTTTTCCCTCCCCCTCATGTGCTTTTAAACAAATTCATAGGCAGAAGTCTACTTATGGGGAGAGCCTTTGCACCCCCCCAATATTAATAAAGATACACTAGAGTTAGTCTAAACAACAAAAGAGCTGTTCAACTCTGAGATGATTTATTCCACACTTGCAGTCCATCATTCAGCAGTATGAAACTGAGATGAAATTTGACAACTGAAAGCCACAGCTGGAAATGCAAATTAAATATCAGAAGTAACTGGCAAAAATATTGCCACCATCTGATTATTAATAATGATCTAAATAATACTCTTCCCTTTGTATTTACACATAGTATAGCACCTGTTACAGAAAAAAAACCCCCAAACCTTACACAAACAGCCCTGCCAAATTGACTGGTTAAAATGGGATCACTGGTAAATGAAGCAAACCAAATGGAAAACAAATCTGGATACACTGGATAAGATAAAACCTTCACTCTCTTACCTTAATTTTCCTGTAAGTTTATTATGGGTTGTTACTGTGGTGCCTCAATCTACTGAGATAATTGCACTGGATCATTTACAGTCTAGTCCTTGTGGATTTCTTCTAGTTAAAGAACAGTAAACTGTTTAACCCTTTCACTCATGTCTCACGCCCCTGGCCTAGGTGCAAAAGGGTGATAACTTCCTTAAACTTGGTTGTGCATTATCTTTAGTTATCAAAATTTAAATAAGTTAAAAAAAAAAAAAAAGAATACTGATTTCCAGGTAATTGATCTAATGTTAAAAATAATGCTTAGCAGAAACATTTACAGTAAACATAGCTAATTTGCAGCTAGCTGAGAGAGATCACAGAGATAAATTTACAAGTACCCTGTAAGTTTCTATTTGCACCTTTTTTCTTTCCTTTTTTGTTTTTTTTTCCCAAATGCAGGCTTCATATTCGTATTAAGACAGGAAAATTGAGATTATAGAATTATCTTATTAATATCTATTTTCTGAAAATCCCTCAGAAACACATGAACAATCAACAAGAAATGGTTGGAACAACAGAAAGCATTCGTACCAGGGTGTAATCAGAATCATCTCTGTACAGAAACGCATTAAGCATCTCTCTCCAAACCCAATTTATTTTGTCCAATAGTTCAGTCAGTAGTAAGCATGAAATAAAGTGCTACTATTCAAACATCAAAACACTTTGAAAAAAATTACCCTTTAAAATGTGTAAGCTTGCTAAATATGAAATACCACAACCAACAAGCTGCCAGCCAGTCCATGAAACACCATTCTTGCCACAGCAGACTAGAAACAGATATTTTAGTGGCTTTTAAAAATGAGGCTACTAATCAAAATGTCTAAATTTTTAAAATTTAGTATTTCAGCATTTTTTAAAAGCAAGTCATTTACCTTTCCTTTTTACCATTGAGATCTCAATGAGCAAAACATGCCAAAGCCAATAGCCAGAAGTTACAGCTTATGCACCAGATCAAAACCTGTAGCAGGAGAAGGCCTATGAAAAGATAGACACCTGTGGGACTAACAAGCACAGAGGTAAAAACCAGTGATAAGGAACTGGCCTTCTTTGCAGACTTTTAAACAAACAAGTGACTAAGTGCAGTGGGATAACAGAAACTGGACAGATACACTGAAACAAACCAACCATTTCCTCCTTCTAATAGCTTCCCAATCACCACTAATTATAAATCCCTGCATATTCATGCAAGATCCACAGTTAATCAACGAATATGTTTTTACCAGATCTTAATATTGGATCCTAGCACTAGAAGTAGCAATGGGAAAGTACTTTTTCAGTCTCAAGACAAAAGATGGGTACTAAAATTGGCAAATACACCCAACCCAGCCAACTGGGGACCTGAGATGTGAACTACAAAAAGACTGCAACTGATACTAGAGGACATCATTCCTCTACTTGGTGGAAGTCCAAATACGCAAAATTTTCATGTGGACCATAACCAAATCACTCCTTTTATCATCAGGGCTGAGGGGCTTGCTGATTGCCTGCATAGTGGCTCTACAGTCAAAATTATAGCATATGTACTGGACAACCTTCTTTTGCTTGGAAATTGGTGGATCTGTAGAGCTTTTCATGCTCATGCTAATTCCCTGAGCCACCAAACATCGCCCACATACCTGCACACACACTGCATAAGCATAAAAATATCATCACATAATTCAGCTCCACAGCATACCTGGAGCTCCAACATCTCTATGCCAGACCTTCCCTTCGTCCCGCTTCCCTGGGCAGCGCAACTGCAGCACACCCGCTGCATTTTGGCCCTTCTACGGGTACCGTGAAGCTTTTTGGAAGGTCTCCACGGAAAGTTGCCAGCTACACAAGTTCC
This sequence comes from Promerops cafer, assembly GCA_013398275.1. Taxonomy (NCBI): domain Eukaryota; kingdom Metazoa; phylum Chordata; class Aves; order Passeriformes; family Nectariniidae; genus Promerops; species Promerops cafer. The sequence continues at coordinate 3,034,938 of VZSE01002604.1, read as the reverse complement.
ATAACAAACTCCTCATGTTCCTTAATGTCCCAACTGCTTTCTCATCCTTTCTTTACTAAATGGTGTGCCAGACTGTAATCAGATATTCTAGAAGAAGTGTTATTGCTTTATCTATATGGCATATAAGCTGTCGAGATTTAACAGAGAAACGTGGAATGTCAGCTAGCATTGAATCTAGTGAGAAAAAACCCTGGCGTTCTCTTTTTCATAACTGGGAGAATAGATAAAAATAAAATGCATAAAAGCAGTATTTTACTGCTTAAGACCTACAAGTTTGGACTGAAAATTCCAAATGCTTCCATATTCAGGATAAATTAATTTTTCATCTCTCAGTTATCTGGGATATCTAATGCAGTATTTCTCAAAGTGGACTGGCTGACAATCTGTTGGTGGTTTATTAAACAATACCTTCATCTTATTTCATATTTAGCAAATATTAAAAATGCTCCCAAAAAACACTCAAAGCCCTCACTAGAGCCCCATGTCTTTCTACTAAAAAACCCTTTCAAATCCATTTTAAACAAGAGATGGTAGTGGCAGTTTTCAATCTGAACCTAAAAGTAAAAACAAAAATCTTAACATTTTACATTGGCACAAAATTGTCATAATATTGCTCTTATTTACAATGAAAACTACTTTTTCTTTTTTCCTTTAACTGGATTTGTATCATGGAAGTGTTAGAAACATACTCTTTCCCACACCCACCCAACATTTTTCCTAATCAAATGGTATGAAAATAATTATTCATAAAATCCAACAGTCATAACACCAATCACATATAGGTCTATAAGTCATTATGTCTGAAAGATACATTCATGTTTTATACAGCATGAAACATACAAAAACTTCTTTAAAAAACTCTTAAGGATGATACAGATCTTCATAACCCAAAGTAAAATATTAAGCAGTTTTGCTTTTTTTGGCCATATAAAAATATTTTAAAGGCCATTTATACCACAACAGGTAGAAAAATTTAAATGACTGATTTATGGTGCAGAAAGGCTTCAGTGCTATTCTCTTTCTCAAGCAGTTTTCAGTTACCTTTATCCTGGTTTTGGAGAAGCCAAAAGCCACTGAGTCGCTGATGGCCAATTAATTAAGAATAGGTACTTTGTTTCAATTTTTTCCCCAGTGCAGCTAGTTGATAAACTACAAGTCAGTGCAGAGGAAAATTTTGAAGAGACCTATTATTCTTGCCTGTGTTTGTAATCAAAACAGTAATGACAGATGACCTATACATATCCCACACTTAATTGTGGTATAAATGGGACTTTTGAACTCGAACTGCTATAGCAATTTTACATAAGAATATTTAAATATGTGACATACCAATGCTATATAATGCTGCTATAACCTCCATTTCTGATTTCCCTCAGAATAACAGGGCAAATGCTATTTTTGTTAACAACTTAACTATGAAGGAAATTTCTTTCAGTATAATGGATGAATTACTTTACTTTTTGGACATTAAGTGCTGAGTTCAATATAACCTAACTAGCCACCAACTCAGCTAATAACCTCATCATATGGAAGTTAAAGAATTATAAAAAAGGATTTTTATTTGTTACAAATGGCTTAAAATATAACTGAGATTAAAGCTACCATATTACTCTCTTTCAGTTCAGTTCAGATCCAGAGATTTTTGTAAAATTTATTTTTCACTGAGGGATAACATTGACTTAAGCATCAAATCTAGATATGTAAGTAACAGGGCCACAGCCCTCCTAATATTATTTTGTTTTCTAAAAATATTTAAAACTCTATCTTCCATTTGGCATTGTGGTTCTTGTTCATTACTACGTCATAAGCCAGGATTTCATGTTAACTGAATCCCTTTTCATTTAACAGTTCATAGCTGATCTGCTTCAAATGTCCATAGAACACAGTATATTATACAATATAATTCTTCAATAGTTAAAAATTATTTAGCGTAGAACTTTCCATTTTAATTCTATGCCATATATATAGCTTACAACAAAATTTAATGGATAAACATTTTCAGGAAACCAATACAATAAATTAAAACTTTTAAATAGAGGGCACAAAGTTATGCTGTCACAGGGCAGTCAAATAAGTGACTGTTTTTTTCTTACAGTATATTACACTGGGTACCTTGCTTCTGACTTGGTTTCTCCTATACTAGAAAAATATTTAAAAATGGGGACACTTAAGCATCTTTAGAATGAGCTCAGATACTGTATCACACAGACATTTCTTACAAATCTTCTACCTACTTAAATAAGAAGCAAACCCATACCAACTGGAACAATTTTGCACAAGCATAACAGAAGGCGACTGGGGTCGTTATGAAATTAAAATTAAGTTCTGAGATAACTTCATAGTGTTCTCCTCTCTTCTCCCCTCCAAACAAATAAAAGAAAATAAAAGGCAGACCTGTACCAACATGGCTTGAAATCAACTATGAGGACTTAACAAGTTCGTTAGAAGGTAATGGAATTAAATCACATCTGACTGTAAATTCAACTTAATTATCAGTGCTATTAAAGAGTTATGTCTAATCGAGTAAAACAGCTATTCTCAATAAAAGGATAAAACAAGGTATCAGCTTCTAATGACCTACCAGCATTTCGTAGTAAGATGCTAGTAAGTTACTAGTTGGAAGGAATGAAGGAATGTGTCAGATTTTTCATATAATTACAGCACAGCAGCATACAATGCTCATTCATTAAGTTGGCAGAGGTGCTTTTGCTACAGAGAGTAGCACACAGGTACTTGTATAATGAAAGAGGGAATGGTATTTCCATGACCCCTTGTGGTAACATATTCCAAGCACCAAGGGCCATTTTAAAAATCTGAACCCATTAAGATACATATGACAGGACAATACCACCCCCACGGAATCATGAGTGCCTTTCACTGGATGTACGCTGTAGGTCTCAAGGCACTTAAGGGGTTAAGACATAATGCATGCACTAGTTCCCATCACATAATCTGAAGTCACACGAATCAGAATACACCAGTGTATGACACAAAAGCTGTGCCAAAGAAATGCTTCTTATTTATATGTTGGTTTTTAAAATTTTTATTATTATTTTGTACAAGATGCTGGTAAGTGGGCATTATGCAGCTACTGCTGGGTTAACAGATGCCAGCTCTCCTCTAACAACCAGCTGGTCTCTAGTAAGGGTGTAGGACAAAGTGTGCTGCATCAGTAGGCAGTGTGTATCTATCTAGTATTGGCAATATTGCTAATGTTGTAAAAAACAAAACTGTGAGAGTCTGTACATAGTAAATAAACCTAGCACTGGAAAAAGACCATGGCTTAGTGTATTTTTTAATTTGTTTTTCATTTTAAGAGACATGGGTGTAAAACAGAGTGAAATAATTCCAAGCCTTGTTTGTAGCAATTCAACCAGAAGCGCAGTATATGGCACTACAATGAAATATCGTAGATTACCCTGAACACAATTAGTTCTTTCAGTTTATGGTTTGTTCGGAGCAAATCACGAAAATAAAGTCTTCAAACAAATGAAGGTTAGAAGAGTTTCAGAGACTGATTTTGTTTCAACGTAAAGTGCAACAGTGCTGAAGTTTTCAAAGTCCTTTGTCAATTCTTTGCTGTACTTCACTATCATTTCCTGCAAGCAGTATTATGGCACAAAGAATGTCGCCAGTCCATTATAGAGGAAGGATTCCTCAATTGATATCATAGGTTTTTTGCTCTTTACTTATGCAGTGATGCTTGTAAAGGTTTAATAAATCCTTCTTCATACACCTTCAAAATAGCTTCACATACAAATCTGTACTGACTCTGAAAAGGAAAGTAGATTCAGTAAATTGAAAAGAAATTTAATTGAAAAACGTCACTCGGAAATAGAAAAGGCCTCTAAGATTTCCCCACCCCATTCTCTTGACAGGCCAAGAACTGTGCTTCAAAGTTAGTTTAGGAAACACAATACAAAAGAACTTTAGATGAGAGCATTTTGTTTCTCAACAGAAGAATAAGATGAATGGCACTTTGAAATATATACCAGAAGTCATACCCAAAACCCCAGTATTATTATTACAACATCACCTATTTAGTAATTTTCTGCTCTTTATTTCCTTGCTGAAATTTCACTGACCTGAGGTTTCCATGCCCTTGGATTTAGAAGCCATAGTTTCAAAGTACTTTTTCATACTCACATTAACTCAGGCATGTTACTGACACCTCCCTGTCAGAATCTTATTTGAAAGAAAACTGTTTCATAGACCAGACCTCCTGTTTCTTAACATTATATAATGTGTAACTGTTCAATCCATACAAGTCTAGCACCTGCATACACAGAGGTGACTAACAGTTTGTTTTATACAAATAATAGTTAAAAAACCCGACAGTAATCAAACTAGAATATAATGAAAACAAACCAAAATAAATGCAAAGCACTGCAACTCACATTGCATCCTGCTCAATGTGTCTATGCTGGTTAGAACTCCAGCACACCTGCACTGTCAGTGTTGTGGAACAGCCCTCTCAATGCAGCCAGTTAGTGATGTCAGATCTCAAAAGGGAACATGAACCCATCTAGCACTAGAACCATTATTTGCTATCCTGTCGCGTGTGTATAAATAGTTCATTTCTCTCCATTTGTGTAAAATCTGCGTTTGTCCCCAGCGCTCCCGAGGGCGCCGGAGCTGGCCGTGCACAGCGCCCCCCTGCGGACAGCGAGCGAACCCCTCGGCACACACGAACCCGGCTCCAGGCTGCCAAAGGAGGAACGGGAACGGCGGATGTTCATGGAACCTTACAAATGCAATTCCTTTATTAGACCTTCCCCCTCTGAAGCACTAAACACCTGCTTTTCACTGTATCTTGAAATCTTTTATTTTCTAGGAAAAATGAGGAGACCAGACGATATTGAACACACACTGTGAAAAAATGCAGTTAAAACCCTCACCACTGCAACTCCTCTACCTTTACTAATCACACTTTCTTCCCCTCTACATATGGTAGAGAGACAGCTATCCATCCTGGAGAGCTGTCACAAACAGCAAGAGCCATCCTTTGCTATTTTTCATGTATCATCACCTTTCTCATCCTTCCTGTACTGGAAACATGAATTCAGCAGCACTGAATGACTGATGAACTACAAATGGAGACACATACCTACTTTTTGTCAGCCTTAATACTCTCTGAAGAACAAAGAAGTTCTATTCAAATTTTATTAGAGGAACAGCAGCACGGACATGAAAATTACTACAGTAACTACCTTCAAGTAATTTTGATTTGATACTGGATCTAGTGCCTTTTCTCCTTCAAGATGCTTTCTCTCTAAATGCTGTATACTATGAGTAAAACTACATCAATTACTCATGATCACTCTTTCAAAAAAATAAAAAATCCTGGAACTATCCAAAGTTTGGAACAACCAAAAATCCAAGTATTTTTTTCTTCTTTCTGAAAGACAACACAACCTTTTCACCCTTTTTAGGTACTTTCTAAAAACGTAAACACAAACTGGTCTTAGAGATAAGCAATACCTGACTGATACAATAACAAGTTTCTAAATCTGTTCTAAAATTCTTACAGATCTGAAATATAATACATTAATTATCTCACAAAACCCAAACATTACAGGTGCATGAAAAATTCTGGTATCTTAGGGTATATCAAATGCCATGAAAGCCCCGAAAGAATCCTTTAGTAAGTTACTTTTCTTAGGCTAAGTGTACTTATGACTGCTTTGATGCATCTTGCATGAGATTTAATTACACTGATTTTTACAAATATTATTTCTCTGATAATTTCCCTTTAGGTCATTAACAGGGCAGAGTTAAGGCTTGTTTCCATTACAACAAAGGCAACATAAAATCACTGAATTTCATCACTGAAGTTTTTTCTTTCATGTCTTGGTTCTTTCTGTGTTTGTCTTTTTGTACTACTCCCATTCTTAACACCTGGAATTACGCTCCTGCTTTCTCCTCTGAGCAATTTTTAGACTGCTGAAAATTGACCCTTTTTGTCATTATTTGCCAGGTATTCCTGAAACAGCTGCTGCTTTTTTTTCAATTTTTCTCTGTAGAAATTTAAAAAATTGCTCCTTTCCAATAGCCTTAGCAATTTATTTTTGCCTGGAGCCAAGGCTACAGCTACACTGGCTAAAGGTGATCTCTGCAATATGATCAACAAATACATTAAAAATCCATCCAATATGACTGGATCATAGGAAATTACTGCTCTGCAACACAGAACAATAAGGGGACAACAAGCAGGGATGATACTCACAGGTGTTTGGATCATCATGGCTCTTTGATCTCTCATGGTTCTTACAATATCTAGAGGATAAACAGGCTGATTGCACTCAATGAGACACATCGCTGTCTCCATCGTGATCAGAACCCCTGTCCGTCCAATCCCAGCACTGGAACAGCAACAGCAAAACAAAGTGGAAAATGAAATCAAGTGTCTGCAGTTCAGCTCATACTTAAAAACCTTCCTTGTCCTGGACTCTCAGGGTTGATCATTATGACTCCCAGACTGCTGGGGCAGGGACTGGACTGGTTGTGTCTATGCCTGGAAGCAGGCTCTGTCCCACCTGAACAGAGCAAAACCCAGCAGTACAGAACTGCCACTCCTTGGAAGAGGAACTGCCTCACCCAGCCATTCATTCCCCTGAGCAGAACTTACAGAGATGTTTGCTAAGATCCCATTATAAAGCACACTAACACCTAGAGGATAACAAAACATGAGCATATGCTGGACACGTTGTGTCAGTTTGACCGTTTCTGGAATGTTGGGCCAATAAAATCATATTCATGTCCTTCAAGTGATACATACCTTCCTATTTCCAAGTAAGGAAAAGAACAATTACTAGAAACCTCTGTAGGGTGACAGTAAGGATTGTTTTCTTGTTATTAAAAGGAATACATAATAGCAATCCCTTTCAAGACAAGGAAGTACCATATGATACATCTCAGAATGGCAAAATTATCAAGACAGCTTACAATCTTTTTTTCCCTTAAAAATAAAACAAATCCAAAGATTCATCTACCTTGTTTTATATACACATATGCTTTTCCAGAAGTAGCAAGCCTTAAAGACTGAGTATTTAATCTTGAATTCAATGAACAGTTTCAAATTTTTCAATTAATGTTGCACTTTTGAATTAGAAACCAAATGTTTCCTCATATTAGAATATAGGGCCAAATACATATTTTGAAATGCCAGCATTATCCCAACTCATACAATAAATCAAAGTATTTGAATCTAAAGTGATTAATATAAACATTTCAGACTGAAAGTTACTTGTTCGGATTTTAAAGAGTTACTTCAAATTAAGTCTGACTAAACTTCTACTTAAATTTTTGTCCAGGAGGTGGCATTAAAGCTACTCTATATTTCAGTGATGTCATAAGAATTTTAAGACAAGATGTACATGTGCTGGTTATATAAAACAATCAGTAATATTTCATATTTCTAGACTTTATACATACAGAACTTAAATGCAGAATGCTTTATCAAATCCAAGCAGGAACAAACAGTAACTGTCAAAGAACCTAATGACTCATTTTACAATTTCAAAAGATTCAGAGGACAACAATGATGGAAAATGTGGTAATTTCCCTATGACAAACATAAGGTAGAATAGGACTCTTCAGCTTAGAAAAAGAAATCACTGATGGAGTAGAACACTGAGACAGGGCATGAAAATCATGAAGGGCATGGACAGGATGGGTCCATCTCATCTAGAACAAGAACTAGAAACTGTTCAACAAAACTAGTAAGACCTTGCAAAGATAAAAATAACCACATGACACAACATCAGAAACTACTGGTTTATGCAGCTCAATATAACAAAAACCTTTCCAACTCCTTAAGGTCTTTGTTGCCTTATAATCTCTGTGGGTTTCGACCATTTTGTTTTTAAAATATTATTATTATTGTACAAAATAAAATAATTTTCTATTAGCTACTTGGATTCCTCACACTAAAGCTGGTGGCTTAGTCCTGAAAACAAATTTTCTTGCACTAATGCCCTGTCCTGTTATACTGAAGACATGTTAAAAATAGAGTGCATGCACCATATGGAGGAACACCTGGGCTCCTTCTGCTTGACTCCCTGCTGGAATTTGGTTATACTTCCCAACAGCCACCAAGTTGGGCCAATTAAGTAAATTATGTTCAACTGCGATATTCCATCTCTTTTCTTCTGTGAAACATAAATTTTTCATAAAGGTGCAGTTACACATTTGAAATTAGCAGTTTGGAGCTGATCTGGTGCCTCCTTGAAATAAATGAAACTGTTCCTACTCTCCAATGTTGTTGTTCCAGTGTTTCTGCAGACTTGTGTGCTTTATATCACTGAGGTTGTATTTGGCTGCCATCACCATCTTTTCACAAGCATATTAACCAAAACTGGAAGCTGAGAAGCAGTATCAGTTAAGACACTGGCATTCTGGTACTAGTTTCCCTCGTCAGTAAGACTCACCCTGACCTGCATAAAACAGAACTTGAGAGCAGAACCAATGAAATACGATTTCTGACACACAAAGTGTATTTTTCTTTTTCTTTCATCTCCGTCAATAAATGTCTAGTTTAGTTGTAATCTTTAAATTTCTTTTATCCCTTACACTTCTCAGCTTCTCTGTGAAAAGAACAATATATGCCTGACTCAGGAACACTGACTCTGGGGAGTATTCAGAACTGAGAGGTCAAATATTATTCACAGAACTATTCCCCAAGAATTGTGATAGTACATGTTCATTTGGAAACAACTTTCATCATTCTAGTTTGCTAATTAGGTATTTTAAAATTATTAAGATCTTGAAATTCACTACAGGAATGGAGAATGCTATTAAAAAGTAGTGCACAAGAAAGAAAAATCACATTTCATGTGCACATAAAGATTTAAACAACAGTTATTTTAATTCATGACAAAGGTAAATTGTTGAGAAAAATGTCTCATCCTAATGCATCTATCAAAATACCATATACTGTAAGACTGCAGACTTGAGAGAAAATGTATTTTAATTGATCTTTTAATAAACCACCCACATTTTCCACTATGGATCATTTACACAGCTATTCTAGAGCTTTGTAGAATAGGAACCTATTTCTCACAGTTACCAAGTATCTTTTGTCATTCCCCTGAATTATTATGTAGATTGTTACCACAAGCAGTTAAAATGCAAACAAAACAAAACATCCCAGCAAAATGCCTGCACAGATCAACACATGTTGCTATTAAAAATTTTGCTTATTGCAATGTGATTAACCACGTTAAATATTTATTTCAATGTTCAGTTTTCCTGTCATCCCCAAAGCAGATACTATTAAATATTTATTTCAAGAACAAAGCACAGAACAGCTATTTGATGATAAAAAGTTCACTTTGATGATTTAATAAAACTGGACAAAAATTTGATACCTGCAGTGAACAACAACAGGTTCTTCTCTGCCAGCCCTCTTCTTTCGCACAAGACACACAAAATCCAGGAAGTCGCTGGAATCGTCAGGAACCCCATGGTCAGGCCACGCTATGTACTGGATTTGGGTTAGCTGGCGGCTTTCCTCTTTCTAATCAGAAACATGAAATTTAATCAAGGGTAATTCAAGTCCCATTAAAAAAAGTGCCAAAATAATAATAATAAAAAATCAACAGTACATTTACAGCAATTTGTACCCATAATCAAAGCGGCTTCAGGCAACTAGCAGTGCTTTATTAGTGTTAACCATCGATCATCCTGGATTTTATAATTACTTTTTCCTTTTTTTTTTTTCTTAAAAGGAAAAAAGGAAATCTGCAAATGCTTACATCTTCAACAGGTGAAAAAAATTACAGAGCACATACTAGCAGAGCAGTTCAAGGATACCAGCAATCTAACTGAACACTGGATGTACAAGAAGGTGGTCATATTCTTAGCAAACCAAATTTAACAGAATGAGATAGTACCTTACAAGATCAAATGACAGAAGTGGGGTAGGAAGGGGAGATCAGACATAAAAGCTTTCCTTCAGACCCTGTGTGAACAGCAGCAATGTTTTGGCTTGATCTGCACCTCCTACACCTACAAGGCACAATGACTTGGTTTTGCACTCCCTCCCGGCCCTTACCCTGGTATCACAAATATAATCAATCGGCCTCTGGTTAGGGGAAGGGACAGCCCGGGCAACCAGAGTCGAATTTCAAAAGAAGAGAAGCTACTGCACTTTAAATAGCCCTTAGGCACTGAATCATTTACAGAGATTCCACAGCTGATAGCAGATGAGCAATTGTCTCAAAAGGACACAGGGCAGGAATTTTAACTGCAAACTGACTAAAAGGCAGCTCTCTAAAACTGGCTTCTCAACCGGTAACTCAAGCAGAGAGAAATAAGTATGTGAACTAAATCCCAGATACGCATTTCCAAACACTTCTGAAATTGAAATGCTGGCTGGGGAGGCTCTGAAAACTACACATGCCCTGAAAATCATGCAATGCATGTTCAGAAAGGCCCTTATTTACATGTAGTCACCACTCCAGATTCATCTTTCTCTCAACAGGATTTATCTTCCATCTTTTTGCACATATTGTTTAAGATGGAATTATTAAGAACTGTTTGCCTCTACAAAGACTTTAAGTTGTGATGATGAAACACCTCTAATGTCTCATGTTCTGAAAACATCAAGGGAGTAACAAGTTTTTCAACTTCTTTTATTACTCTTTTTCTCTGGCCAGGTTATGAAAGACACCAGTAAAAACTTTTAGGATAAATAATATATCCTTCATGTGATCCAATTAATATGGTTATGAAAAATGAATCTCTGTGATATTTTTGCTTATGAAAGGTTTGTTATCACCCTGTGGACAGAATTTCTCCTAGAAAAGTACATGACAATGAGTGGTTCCCTAGAGGGTTCTAGAAATAAACAGTTCCATTTACATGGATATGCCACCAAATTGAAAAGAAAATCAATCTACATATGTTTTAGGTATTATCCAAGGATTCTGCAGATTAATACATGAAAATATATTAAGATTTTACCTCCAGATTAGTCAATGTCATTTCTCGAAAGACATAAGCAGGATTTCCTTCTTCTGAATGGCAGGTAATCTGAAAATTCCCATATGATGAGCTTCCTGATGGCTCTGGCCAGTACTGATGGCATTTAACCTAAGGTCAACACATTTTTAAAGATGCCTATGTTTAAATTCAGAGTATTATTTTCATTTTCTCTAGTTTTTATACCTTTATTTTTTACAGATTATTTTGACAATTTTGTAATCACTATTTATTTACTTACCAAATAAGCTTTGTTACCTGATTACTATTTATAAAATAAAGTATCACAGAGATTTCCTGTTTCTCTTTCCAAGAGAACACATGCACCAGCTCTTGCAGTTAGTTTAAGTGAAGATGGATTCCTTTAACTTCCATTACAATTTTTTAAAGAGTCTATCTGTAAATATTCCATCTTAACACTTGAGTGACAAAGATGCTGCTTTATAAACATTTCTGACCTCCAAAATCCTCATCTGATCTTCTCAAAGTACATTTATATGGGAAAAGAAGAAACAAAAGAAAAAGGGAAATATGCAACAAAAACGTTGCTAATCTAATGCAGAAAATAGAGGGATGAAGATGGTGGACTTCAAAGACTCCCAATCAAGTCCTCAAATGTGAATGAAAACTTCAAACACTACGATTTTTTGATGGTTTGAATGCCTAATTAGAGAGGTCATTTCAGCTCAAGTGTACTTTTGCATTTCCAACCCACCTGGCGAATCTTTAAGAGCAGCCAGATTTGCAGACTTCCTGCTCCACTGAGACATCCCGGCATGCAGTGGGATAGTGATGTCAGAAGCCTCATGATCAGCTTTAGAGCAGGGAGTCTGCCTATGGGTATAAGACAGATAAGTCCTTTTATTTCATTATTAAGCAGCTCTCCAAAGAACTCCACAAATATTATTGAAAGGGTGGGGGAACCTCAGAGAACTGCTGTTGCAAGTCTGTTCTTAGCAGATCTGCAAAGAAAACTCAGAGTAAAAGAGCACTTGTACTGAAATTCCCTCCAATCATGTTTATTGGGGAGCAGGCAGCATCATGCAAACACCGAGTCACTGAAAAATGGTTTAAAACCACTGCAACTTCCATTCAATTATTTTAATTCTATTTAGAGTCCTGATCTCGCAGCAAATATATGGTTATTAAAAAGTCAGAATATATACAGACAGCTGAACTACAGTCCAAGTTGATCAGAACAGCCACAACCCGCTATAAATCCATCTTCAAAAGAAATCCTGATATGGAGGAATTCCACCACACTATTATTCCAGACAGTCATTTCTGTCCACACACTTAACCAGCCAGGGCTACTGTGAATGCTCCAGACTAAGCCAAATAACTCTGGAATTACACTGTGTGTATGACCACACTTGATTGTTTTGCCTATCTCCAAAGGATAAAACTGCATAAAATCCAAAGCTATTAAGGAGAAACTACAGCTTAAAACAAAACCAAGCAAGCCACAAAATACACCTGAGGCCTTTTACAGCACCATACACAATTATTTATACTAATTTTAACTCTAATTACTCTATTACTAGTATTCTAACACATTTTATATACAAATTAAAGGGCAATGATTATTTCACATGATTAAACAAATCTGTATAACAGAATAACATTTTATGGAAAATTTTAGAGCTCAAGTTTTAAGAAAATTCTTGATAAGACAGCCATCCAGGCATGGGATATTAACACTACAAAGCTGTGTTAGGCTGCCTTAAAAATTAATCTCACTACATATCAAAGAAGTACTCTATGAAAACTGATGCAACTTCTTGGAGTTCCTTCATCTGAAGTTTAGAGAAAAAAAAATCTGTGAAGGTAAATTCTAGATGCTTTTTTCTTTATAATAAAGAATCAAAAAACCCAAAGTATTTCAGGAAATACATGAAGAGTTAAGTGCATTTCAGGACTGAACAAAGTTTAAATATTAGCTGCATTAACAATACCAGAAGGTTTAAAATCTAAGGCTCACCATTGCAAACGAACTAGGAATGCACTGCTCTTATGAAAAACAGTTACAGAATGATAGAACAGTTCTGGTTGGAAGGGACCTTTAAAGGCCATCCAGTCCAGCCCCCTGCAATGAGCAGGGACATCTCCAACTAGACTGAGCTGCTCTCAGCCCCATCCAACATGACCTTCAATGTTTCCAGAGATGGACATACACCACCTCTCTGGGCAACTTGTGCCAGTATTTCACCACCCACATTGTAAAAATTTCTTCCTTATATCTACTCTACCTACACTCCTCTAGTTTAAAACCACTTCCTCCTATCCCCTTGTCATATTTATGCCACCATAATATATTCCTCTAATCTTTTAAAGGCTAATCACTAACAGCTTTTTAGAAGATTATGGAAGTGGTATTTAAGGAAATGTTTTACTTACTCTGCCCCGTTCTACTTGAGTTGTTAACATTACAACCATGGAAGAGCCTTGCTCCCAAGTCATCTGCCAAAAATCAGGACAAGTGTTCGGTAATGGACCTTGACAAGCAATGTACTGGTTTATTATTGTGGAAGAAGGGATTTCCATCTAAGAAAAGACAAAGTCATTATTTCAATTCCTACAGTAAATGGAAGTCAGGCATCAGACATTTACAGTTTAGTAACTAATTTTTAAAAAAGCATCCATGACATTAATTCTATTTCTTAAAGGCTAGAAAATATGAATTGGCACAGATAAAAATTCTTTAAGTGTTTCAAATGCGAAATTACTCCAAAGATTCAAATACACTTTACAAATGAACTGACAGTCATGTAGTTGCCATAATAAAGATTAATGGTTGAAAAAAGAAAAGACAGAGCAGTTGGCAAATAATTCAGGTGCAAATATTTCTTGCTCTGTGGGTTTTTGACAGTAGCTTTTTAAACACAGATCTCAGAATTTAATATCTGGGGTTTTTTCATTAAAGTACGTAGCTGTAATTTTGCTGTTACTAACAATGAAAAAAACAAGATGCAAAATAAACTGATGCCAAATTAAACTTTACTGTTGTTGAGCACAACTGTCAGAAAAGTAATCAGAAAAGAAGAATTAATTGCTCTGGAGAGGGCTGGCTTCAGTTTGCATTTTTTCACATTAAATGTGGGGCTAGACTTGAACATTTATGAAAAGACATGCCACAAAACATTAGGAAGTAAATACATCTACAAGAAATTTCAAATCACCTGACTAGAGGTTTAGTAGCCATTCTAGCCTGAACTAGATTTATAAAAAATAGATTTTTTAAATCAATTTTTTCATCAAAAAAATGTAGAATTACTTAATGTCAGAAGCACTTCTGAAAAATACTACTCACATTTATATAATTTGCATTGATGTAATCTTCATTACTTTTTAAAATAACCCGTGTAGCATCGTCTGAAAAAAATTTTCAAAAGATGTTACTTATTTAGTAACCACAGTAAAATACTTTTAGAGCACATATACACATAGCAATACTTACAAGGCGAAATGTCTCTGTATCTATTTTTGGAAATGTTTTGAGGTAATCTGGCACAAGACATTGTCATTCCAGGCTTTTTCCTATACAGTTGCTAAAAGACAAAGCTGATGGTCAGAACATAATAAATGCAATAGATTCATTATTATATTATTTGCCTAAATAGAATTTGTTCCAAAAAGAGGTGCTTTTTAGAACATAAACTACAGAGCAACAGTAGCTTCAACAAACATGAAAATACTTTTTAAAATAAAGCACTATAAATTTAGTTATGCTCTGAGATCACTGAAAATTACCAAGATGTAACCAAATTTTGTTTAAAGAAAAAGTGAACATTAAATTTCAAGCTTCCATTAGAACACTGATCCAGAGAAAAAGTAGTATTGTATAGTGGTAAGTGATTTCACTGATACTGACATCCCACTTGGTCATTTGGGGCAAGCAGATTATGCTGTGTATAGGCATCTACCTACACTGCACTTGTTTCAGTTAGGGTTTTTGTTTTTTTCCCCCAGATGCCCTTCTGTATTCCAATAATTGTAGAGCAAATCCTGGTTACCTTGCACTTTTCCTGCACAAAATTGCCTTTGATAAGTTCCTGCCCTTCCATGCCTTAGCCATGCATTGCCACAACCCTTGTGCTACAAAAAATACCAGTAAAATGATCCAGGTTCAAAAAAAGCAGTTTAAAAAACTTTTACACATTGAACCTGCTAAGGAGAATGAAAACTTATATTAAAGCAGAATTTTGAATAACTTAAAAAAAAATCTGCTCTTTCTAAATATAAAAGGAAATTTTACCAAAGTTCTTAAAGAATAGTATATCAAATATATTTTTAAAATATATGTTGCAGAATATAATGCTAGGTCTCCATTTGGTGAGGAATTCAAGAATTTGCACTGCTGTATTTTACAAACCTACTGCTTCCTGCTTTAAGCCACTAGATCTCATGCATTTAAGATGGGTATCACCAAGGTACAAGTCAGTGCTGAAGAAAGACCATGGCTATCAGCAGCTTAATGTCCCACAGAAAATGCACTACTGTTCTGGAATATGTCAATAAAAATAAACTATTTATACAATACACAGTTACATTAACATTAGGGCAGTATTCTCTATTGGTTATTTTACCTTCCCTCATTGAGAATGCCCATAGAATGTCAACAGCTCAGTGTCATTCAGTTTCTACAGCAACTTAGGTATGGAATGAAGGCCTGAGTACAGAACACGTATTTTGGTAGACACTCTTTAGCCTTCATCTTTATGAAAGTATTTTATTAGCATGTCCCTGATAACCACAAAAAGTGTAAGTAATCAATAAAGCTATTTATAAAACTAAAACCTAGGACTAGGTATTCTTAAGTTTGCATACACAATACAGGATTGATTTTTTTCCTTGGTCATTTTTCTTTTGAGAGTGTAAGACAATTGTTTTACTAAAGGATGCTGACTGTACAGAAATGTAACTGAAATCTGCTTGGTATAAAATAATTTCTATCCCAAAACACTTGGAACTTGCACCCGGCTCCCGGCGATACGGTACTTACATCAAACTGCGCCAAGACAGTTCCAGTGATAAGCCCCTCTGCTAACTGAATCATGGACTCCCTCAGAGCATTATCATCTTGATGGACACCATCAAGTGGAGATTTCTCAGGGATGTACTGGAAATCAGGCTCGCTCTCCAGCTTCTCTTCCACAACATCATAGACAGCTAGAACAAGACAAGGTATGAATGCTCTGACTGAAGATGCTGTTTGACTAAAGTTAGCTGTAAGTAATTTATTTAAAATAGCAAAACCACCACATTTCTCCTGTAGAAAAATCTACATTTATTAGCACATTGATTTTAGTCCCCATTAGCAAGGACAGGTCATCTTTACTGATCATTATAATCCACGATAAAACTATTTTTTCCTTTGGTGTAATAGTAATTTTAAGAGAAACCCCATCACTGACAGCTAAAATTTTTCATCAAAACTCATGTTATACCCTGCCTTGTCTGATATAACTCTCTAATCTCAGATTCTCACATCATGCCTCAGATATGATTAGAGCTGCATTTACATTTTACTTACAATTCACTTAGAAATCATTTTAGGCTTCAGTAATTAGGGCAAGATGTGAAGACCACCTGAGAAAATTGTATTTAATACATGGCATTATAAAGCTATCAATGCTCTATGTGTGCCTGGCCTATAAGCTCAGAAATAATATGCACCCTCTGCTACACATAAACATATGCTGTTCAAAAGCCTGTTTTTAAATTCTATCACATCACTACAGAGGAGGAAACTGGCAACTCCTCACTTCCACAATGCACATGTTTTTAGCCCAAATACAAAGGTAATCAACATGCAAGGGGAAAGATAGTTTGTTTTAGAAAATTTGCAAACAAAGCTCATAATTCTGTCTGAAAAAGAAAGTAAGCACACAAAAGCTGCAAGAGAACTTACACACAGAATGACAGCACATGTAAGTGGGGAGTGCAAATTAGTGAATAAGGGAAAAAAATTCATGAGGTGGATGAGGTACTCTGCAAAAGTAATTTCAAATATTCCATTTAAGCATCAATATTTTTCATTTTGCTTTTTCCTCTCCAACTCTACTGTAGTTAGGAGGTGCAGCAGAATTAAATCCAGTGCCCATCTGCTGGCTATGATCCAACAGTGTATTTTGTGAATACACTGCATAACTTTTTATTTAGACTGCGTTTTAGCACTTCGACTAAGACTCCTCAAGTAGAAATCTTACCAGTGGTTTTGGATTGTTTTAAAAATGTATGGAAGGATTTTGTATGTATTGACCTCCAAAGTCACCGAAAAACTGAGTATTTGGTGAGGGTATTTTTGTCTGTGTTTGGTTTAAATTTCCTTAAGGGAATAATAATAATCTTAGGAAATACATTCAATATCCATATAGCTTTCTGGACATTTTTATCAATGAGAGAGAGAACCAAATTTAAATTAGCTCTCTGTTAGAAATATTTGATGTCTGACTTTTTTATTAGTATTCAACAGTTACACACAGATCCTTAGATTATGGGATCAATACACTGTGTTGTCGCAATTCCTTTTCAGGAAGGGGAGTTATTTCTTACAGGTTAAACATTCCATCCCAGGACACAAAATGGAGGTTAGAAAATGAGAGCAGGGTGCAGATTTTTATTTTAAATTATGATGTACAAGCCACTCACCATTGGGTCGAACTAGGAGCACAAGTTCCCCTGAGTGTCTCTCACAGCTAGCTTTAATAAACATTACAACTTGGTCGTGGGTATGCTCTGCTATATCCCTGCCGTTAATCAGTACAACCTGGTCCCCTTCATTCAAACGAGGGACACACAGATCAGCCTGCAAGATTGAGGGAAAAAAACAAAACCATCTGTAACACAAGCCATTACCCATTTCTTACCTTAAAATAACAACTTAAAGAAACTATACTTGGGCTGTCAAATCCTAACAGCCTCGTTGCTATGGTTGCTGCACTGTATTCAAATGATAAATCCAAGTGTTACACAATACACAGGCAGTGCCATTCCCATTTGCAGCTGGGAGGTGACTGGCACTGTAAGATGTCTTTCAGCAGCTGTTACTCTACCCCTTAGCTGATGCAGGAAAGCCCCTCTGTTTGAATCATCCTTTGTATAGGCAATTAAAAAGCAGGACGTTTTTATCTTTGAAGGGAGGGGAGAAACATGGCAAAACCGTGTCCGAATCAACTTCACAGGCTTAAATGCTTCAGGTCTGAAATACTTCAATGGTAATGGCAAAAAACAATGCACAACTCCCAGTAATCCCAGAGAGAGGAATCAGGTGATAAAAATTGTCATTATAACCACAGTCTAAACATCGTTGCAGAAAAGAAAGAGCACAAGCTATCACCAACTACCTTCTCCCTATAGAATGAATGTTTAAAGCCAAAATTATTCACGTTACTAAATATTTCAGGGATAACAATTAACAAGATACAAGAACAATGGTTTCAGCAAACATTTCAATGCTTTCAGAGTGAAAAAAAAAGAAGCAAATAAATGGTTAACCCACTCTAACACATATCGACAGAGCTGACTCCAGTCAGCTGAATACCAGGTCAGTATTTCTGGCAATAAATTGACAAATATTGTGCCTAGCTTGAAGACACTCTTACAGTCACTGAACATCAGTAACAACATGCAATCAGACCTGATGAATGATTCATAATGTCTGGTTTTAATCTACATTTTGGCGTTACTCAGCTACATATGTCACTAAAGTAAGACATTTGCTATTTTAGCTATTTTTAACACTCTTTCAGTATGTAATTTATGTGAAATTACTGAATGTCTATATCTAAAAAAAGCAATAAAGTAAAAGTATTTTTAGGATGGCACAGCTTAAGTACCAGTGCATACTGAGCATCTGTAATGCCCTGTAATTTTCAGAAATTAAACTTTGTTTCAGTAGGAAAAAAATAGTTTCGAGGATTGAAGAACTTAAAAACATATGTTATACAGTCCCATCAAATTCCTGCTGCATTGCTTTGTTCAGATAATGTTACAGCAAAAACTAATTTTCATAGGCAGCTAGGAAATAATTTATAGTTTTCAGTCCATCCTTCAAGATACATAGATATTGTTACCAAGTCTGCTTTTTTGATGACTTACAGGTGTTCCTGGAGCTACCCTGGACACTATTACCGGCATCTTCTGATCATATCCACCCTTTAAAAACAAATTAAATTAGTAAGAAATCCCAAATGTCAGAAAATAATCTTAATAAATATAGAAGGAATAGATGTACTGTTACCTTTACATTGAAGCCAAACCTTCCGTTTTCATCTGGTTTCATTCTGATCATAACAAGATTGTCATGGGGGACACCACCATTGGGCTAACAAATGACAAAAGTTATATTATATTAGGATATATTTTGTTCACAGTTAGATTTTGAGGATATTGTATCTAATAATTCTGCAGTTTCCTTATCAAAGAATTGCTCCTGGACACTTGAGAAAATATCAAGCAAGAACACAAACATCTTGGGTTTGCATAAAAGGGAAAAATTACACACTTAAGAATCTTGGACATAACTAAGTTAAAGGCCTGTTCTGTCAAAGTAAGCTCAAAGTAAGAAAGAATACTAGAAAAGATTAACTGGCTTCAAAACTCTAATAAAAACAGTTTACCAAATGGAAATTTCTTAAATTTATTTTAATGAACCACAGTGAAGAGCTGCACTAAAAATGTAATACAATGAAAAGGAAGATAATTGAAGGCATCTTTTTGTTTCTATTAACAGCAATATGCCAGTAGTAAGCAAGGAAATCCTGGTTCCTTATCCCTTACTCCATTTCCAGTCTAGTGGAGTATGAGGTGTGACACATGCTCTGCACTGATTCAACTCCGAAAATTTTAGCTGCTTTCTTCTTGGTTTTATTTGGATGACAACAACATTGTTAAAGGCAATGCCAATAAACTGTGGAATACTAGCTACCTTTTTAATCTGAAAAATACCAACTTAGTGCCATTAAAAGTGATTTTTAGTTGGTTCCCATCTATATTTATTTCACAGAGTGAACATTAGCTAGTATTTCTATAGTTCCTACAGTGAGGATACAAAGTAATAAAGAAATGTGTTTCAAGGAAGTTTTCAATGTTACCAGTTACAGCACAGCAGAAGACTCATACTCAGAACAATAAAAAACATAGAAAAGCAAATATTTTTACTTGCTACAAAGTTCAGAACCTGGAGTTTCACTAGGCTAAAGAAGTCTGAACAACTTGGCTCATTAGAAGGTAACTCAGTTGCAGCTGTCTTCTGTTTTTGGTTAAAACAAAACAAAATTCACCAAATGCATTCATAGTAACGAAAAAGTGAAAAATTTGGGAAAGTAATGGCCCAAGAAATGTTAATGAAAAGGAAGGATCTTAGGAAGCCTGATGATCTGCCAATCATTTCAGCCTATGCTCACTGGTGTGGGAGATAAGACAGAACGAACATCAACCAAATGCTCACCTGCAGCATTTGGCAGCTTTTGTGCCACTGCATTCCCCAGACAGAAAGGAAATGCTAATTTCCTGCTTTAAGATGCTACTTTGAGCAGAAGTTTATAATGCAAAATGTGCAGAGAGCACTGTATGCCATCATTAATGTGTTTGACTGGAGGGACTTTGTCTACACCTGTTTTCAAGTACTTCTGACATTCTCAGACTGGATACTTGGGGATTGCAGGTGGAGTAAAAAGTTGTCATTCCCATATGTGTCCTACTACCTTTTGACACAGACCCTTCATACATGCAAGAGACAAAGGAAATTCAATAGCTTTATGAAGTCAAAACAGTGAGGAGTTTTCTTGAAACTATTTGAGATGGGACGGCAGAAGACTTTAGTGGTGCAGGAAGCTGAATTCTGGTCAGAAAAGCAGTTTTGAAACAAAACAACATTCCAAAAATTTCAGTCATGCTATGTTCCTTCTTCTGCAATCCCCAAAATAAAAAGTCATCAGCAGACCAAATTAGATGTTCAATTCAGCGAGACTGCATAAACGTGTCTCACTGGAGCACAGCAAACAATCACACTGACAATGCACAGAGAAAAAACATTCTCATTCATGCAGCTGTGTTGGTTTTGCAGAACTAAAAGGAGTTAAAAAAACAAATGAAAATTATTTTTGTCAATTTGGTAAAGATAACTGAATATAGGGCAGAAAAAACTCGACGACTAAAGTAGTGCTATCATTCAAAACAGAACAGTACCTTAATGTCACTCAGGTAAGCAGTGGCTGAAGACAAAGCTGTTACAAATTCTGTATCTTTATTTAATTATTAAAAAAAACTTTACAACATTTCCAAAACACTCAAAAACTTGAAACTTTCACTTTTGAGTCTTCTATTAAAACCTCAGCTATGAAATTAAACAGGGGTTTTCTGGGAATCTTAACTTTTTTATAAGACCTGAGAGAACAGAACACACTAGGTTTACAGTTCAGGATGCAAAAAAAATAAACTAAGCCTAACTTCTAAATATCAGTTTGGGGAGGTGACTCATAATTTTGAATGCCTGAGGTTGACAAAACTGTTTACACAGTATTTGCTACATCTGGATGTTTTCCCATCCTGTAATACGTTTCTTGTCCCATTTACTGTTCACATCACTAAAAAATCTAGAACAACTGGAAAACTTCTGGAAGGACAAAAATCACAAAAATGATCAGGGAGATCTCTTCTCAGTCAGACAATCAACTGACCATCTTACTCATCTCACACATGCTTGATTAGAGAAAAAGAACTTTCGCTCATATTTTTGTATTTGCTGTCACAGGCCTCTTGATAGTCTCTTTCTTGGAAATTCTGATGAGAAATGCAACCAGAGACTCAAGAAGCTTCTCCTGATAAAACCACTTTAGAAGCTGGTAGGCATTTTCAGCTTTAGCTTTTTAGCTAAAGCTAGATGAAACACCTGCAATGTCTTCTTTAAAACTGATGGCAAATGACTTCTCAAAGAAGAGGTTAGGCAGAAATTTCTACATGTGCTGAAAAGCTAATGCTCAAAATGTTTGTGTAACCATCCCAATGGAGTGATTTGCTGTCACTTGACAAAGCACTACTCCAGCAGCTAGAGTAAAACCAGCAGGAGCCAGTGAAGGGACAGTATGGATAACAGAAATGCTGCAAGGTAATGCACAAACACACCAGCTCTGAAATGCTTCAGAACCAAGCTCATGTAAAATAGGACCATCATTCTGATAAAAAGCAGAATGGTTCAACTGGATCAAAAAACTTACAGTGGATTTTTCAGGTGATGCAGGAACATCAAATGTTTCATTAATATGGTTATCCAGTTCTTGCTGTGAGTGTGAATGATGAATTTGGTTCCAACTGTTCTTTTTAAATTGTTTGGGTGGTAACGCTGGAGGCTGCCCATCTAAAGGAGTCTCTTGAGATCTAAATACCAAAATAGAAATATGAAGTGGAACAATCATGAGACATTGACAGTTCTTTCAGGGTTGCAAATAAACTGAAAATGTTAGAAGAAACTCAAGAGTTTGAGAGATGAGTATCTGTATGTATTTTTAGAACCTCAAAAATGTAGTGCAGTAGAATATATTGCCAGCCTATGTTTGCACCTGTCGCAGCATTTTTCTTGACAAGTAACTGTACACAGAACCAGTAAGTTCATCTTTATCTATGACATCTTTAAAAAATGGTTTTAGCATGCTTAACCCACTACTTCTGCTCTGCAAGCACTCCATTCTAGATTAATAAAAATGTTACCTGTGTTTTTGTATAATATGGAGAATTTTCTTATGTTAGTCCTCCTGGAATAAAAGCTTAGCTGTGTAATTTGTATTACATAAATATGTGATTCATCTTTCATTATATGGATTTATGTTTAAGAATTAAGAACAACATTTGGAAAGGCTCAAAAGGGCAGCGAACTCACAGTTCCCATTAACTTGGTTTGAATGCCACTTTCTAAATATCAGCAGGATGTGTCGTCCTCCACAGGCACCCCATTAAAAGGTGCTGTTAAGTCATTTAATGATTTCAGACAACAGCCCACTGATACCAGACCCATAAACCACCAAGAATGAACTTACAGGTTATAGCTAAATCTAAAGAAAATGCTACCACCAAAAATAGGGGTGTCTGTTCTTTCACTCACATCCCTGGCTGCTTCCTTGAAGAACTGGTGCTCCTCCCTTGGTTAAGGCAGCTTACACCAAGCAACCAAAGATATTTTTTGGACAAGCCTGGTTCCTCTGGTTTATCTCAGGGCTGGCCACTGTGCAAGGAGGGAAGTACACTCCCAGAGGCAAAAGCAGGACACTGCTCCTTTCATTATAAGCAAGCTGTAGTGGTAACTCAGCACATAACTCCCTCCAAAATGTATAGGGAGCCACGTGAGCAGCTCTACTGTATTTAGTAGTCTTGCCTTAGAGAACTGTTAGCAGGGCAAGGCTCTCAGTAAGAGACTGCACAAGGTTTCAAGTTGCTGCAAATCTGAAAACCTAGGCACACATCAGACTCCATACCAGAAAATCTGTCTCTACACGATTCAAGAAAGGCAGTTCCCAGACAAATGTTCAAAAATAAAAAAAAATCTGAGCAAAAACGAGTATACTGATATTAAAAAAAAAAAAGGATGTACCTCTTTCAAAAGGCATGAAAAATGGGAAATAGAACACTTCACTTTGAAATGCCAAACATTTTCTGCTTCAGTTGAAAAAAAATTAGTCAATATTCTTAGAAAACAAAACTGGTAACATTTTTGTCAGTGTATGAAAGGAAACAGCACATTCGAGAAGATTCCAACAATATTTTTCTCTATTTTTCTGCTTTATTTCAACTTTCAGAAAATATTTTTTTCATGAAGTGTTAAAAGAAAAAAAAAGTACTAATTATTCAGTCTGATGTCTGAAGAACCTCATGTTCAAAACACAGTTGGGAAGAAAAACAGTACTTCTTAACACTTTTCACTGCAAGTAACAGAAAAAAGAGCACGTTTCATTTTTCACGATAAGCAGCTTTTCTAAATTCATTTTTGTGGAGAGAAAAATATGATGATTGTCAACATCTGTAAAACAAATCTGCAAGGCAGCTATAAACTATTTAGACATCGACTTACAAAGGTCACCCAGAGATTTTTAGCTGCCTGTGCATTCATTCATTCATTCAAGTCTGGCCAGCACAGATTACTCAGTCTTTTAAGTTATGTATTTTCCTGAAAACAATTGCTCCTGAGAGTTTTAAACCAAAGGAAAAAAGGAACAGAAAACATGAATAGAAACACAAAAGAAGTTATTCTGATAAAAGCAGAAGATGGATCTTATGTTTGACTAGATGTCTGTACATACATGTCAACAAACACAAATAAATTCCTACTGAACACACAAACTTATAGAAAAGATTTGAAAAGTTACTTAAATGAGCATTTTACAAGCAGCAATGCAAGTACTGTAATATATTAGCATAATGAATTGTGAGAACTAACAATCAAGCCTCGGGCATAAACTTCACTGCTTTATATTTGCCCAGTCAGCTTTGAATTTCCTTATGAATGCACAGACAATGGCAGTGAAAGCAGCCTATTTTGCAGGCAAAGCAGCTCTCTGTTACTGAATTCAGCAATTTACATAATAATAAAATAATACACAAACCCTGGCACTGGCAAGCTTTGGATATTTTTGTTACAGATATCCGGTCTGATCTTTTTAATATATTTAGCAGAAGTTCCATACACACCCCCACAAATTTATTAAATGAAACATTTATCACATGCTTTTGGAATTTGAGGTTATAATTACCTCAGGGAACTACAAGCACTATCTCTCAATTTAGTGTTGAATAGGACGTGCAGATGGAGAAAAGTTGTGCAATTAAAGGTCATATTAGCTGAGCTATAATATCCTTCTGAACTGCATGGAAACTGTTAATTTCTTTTGCTATGTTGATTCCAAACTCAAAAAGATCACTAAACCTATTGCCAGTCAGGTTAGCCCCTCTTTTTCACATATATAAATTGGATCAATAAATAAAAGTTTCTGAAAAATTAGCACATGGACTACTCAAATCATTTCAGCCAGAAAGGTCAAATTGGTTAAGAAATAGCTTTTTGGACTGTAGAACAGTATAGTTTAAAATGATATAGCTAATATGAACTTCATGTCTACTGTTTTCCTTCAAAAATGGCAAATATTAAATCAATAACATCACCTAAAATCTTCAAAAGACCTTAATGGGATTCATGTATTTTTGAAAGTCAACATCCTAATTCTTAAAAGTATCTTATACTAGAGAACTATACTGGGATATTAAATTTTAGTTTTAAGCTTCCAACAAGAGTAAAAAAAATCACCAAAAATGGAACCCCTAACGCTTAGTGATGGAAGAGCAACACTTTTTCTGCTTGGGCATAAAAAGTGCATAAACATGAAGAACAGCCAGAGTTGTACAAAACCACTTCCTCTCTTTCTAAGACTCATTTCTATGGTGACTTACTCAAGAAATCAAGTAGTAAATAAACAAATCCTAAGAACACTCAGGAAGATCTTGTACAACTTTGCGTAAAGGCATATGAATAAAAGAGAGTATTTAAAAATTGTGCTTTCTTCACTGTATCACTCTGTCATTCCGTAAGGGTTTCTCATAACTGACTTCAGTTGGAAGTCTTTGAACAGAAGGAACCTGACCCTGTGTGGCCTTTGGACAACAAAACTCTAATATGAGAAAAGATTCTCAACTGTTCCAGTTCTGAGAGTCCTTTGACATGTCAATATGTTAGGAAGTCCACCAAAAAAAAGGAGAATTTACATGGCTAGGTCAAATTAATATTACACAACCCTGGAAGTTAAGTAACTAGCTGAGGGTCGAATTGTAACTATTGTAGCCTATTGTAAAAAGCACCACGTGCTATTTTATAAAATTTTAAAAATTTTGTATTCTATTTCCCTCCTAAAAATTACACATAGTTGTTAAAACTGAAAGTACCATCAGTCTAAGCAAGGATTTAAAACTGTTTAAATAGCTTCGCAGAGTAATTTTTCTTCAGACATACCATTTGTTTATAAACATGTAATTAGGTATGTGCTGCTTTACAGTTCTCAATTGGTTTTGAAACCATTTGCGCAATTTCTCTGCTAACAGAGATTATTATACAAAACCATGAGGGCATATCTGGCATTACAAGGACAGCTATACTAAGAGGGTACGTGGCTGTGATAAAATGGTATATATTGAAATATTTTTCCCAATTAACCTGTACTCTGAACACAATTTATTGAGTATTCCAGTATCTTTTAATAACTCAACAGGTTTTTTGTTTGTTTTCCTTCTGGACCCAATACACAATATTTTTTATTTTGCCCATTGTATCTCATGGTAAGTAAGCTTACAGTATAAAGAATATTCAGCATAATTGGAAAAAAAAAAAAAAAAGCCTGACAGTGTCAGCTTAAAAAAATAAACTCTGTAACAATATACGAAATACACTAGCAATGTCCAAATGCTAGGGTGCCAAAAAGGTATTCTGGCTACGTAGTTTGTAAAGCTCACTTCTGTGCCTTGACAAAAAGCAACACTTCCAAACTTGCAGGAATTAAAACTTTTCTTCAATTCTATCAAAAACCCAACTTTTGGTTTCACATCAAGACACTGATGGCCACATTACAGCAAAACCAGAGTCTGGGTTTGTGGGGATGGTATTGTAATCCTGAACCTGAAATATGTCAGACACAGGTCTTCAGTTCTGTATCATCTGGCTCTTTCTCACAGCAAGAGCTACACCAATACTCCCTAAAGAACAGCCACCCTTTTATTAGATTGCCTGGCTCTCCCTGACTCCACATTTAACAAAAAATTCTTCAAGGCTAAGATCTCTTTCTTCTCTTCAGAAGCCCTGCATGCTACAGTGGCGTGGTAAGAGCACAACTTACGGGGATGATTCCAGTATGATGCTGTTGGCCTGGGTGGAGGATGGAGATCTGTGATTTACAAATACTTCACTCGGGGAGGTGTGAACCACATGATCCACTAAATGTCCAACTGATGAGGGTCGTAACCGGGCTCCTTCTTGAGTGAAGGCAGAGTTGCGACTAAGAGGGAAAGCAGAGCAGTGCAATGTGACAAAAATATTATTGTTAATCTACATTTCTGACACCACCCATTAAAATGGGATGCTAAAAAAATTATTTCCTCTCAGTGCAAGCACGTGTTCATACACGTTTTTATTAAAATTTCAAAAATCACTGAAACAACTATGTTGTCAGATCAACATGTATTTAATTTTTTTTAAATGTTCAAAAATTATTTTAATAAACACTAACGGCTATTTAAAAAATTTATTTACTTTTAATTAAAGAAGCCTGAAACCATTATGGTCCAATGAACAAGCTGACAGCCCAGTCAACAAGAAGAAAAATGGATTCCTAAGAAGACAAATCCCGACTCTGTTCATGGCAGAACTTAACCTGAATTCATTAAGATGAACAATTTATCCCCCACATCTTCCCCTAGAAGAATCATAAGCTTTGCACTGAGAGTCTTATCATTTCTGGAATCCAGTATTTTCCCACTTGAAAACTAGCACGACTATATTAAAATTCTTTTAAACATGAATGATGAAGTTTGTTATGCTTTAAGCATCATTATTACACAAATTTTCAGTAATTTTTAAATGCTACAGGTATTTACGACATTGATCTTGTGAATAATATGCTGTAGAATCTTAAAATCTTGTCATTTATGTAATACAAAATTGAGTAATACTAATTCTTAAGCAAGCTTCAGCACACTGAGAAAATTGGTCACTCGCCAAAAGAAATCAGGAATGTTTTTTCACTAATTTCAAACAGAAGGCTCTATCATATGAAAAGAGTGAACACTGAAAGGAAAGGCAGAAAAATTGAGAGGAATAGACCTGCAAGGATTTCCAATTAGGTAATTTTCCCCAATGTTTTAAAACGTGGTATTAAACAAAATAAATTATTTTTAAAATATGACAGATTTTATCATCAGGGTCTTTTTTTAACCAAATTAATAACTTAGCTTTAACTGTGCTTGAGAAAACTCAAACTCTCAAATTTAAGGTAGTGTGATACATCCTACACTTTTTATAGGTCAAGTGAGAAGCACCTAAAACTCACCCCTAAAAACTTTTTTTCAATCTGAAGCTAAGTGTTACAGAGAATCATTTGGCACACATTTTTTGAAGCTATTTGTCTACATAACACATTAATCCTTTTATTACAGAAGTAGGTCACTTCCATCAGAGGTAGAGAGTCACTTGTAGGAAGAGAAGATTTGATGCTACTCACTGATTTGGGGTTCCAGGTGGAGACCGTGACGGGAGGCTCTGTGTTTCCAACCGATCATCAGACAGTGAGTTCCTACTCACTACTTCCCAATC
The DNA here is from genome assembly GCA_013398275.1 of Promerops cafer. Lineage (NCBI taxonomy): Eukaryota > Metazoa > Chordata > Aves > Passeriformes > Nectariniidae > Promerops > Promerops cafer. The sequence continues at coordinate 3,006,614 of VZSE01002604.1, read as the reverse complement.
CATCCCACTCATCACTTTCCGTGCCAAGGGTTTACTGGGGGATCTAGAAGAAGAAAGTAAAATGACTAACCAAAAATTGTATGATGTAAGAACAAAATTATATAAAACTCACCACAATGAAACTGATGTTCTATCATAGGAAACCAAATGATATGTAAGAAAGGAAAGGTAATAATGCAAAGCTATATTTACATGGGCAGTTCTACATTTTCTCCATCTACTCTACTTCATTTACTGTACTTTGAAAAGAATGCCATTGAAATAGTAATAAACTACTGTTGGCTGTGAGGAAGACAGGCAAGACAGAATCTGAACTCACTAAACTTCTAATGCCTCAAAGACAATCTGACTCAACATAATCACTGAGAGATCTGAACTTAAAAAATGTAGAACAAAACTAAACAAATAAACAAGCAAAAAAATGCCCTCTAACAACTCTAACAACTGTTTAGCTGCCTGAGGAAAATAAAAGTAGTGAAAACATCAGGCCAAAAAACTCCCAAAGACTTTGAAGAACTGAAAGTGAGGTAATCAACAACATGGCAACAGAGTTACAAAGTTTTGTTTAGAAATCAGGGATTTCCATCAAGATGACACACTTTCTCCCAGAATGTGCCTTGTCACTTGTCAGGCAGATGTAGTATTATTTAATTATTTAAACTTCTTTGTGGGTAACAGAACTTCATCTGTTTTTTTGCCAGAAATGTCCTTCAGGTTAAAGGTCATTCTCAGAAGTGCTTTTATACAAAAGGAATTCTATTTTCTACTTGTTTTCTCCCTTTCTTGGCATTAACAAAACTTTTTCTTCCTATTCTCCAGTCATTCCAGGATGCCTACAATCTCCTGCTGTTTCTTCTACCTCTTTCTTAAGCACAAATGAAACCATACTTGTAATCTCTCATGAAATATGACATTTCCCTTTTAAACTGGAAAGGATCAAATGAATCATCTGTGGTTCCTTTTTTCTTAGCATTGCATTGAATAGTTCAGTCATCCTGCAACTAAACATACCCAGACTTTGTGATTTGTTGTTTTCAACTGAAAATTCTTCAGCTAACAACAAAAATACTTTTAAACAATCCATACGTGTATTGTATATTTTGAGTTACTGGGTTTTTACTTTACTTCTACTGCTTTGATGATGCTACACAGTTCAGATTTCTCCTCTACATTAACCAACCCCCACTGGTTCCAGTATACTTCAATCTTTTGTGACATGATAATTTCATTTCCATTTGTCTCCATATTCTCTCACTCAGTTCTCCAGCTTTGCACAATCAGGTGACAACATATTATTTTATGAGCAGTACAGCTCCATACACCCATATCAAGAAATAATTTCTGCCTTCACTGTCCTTGTGACACACGGTAACTGTTCCTTATCTTTGTCATTATTACTGGTTTACTGAAAGAGCAACTCCAGAAAGAAGGAACTTTGAGAAATTAAGGAACTACCTGCACACAAACTACATCCTCTGAAAACGGGAAACTTGCTAACAAATGTATTTTTGCTTCTCAGAGAACTTAAAACTCAATGCAAATCACCACTTTGAGCAGATAATATTGTCCTCAATATTATCAAAAATATATACAACAACAACCAATCAAGCATTATATTGAATAAGCTTCATATACAGAAATAAGTAAGATGTCAACACTGTTTGGTACTAATGGAGTGGTGGTGTGCTTGTGGAGGGTTTACTTTTACCCCACCAAGCAGTTCTAAACACGTATCACATTCTGCTTTACTGCTCTGAAGTCTTACTGAGTAACAGCTGACAAATTTTCAGACAGTTAAGCGAGATGGGTTATTCTAAATAATACTATTTCAGGTGTTCTCGCACCAGGGGGAAAAAAATTTTAAAAGTATATTGATATTTGAAAAGATGGAAAATACCAGTTAATTCCTCAGGAATTAAGCACATCCATTTTCTTAGCATGCTTCATTATATTTAAGGAGTATTAATTTGATTTGAAAAATAATTAGCTTGGTATCAGATCAATTAAACCAAAATTCCAATTTCTGTAATTTGCTTCAAATGTGAGCAACTCAAACCACTTAGGTATCTTTCTTCACAAACATGTAAATGTGAGCAGTTCTGAACAGGTAAAATAACATGAAACTGAAATAGCAGAACTGAAATTCATGTCTAATTCTAACCTTTTGTTATTCTTTTATTGATCAGGGCTCTGATAAGCTGGACCCTGCTGACACCCAATCATCCGTTTGCAGCCAGCAGATGAGCACCAAGAGCCCGCTCTGCCAAGAGATGGATTCTACTACCAACCAAAGAACAGTCTGAGGGAAAAGTGCAGAAGAATCTAACATAACCAGTGCTGAATTAGGCAAATTCAGGACTGCAGATACAGTATTTGCTGACAGACATGTAAAGGCAACTACTGAACCTCATTTACCTTCAGTGAAAAAGCAACAAATAGAATGTAGGAAAGTTGGAGGGGGGGCTTTTTTTTATTTAACATGCAACAACAGTAAAAGCGCACCATCCTTGCCTGTGTGAAACTAGATAAATTACGAAAAGAGCATATAGGGTGGGGAAAAAAATCCAAGTTTTTCCAAAAATTACATTTTTTTCTGCTTCAAAACCCCCCACTGCTTTATATCTTAAGCCACAGTCTGTAACTATGTTTATGTAAACTTCCTCAATCTATACAACAGAAGAATACAACTCCAAAATGAGCAAAGCATCACCTTCTTCCCTATGAAAACATCCAGTGTCAAGAAAACACTCACCTTTTACTGTGGATAGGGTCTGATCTTTCAGAAGTAATACCTTACCACCATGATAAACAGCTGCAGCGTTTATCATCAAAGCTTCATTTCAATTATTTTATTAACAGCTCTAACCTCAGAGTCCCCACCCACACGTTTGTTGCCCCAATTTCCTGTCTTTGCAGAAATTTCAAAGAAAAAATTACCACACTGCAGAACTGAACTTCTTAGTGCTGTGCCATTTTTAGTTCTCCTGTCAACACTTCTAAATCCAACAATGTTATTTTTTTGTAAATTAACATTTAAGATTTGTTGTGAAATATACTTACAAATTTGTCCTGTATCTCTGACTTCTAACAATATTAAAATAATTTTCTCATGCCAGAGTGCAGCTAAGGAGATGGGAGAGGAGAACTAAGATTTATAAAACTTTGAAATTTTGGAATTTTAAATTTCACTTCTGTCTGCTCAGCCTGAATGCTTCTTGCTATTGCACCCAGCCCAGGGCACTGATAGTTAACAGAATAAGCCATTTTCAGACTTAATTTTGGTGTACCTGCAGAGACATTCCTAAAAGTTGGAAGCAGTCCCATCTATTTGAGTAGCAACAGAAATTGAAAACTTTACCTGCCCCCAAGTCTTATAAACTGCAATGTTACAGCTAATACCAAAAAAAAAAAAAATAAAATAAAACTCCAAACACCCAAAACTGAGTAGCAGGGATGAAATTACATAACGCAACTTAAAAAACCCATGACATTATATTAGCTCAGCTATTGTACAGAAAAGCCTTGAAAGACAGAATTTGTTTGGCATCCACAGCTGAAGGGCTAAAATCTTGCAGAAGCTGGGAAAGAACAAAGGTGTTGTTTGGGAAGCCAGGTGGGAATTTTAAAAATAATTTCTGTCGCAAAGAGAAACATAACCTGAAGCCACAGCCTTGCTTTGTATTTTGACAAGGAGTACAGGGAACGCACTTCTCAGCAAAACTGACAAATACTGCTGCAGACCAAGAGACTAAAACTGTATACAAATCTGCAAGGTACATCACACAAATGACACATGCAATTTAAAGCACCTGAGAAATTATTTAACTGACCTGAAAAAGTGCATTATTGAAGCAAGATTGAATTTTTGGAAACAGAGACTGCAATTTATGTTAGGGAGTTTGCAGATACAAATGACTGACACCCACTCACTCCAGCTCCCTTCTCTTAGCCCCCGTGCACACCAGAACTGAACAGCCCTAGAACATTTTGCAAGGACTCTAAGAGAAAGCAGTGGCCTTTAAGAATTCTCTCAATTCATGACTTGATTGAACCTTTTTTACTCTTATTATCTACTTTTATTAAGTTTTTGGGACCTCTTACAGGGTTTCGTGTATTGTGAATATCCTGCAATAAATGAGGCCAAGAGAACAGCTGTAACAGAAATGATAACCAAAAACCCAAACAACAACAACAAAACCCCCCCCAAAACAAACAAACAAAAAACCCCGTTCACAAAAAACCTAAACAACTGCACCAACAGTCTTAGAGAATGCTGAACTTACTGCTGCACGAAGATTAAGAAAACAGCACCTACATAATGTATGCAATTTATTACAGAATATATCCTTCACAGTAATAATTTCATGTTTAAAAGTTAAGTGTAAATGTTTCTACGATTTGGAAAAAAAAAAAATCCTAATTTTAAAGTAAAATCCTGGGAACAAACAGCTAAGCCTGCTTCCTGTAGGTTAAAATTACTTGTTTTATTTAAATGGCTGTTAAAAATTTTTATTTCCCTGTCTCATGCTCTGCACCCACGTTCCACTCAGCGTGCAAAGGCCAGACCAGCTAGTCATTACTTGTGGCAATCACCATTTCCCAACTTAGAACAAACAGATCACTCAAGTATCATCTCAGTGTAAATCTTTATGTTCATTTTCTTACCATGAAATGATTTAAAGGTTTGTTTCAACAGCATTAGTTCACATAAGGCAGTTTCTAATTAGATATTGTTAAGAAATCAAAGTCTAAATCTGGATAACTCTACAAAAAACCACCGAAAACATTTCTTTAACTGATCTTGAATTAATCTTCTTATGTAACAATAATAAAAGCAACAGCAATTATTTAAACTTATGTGCCCATCTAATTCTCAAGAAAGACCTTGAAAAGCAACCAAAAGAATCCGACTGCCTGAGAGCTTAAAAAGCTGTTCAACACTACCATGACTTTGTCTGATAAAGACATACAATGAAAGAGAAAGGCAGTTTCCAGGAATAAAACCCACATTATACCTGGAAAATCTTAGAAAACAAAATTTATCCTCTGTATGCATACAAAAGGGCTGACATCTACTCAGTATGTCAACTTGAAATGCAAATGTTTAGAAGACAAAGAATTCATATTCTCAGATTAAGTTTCTTGAACAACACTGTGCTCTAGAAATGTCTTCTGTTTCAAGCTTTTTTCACTTTTGAAAATACTAAAGATCTTTCAAATTGCAAAATACATTAATTGCACACAGTCATGAGGAAGACAGAAGAAGAAGCAGCTGATTTATTAAAAGACTTTTGAGACATATTTGTTACAATACGCCATTATTTCACTTCACTGATACAAACATCCATGCCTCAGACATCAGTCATCAACACTTCTTAGAAACTCAAAATATGTAGATAAATGTTCTATTTCTCAATGAAAAAGCAACACTGGAAAATAAAATTCCTGAGGAGAGAAGAGCCAAGCATTTTACTAACTAAAAAAAGCCAAGATTTATGAAAATAAGAGCAGTTCCAGCCATGGCTTTTGATTTTACTGACTTCATCAATTTTATCCAGCTATGCATTATAAACTACAAGTGACACTCAGCAGCACTTGCTGGGTTTTGCTGCAAAGGGAAGAGTGCCATCTACTGCATAAGAGTTTCTGAAATTATAAAAATACTCCTCAAAACTAAGTATCAGCTCTCCTCTACTCTCCTGACTTGCGGGGAATTGCCAAGTTCAGAGTGCAACAAGAAAAATGGTTTTTAACTGATTCATAACTGTCATTTAGTGAAGCAAAGTTCACCTGTCACATTGTTGAGTCTCCTGAGTATTAAAAAAAGTTGCTCCAAGTACAAATCTAAATTCACTCACACTCCCAAAGTGAATTAAATAGAGTAAAAAATAATTTTACACAGAAAAAAATGGTTTTATAAAATCTAATTGTTGAACCAGTATGTTACAGCATTTCTGCCCCCCTGAATCTAGTATGGAGCTATCTATATATGGTGGGCTGAGCTAAAACCCAAATTATATTCTAATGCACAGGGGGAAAGAAGTGGTGGAGACAGGGAAGGAAATCAAGACAGAATTCACCAATGCTCTTGAAAACAGTGTCTGCAGGCACTTGGAAAGGTTGCTAGACTTACTGCTAGAAGTCTGCAAGCATAAATTTGAACTCTGGAGTTTCTTAAGGGGCAAAAAGACATCTCGGATCTCATTAAATGCCAAAGTATAAAAACAGGACAGAGCTGCCTCCTCTCCACAAGGATTTTATTAACGATCAGAGCAAACTGCCAGGTGGATGTAGCAGCTGTTTTACTTTTGAAAACAGCATCATAAGTTCTGAAGAAATAACTAAATTCATGTCTTGAATCTTTCATTGTAATCACTAAACTCCTCAGGAGCCTGGAATAAAATTAAGTAATATATTCCTGATTAGCCGGCTACTCTGTGACCAAATACTTTCAGCAGCAGCTCACTTATCACAGTAAAATGCCTCACAGAGACAACAGTGATAAAGCTGTTCTCACAAGTAAGACTCACTGTACTTATTCTAAAGGAAATACACATCTAGAGTTGCAAGTTACTATCACAGACAAAAATACCCATTAACTCAGTATTTTAATGGAGTATTTTAACAGCAGGAGACCATTCTTTGCAATAAAAACAGCACAAAGAGGGCTAATACATGTAACAACAAACTGCGTAGACTGAAGGCTATTTTGAGTTTTGAAAATATATAAAGGGGGAAATATTAAAGAATGTAAATTACTTACCTTGCAAATACTCTGTCTTTATTTGCTCTTTCTTTACCATACTGCACAGATTGGACCTCTGTTCTCCCACTGGAACGCAGAACAAAATCAAACTGCTAAATCCAACACGATTAAATAACAATTTCTTGTTTAAAATTGAACCATCTCAACAAAATGCCTAAATTCTGTTTTCAGTCATGCTCAAGCTATTGCCCTAGCTTCAGTACAGCATATCCTTAGACAGCATTTGGTAGAAATGTAGGTCTTCTTTTCAAATAATTTTAGATGTAACAAAAGCTTTCCCTTCTGTTTGCTATTTTATCCAAAGCAATAAGAAATCTCTGCTTGGATCTTTGGGTAACACTTAACACTTGATAATATTTCCTGTTATAGTCACTGCCAAAAACTTACAGTGTCTCTTCCATACTCTTCCTAAACTACTCCCTGAATTGCTAATAACTTGCAAAATACCACAAAAAAATTACATGATAAGCACATCAGGATTGTATTCTTCTATGCAACTTGTCAAAACTAAGTTTAGATCTTGGAACTTGCTGACTTTTCATATAAGACCAGATGTCTTGTGTCAAATCAAAGATCCTTTATAATATTTCATAATTTCTCTTCTAGAAAATACAATTTTTGAGTATCTATCAGCACTTAAAAATTGGTGACAAGATACCAGCAATACTCTCTCTTGTAGCCACTTCCCTATCAATACCTTCAGAACAAGCACAGAGTCTCCTACAGGGATATTTACATTACAAAACCAAAGAATCAGCTATTTCCATGTTCATATACAGAACTACTGGATGTGTGAAGACCTGAGAAATGGGTCAGCTGGAATCTCATGAAATTCAGTGAAGGAAAATGCAAAGACTTGCAACCGAGGAGGAATAACCCCATGCACAGGCTGAGTGTCAACAGGCTGGAGAGAAGGTTTGCCCAGCACAGGTGAGAGCACATGTGGAACACCTGGTGGAGTACCAGAGCTCTGCAAATCAAGCAAAAGGCCACAAAGACAACTAAGGGTCTGCAGCATCTGATGAATGGGGAAAGGCTGAGAGAGCTAGGACTGCTCAGCCTCAGGAAGAGAAGGCTCAGGAGGATCAAATGCCAGAAAGGGAAAGTAAAAAATACAGCCAGAAACTTCTTAAGGAGTCCAGAGACAGAAGAAGAGGCAATCAGCAAAAACAGAAATACGAGACATCCTAATCAGGGCAGACAACAAGAGTAGGGCTAACAACAGCCTCATCACCCACCAAAACAAAACAAAGTTTTTACTCTGAAGATAGTTTAACACTGAGCCAGCTTGCTCAGAGATGGTGCAGTTTTCCTCCTTGGAGACATTCAAAACCTGGCTGGATACTCTCCTAGGCAACATGCTACAGTGGACCCTGTTGGAACAGGGCATTGGACTCAATAGTGTCCAGAGCTGCCCTCCAACCTCTGCCATGCTGCGATTCCAGGAAATTTCTCTTTCCAAACCTGCTGCCAGCTAAATTGCTGGGGTTACACATTTTAAACTCCAGCAAGGAGTAAGTTGGCTGTATTTGCCTCTATGCCTTTCCAATAACTCTCATTGTATTTGTCCTTCTATAACTGCTACTAATAAATGATTTAAGGTTTTCAGAGAATTGATGTTCCTCCCTCTGTGTAATTTATTTTGCATTTTTGGGCACTGAACTTGATCTACTATTTTATTGCTACTCACCCCTTACGTTGAAATACCACCAAAACCTTCTACTGTTGACTTCAGATTTTACTACAAAACCCTGTATCACTTTAGTGGTAACTTCTCTCCATTGTGAAGAAGGAACATACTTGCTCCCCATCTGGTTAAAAGAGATGCTAATACACAGTAAAACTTTTCATGTTTTTTCATGAGTATTTGGTGAGGAATAATATAAGAACCACCTTGAAAATCCAGTGACAGTGTACAGAAGTCACCTTTGCTCACTAACAGTCTTCTAGATTCCTCTTGGAAACTTTAAAAAAAAAACCAAACCACTAAATTTTCTTTAGCATTTGGTGCATAGAAGTATTTTAGACCAATGGAAATAGCTTATGTAACAATTTAATAGTTCAACAATTTCATGTCCCTGATTTTTTTCAGAAGTGGAGATAATTCTGTCTAGACCTGTCAGTTCTGTATTTTATTGACTCCTTTTGATCATACAAATGTTGGCTAGAAGTACCTAGACCAATCTCCTGCTAACACTTGGTCACCTCTGGCCATGGCTTTGTCTAGCTGACTTTTGAAAGCCTCCACTAACAGAGATCCCACAGCCAGTCCACGTAACTTGTTCCAGCAACACAGTTCTAAAAATACCCAAACACTTTCCCTCCTGTCCACCCAGAACCTTCAAGGTGAAATCTCACCTGCCTGTTACCAGCACCTTTGGGTCCATCAGTACTGACATTACCCTTGAAGTAGCTATAAGATTACTACTGAATTCCCCCTTAGCTTCCTCTTCACCAGATTAAACAAGTCCAGTTGCCCTCAGCCTCTTTTTGTGAGCCATGTTATTCCTGTTATGCTGCCTCTCAACAAGCTCTCAAACTACTTGCAGAAATTCCAGCTTTTTGGCTGTTTCAGCAACTTTAATGACCTTCTTCATTTTTATGCAGTTTCCCTTTTCATCTTATGTTAACTCAAGCTGAATGTCATCATCAAAGAGCTATTCTGTAATAGTAACCACAATAATTCAGATTCAAAATCCTTACAGAAATGAAAAAGCTCCCTGAAATTCTCTACAGCAACATTGAGTCAAGTCTCAAACACTGTTCAGGATCATAGGATGCTGTTTCTCAATGGGTACTGTGAATGCTGGTCAAAAAACAGATGCTATAAACAGTTAGCCACTGAATTACTTTCCTCTTTATACATTTATGCAATTCACAAGTGTGACAGAAATAGCCTGTTACTGTGTTTTCTAGCTTTTCATCATGTCCCTTTGTACGTCACAGACACTACTGCCATTCTAGATGGATGATTAGTAGTAGCTCTGTTATTCTCTGTTTCAGGCACTATTTAAACCACTGGCATTCTGCATTACTTGCAGAGACAGTTAATTCAGTCACTGAGCAGAGATTTTTATTTTAAATAAAAAGTATAAACCAGCAAAACCCAACATCATCCACCCCAGCATTACAAGGATTATAGTTATTGCAGCCATTCTGTGCACCTCCAAGCTTTTTGCCTATTATTTTAAGTTTACCCTTAAAGGTCATAGATTTAATTTCCTCCTTATTTTCTAAAGTTCTGGTTTTGATACAGAACATATATGTCCTTTGTTTTCACCTAATTCCTATTTGTGTACCTGTAGATAAGTGGGCTTTACTTGTACAAGCTTCTTTTCAGTGATTTGTATTTGGTATTTATTTTGGTCTGTTTTGTTGGTTTTGCTGCATGCGGTATCTGAGACTCAAGAGTTTTCAAAAACAGCAGGTCATAGACTTCGAAGTTTTGAGACAACATTTTTAAGATAAACATAACCCAACAGGAGAACAGGCCAAGAAATGCAGCTTGGGAGACCATCTCAGAGCACTAGTGCAATAACGACCACTAATAATACAATAATTGTATTTTCAAGCTATCTTAAAAAATTAGTGACATTTGAAACTTAGGCCAACAGGGAAGGGGAACAGTTGCAGAATTCAAAACCCACTTGAATTACATTTTAATGTAGATTCTAGATAATTCCCTGTGTTTATTGATGAGCTGCCTACTCACTCATATTCTTTCCCATATATTTGAAATCAGCACTTACCAGTACCGGAACTTGGAACCCAAAGTGAAGTAATGTGCAAAAAAGTTCTTCTGAGGCGGGAGTGGTCTGTCCAAACGGAAGAACGTGTGATGCTCAACACAAGCTTTCCACAAGTTCTTACACGCTCGGTAATTCACCATATTGAACCCCAGTAACGTTTCTCTAGATTCATGCTAAAAAATGAGAAAAAAAGATTTCAGATAAGAATTACTCCAAGTTATTTTTGAAACTAAGATAAATATTGTTGGCTTTGGGGTATATTTTTAAAATCATGCTTTTTGAAGTGGTACTCTAATTTTCTATTAACTTTATGTACAACAAACCCTTTTAAAACACCTTTACAATTTCTTTAAAGAATTTTTTTTTGTTCCCCAGGGTTGCTGGTTTTGTTTTTTTTTTTTAAGAGCCTGCTCAAAGGTTAACAGTCTGTTCAGCTATGTAGAAACAAGCCTAAAAGGTACGACCCAAACTACATGAAAAGAATTCCATTATTTGGGAGCTCAAAGACAATGTGCGTCTGTTCAAAACTACAGTTAAGATGAGTCATTGTCATGCATATGTGGCAGTTGGAGACTGGGAACAGGTATTGATCTCAAGAGCAACTGACAGTTCCTACTTCTAAATGATTCATTAGATTCCTGGGAAATGCAAGAAGCAAAATGGCAAAGCAAGCTAAGCTATTCTGCCTGTTGAGAGAGCTTGGTAAAAACCTCTGTAGGTCCAGAAATATCAGCAGCATTCTACTTTCTCTTCACAGTACAGCAAATTCTAAGTATTTATTGATGAAATTTAAGAAATTATATTCAAGAAACTAAATCCTGATATTTTAGTTCTATTACAAAGATTACTTATACCCCTGTTTTTAATTTCCAAGTATTGTCAACTGTTCTTCGTATTTTCTAGACATGTGAACAGAACCATTTAAAAATTAGAAATCAGAAACAAGATAACAGAAATTAAGTCCATTACTTAGGCAGTTAGAAAAGGCTTTATCAACAATATAAAAGTCAAACAATATAAACAAGGTAGATTACTATTCTGCAAGAGAGCAACTATGTATAATTATAGACTGTCTTCATCTGGATCCAGTAAAGGATGAAACAGCTAAGATTTTAGATTCTATCAACAAGTAATCATGATGTAGCAAATTTTCATGTTATGTCAGCCTTTTAAACAGTTGGAAAAGAAAATTTGACAAGTTATATGAGCTGGTGATGATGCATTTTAATGTCATTCAAAGTATCATAATTATGGGTTGGGGAAAAAAAATATAAACTGCTGTCTCCCCCAGCTTGTATTCCAGAAAATGAGCTGATCTGAATCTCCTTCCACCATCTGATCAGTATATCAGACATGAGGCATGAAGGAGGAGAAGGTATGGCAGGATGAGAAGGAGCTGCAGCAACATCAACTTAATTGTAATGCGAGACAGCACTTTCACAGGAACTTGGTGTGCTAGAGCTTTAAAAGTACCTTAACAATAGTTCTATTCATAGCTTTTAAAGCTTTCAGGGAGAGCTGATTCTCAAACCCTACCCTTTATCTCAATTACAGCTAGGAAATATTGTTTAAGGTAAAGAGTAATATATGATATTGGCTCCTAAGCGCACTCATCCCTCCCCTATTCACCCTTGAAGGTTCTGTAATATTCCAATGTAACTTGGGCACTTGAAACTCATCTTAGCTGATGATTCTGGGGTGCAAGATCTGGTTCTGCTGCTGGATTTAGAATAAGGTTGCCCCTGTATTCCTTGGAAACAGCAGGCTTGAATCAGCGTGGGCTCAGCACAAGACCCCAGGCTGACATTTGTAATATCCATGGTACTTCAGCTGGAAGCACATTATGTAACAGGACAGCTATACTGCAGCCCTGCAGCCCATGGAATGCTTTTACAGCACAAGGCTCCAGCAAGATGCAGAATTCTCTATGGTCTGATAATGACATGCAAGCATTTCAGGGGGTTATGTCTGCTGAGAGCAGTGTTAGAAGAGTACCTCAGAGTCACAGCAGGATTCTGCTCCAAAACTATGATCTTACTAGTTGTGTCAGTGGTTTTTATTAAAGAAAGGAAAACAGTCTGCTTGCTATGGAGAGGAAGAGTGAAGCTGGGATGCAATACTGGTAATGAAGCTCTGGGCCCCAGCACAAAACTATGGTAAGACAAACAGAGGCAGGGTATAGTGAAGTCCAAGTCATCTTTGTGATTCCTATTATTAAAAACGCAAACCCAACAAAAAAGCAGACTGGATATTGGTGCTCCTCTCACACAGAACAGCTCAGTACTTCAATAAGCACTTGGAGTGGGGCCATTCATTAATACCCACCTTTGCCTGCCTTGCAACAGTGACTCCAGAGCACTGCTCCAATCTCTTGCTGCTCAGGAAAGAAATTGGGTTGAAAAACTTACTCTCTAATGAGACCCTTTTACTTCGGCTAAACAAAGAAAAATCCCAGAAAAAAGCGCACAAATTCCCTGCCTCATCTCAGAGAGACAAAAAGACTTGTGCTTTATAATAGCAGATGCTCCCCACACTCAACATCTTCCAGAAATAGTGGGCAATAGTCCTGTGAAAACTTAAGTGCAGCAAATATACTTCTGCCAGCAGTATTTGCTCTTCATAAAAAAAAGGCAATACACAAACTTTGGTAGGACTCGGCAGCAATCAAGTAGGCATCTAATGAATGCCAGTGCTACTTAAGACCAAGTATGTGCTTGGGCAGATAAGCCCATGCATCACCTTGTGATTTCAGACCAAGTTCTTTCTAAAAGTCAGTCAAAAAAAGTCAGACAAAATTCAAAGCACAAACTTCAGATATATAATCTATAATTAAAAAACAAAAAAAACAATTATCTTGGCCACTCTCTGAAACCAGGTTTCAGTTATGGCCAGAAACCTTTCATATTGTTTAGTTCCAGACTCAAGTAATTTTTCAATGGACATCTGCCTTCTAAAAGAGCAAAATAAAATGTTTAACAGCTTCTTTGGCTGTCAAAGAATCAAGATCACAAAAACATGGTAGATGGCATTAAGAGCTTCATGCTGGCTATTGATATTACTACAGCCAAGGGTGCAACTAAACAGAATCAGAGAAGTTTAGGGAAACATCTAGCAAAACGAAACTACTGAATTATTCTCAAGCAGCTTCAAAGCATGTAAGGAAAGCAGCATACAGAGCAGGCAGAACAAGTACGATATGGTGGAAAAACCTGCTATTGAAGTAATGGCTCAGGGGGCTTCTAATGTTGGATGAAGAAGTCCTACATATAACATACTTTTCCCCCACAAAATCATAAAAAACCAATGGAAAAGAAAAACTACTCCAGTGGATATATGCTCCAGCCATATGATTGTCAGAATACTCCACCAGCTTCCACTCAAGATTGTATTATACTACCACTGGAAAACGACAGTGACATTCAACTTCATCTCACTTCATTTAAGCGACTTATTTAAACACAGATATAATCTAATAAAAGTAGGCAAATAATTCTTTATTTATGTTGATGCCTTTAAGCTATGCCAAGTCAGCGAATGAATTTAATAGGTGATTACGAGATAAGGCACTTGCACTTTTGAGGACAGTTGCAATTAAAAGCTCTCAACACTTATTAGCAGTATTTGAAAAAAATCTTTTTAGAATTATATAAAAGTGTATGTAGCCCAGTTGGGAAAAAATAAAACCTGTGGAAAATTCCTTTCCCAAGTCCACTAACTTAATATTCTACAGCATCTCAGTTTTGCATTCAAATAAATGCCATTTCTCAGATGTACAATTTGTTGTATATTTACACACCAGTTTGAAACACATCATCAGCATACCATGAATGTATTTCCCCTGCCATATTGTAAATAGGTGATTTAAAATATGCACTCAAAGCACTAGACCAGAGATATTTTACATACCAAATGTGCAATCACTGAGTCACTTCACCTAGTTTCTGCTGCCTAAAGAGAGTAATTTAGACTCCCTTTATTGTTAATGGAAGTGAAAACAAAAGCAAAAGGAAGAATATACCACCAGAGAGTAACTTAATCCATCCTAAAATGTACTTCCTGTACATACAAGATGTTTCAGCCTTTGCAATTTTGTATGTGATTATTACAGAGGAAATCTAATTATGAGCTTTGGTGAGCCAAGTATCATGAAACAGAAAATATGTTTTTTTAACCTAACTGAAGCTGAATATAGGTGAGATGAATCTTATCCTATGAATCTAGTCAGGGAAAGTAACTCTGGAAACAGTAATTTTAATATTAGCTGTGATTAAAAAATTAGTTTAAGTATGACTTCTTTGGAAGCCAAATTTGAGCTTTGATCTTAAGACATTCATGACTTGGAATAAATGAAAATTAAGTTCTTGCCACCAGTTTTCATTTGATACACAGAGTTTAAAGAAAAACACTACAAGGCTTTTTAATTTGTTGGCTTGGATAAGATGTCTCAGAAGAGAAATTACATTAATTATATAAACTACATTCTCATGCAAGTAACAATATGTAGAGTATTAAAAAGCAACAGAGAAACAAGATGAGAAAGCTATCTTAGTATTACCTTCTATTATAAGCAGATTTCTTTTCGGCAGAAAATAGAGGAAATACTCAAGTACATAGTACCCAATCCTACTTTATATCTAGGTATCTTAATCTTCAAGGTCCTGAACTCTGCCACCACAGCATTTTCATCAATTTCTGATTTAGAAAACAACTGCAGTTCATAATTTCTGAATTCCAAAAATACCCCAAATTCTCATCTCACATGCAAATACAACTTTCCTGCTGCTGTAATGGAAGTAACACACACTGGTATCAAGACAAAATTTGACCTCAGCCTGCTTTTGAGAAGAATCCTGCAGCTCCAGCGGGGTTTAACAAAAATGCTGTGTCACCCCAATACAGCATCCCCCCTCCACCTTTTTTGTATCACTGCTCTTCTGCTCATGTTGCATAATGTCTGCTCACACTGACAGACACTCCTGTTCACTTCATGATTTTAAAGGATCTGCTTTTAAGATACACCTGTATGACTCCTGTTTTCAGCACTAGCACCAGTCACCAGACATTGGCCTGACCAGACAGAACAGGTGTTTCTCTTGTTTAACCATATTGTCTCGAAACCTGGAACAGCCCTATAGTACTCAAGATGCATTTCTGCCTAGAGTAATCTTTTATATCTAGTCTATAACTCCAAATTTCAGGTCTTCAAATCATAGAATCATAGAACATTAAGGGTTGGAAGAGACCTTAAAAATCATCTAATCCCAACCCACCAGCCATGAGCAGGGATACCTCCCATCAGACCACATTGTTTAACCTGGCCTTGAACACCGCCAGTGCTGGGGCATCCACAACCTGTTCCAGTGTCTCACCATCCTCACAGTAAATCCTTTTAGATGTAAGAATTTCAAAAAACCTCTTAACTAGTAATCATGTAGTCATATTTTTAAGAAATTCCTCCATCTTTCCCCAGTGCTATGTCTGTGATGGAAGCTCATCTCTCAGAGGCACAGAACAATCCACTTCTTGCTGAATTAAATGCTCAGTGGCCCTGTGGTGCTTCATGGGGTGGTTTCACCTCAAGCAGTGAAAACATTCAGCTCCAACCTTTTCCACAAGAAATTCAGAAGTATGCATAAAAATAAACCATATGTAATTTAGAACTATAAAGGAATTCTTATATCTTCTGTTTAAATATAAGTAATTAAGTCATCATGTATTACCAAATCTGAATAATACAAATCAACATGTTTATCAAACAATAATTTATAAGCATATATACAACTGAAGCAACATTAAGCGCTACCTTTAGTTTTAGTTTGCTTTTCTATGAAATTTAAATTTAGTATTGATTTACTTTCAACCTTTTCCACATTTATCTTACATAAACAAGTTACATTTCTTGCATACGAATGTAAAAATAAAAGTATCTAAAATATAAGGCAAATAAAATTAAAAAGAAAACTTATAAAGCATTGTAATGGTCTATTTGAAACATGTAACAACCAGAATGTTGGTGAAACTGGACTTTTAATTCCAGACAAAACCAAGAATCAACATAGTATCAGTCAGTATAATGCAGACATGCAGTAGAAGAAATTTCATTGCTTTCAGATCAAATTTAAGACAGTACTCACCAATTCTTTCCTAAGTTGAATAAAAAACTGCTTGCACTTGAAAGAAATTTTTACAATCTTCAACCTAAATGAAAAATAAAACCACAATATTAAAACACTTTGTATACTGAATCATGGTTAAAGGCTCAAATATGCCTACTGAAAATATACTTTCTAGAGAGAACAGACTTCATTTCATTGGACAAAAAATATCAAAGATTATGTAAAATAGTTTGTATAATTTGAAATTTATGAGCTGTGTATTTACATTATCCATCAAATTCACTTGTTTACATCCTAAACCCAAGGCAGTTGCTAATTTTGGTATCTTTTCCCCATTCCAAAGCCCAAAGAGCTTTTCTAACCCCAGGTCATTCCAGGCAGATGTTCTCTTTTCTGAGGCTGCTTTCATTATCCCTTAGAATATGTAAAAATCCTTTGAACTTCACCTGATCCCTGAAAGACATTCTTTCTCTATGTTCTTACACGTCTTTAAATATAACCAGAACTTGTTTTAGTAAAATAGTTAAGATAAGATGTACGCACATAGATAGGACTCACAACCTTAAAAATAATGATCACACTAGCAGGAGGAAAAAAAACATTTACAGTACCACATGACAGGGAAAAATCTGCCTACAGACATGTTCACCTTTCAGGTTATCTATAAACATGTGAAATACTGACAGTAATTCCAGACTGTTTGGGATGGTCGCTCTAATAGTAGTTATACAAAATGGGAAAAGACAGGCTGTGTTTTCATCACAATCTAATGATATACTTTTTCAAAGAAATGTAATATTATGATAGTCCATATATTTTATTAAGTATACAGTAGTATTACTTTGGTCAAGAAAAAAGTGAGGTTCAAACTGTAAAAAGAAAAACAGTAACTTTTGTTACTTGAAAAATGAACAACTGATAAAATACTGCAAACTGACTGGAATTACCACTTGCACGTTTATCACTTGCTGAATAAAAAACCATGTAGACCAGGGAGGATGAGAAGCAAAACATTAACAGACACCTAAGTTGGATATCTATATATAGAAATTATCTTCTTAACTAAATCAAATAAAGACATTTTTCTCCAGGGGATTATTCAGAGCAGGAACTCAAGTGGGATGTCCTAATTTGTTGGGAGTCTTTATCTGCAATAACGTAAAGACACTCTGTGAACATTAGGGTTTAAATTATGCTTATTTACATCCTTTCCCATTTATTTTTTTCTTTCCCAGCCTTGCCATTAGTTCAACAGTTAACAATAACAAAACAAAGCAGCAGCAATAACTGTCCTATTTGTTAGTTTGTTTTTTTAAAAATTCTTAACCAATTTTTGCTATCAGAGTTAGTTTCTCAAGGATTTGAAACTTAAAGGGGAGTTACATCTTATCTACTGAAATCAAATTATTCCCCTGGCAGTGAATCAATCTCCTTAGAACCTCCTGTGACAAAAAACTGCTTAAGGGTTACGGAGGATGGGTCTTATATTTGCTGGATATGACATACACTAGTGATTATTAACAGTACAACTGTGGGAAAACCAGAAAAAAAATTAGTCTATTTAGGCTGCAGTTAATCAACAAGTATGTTATTACTAATTTTTCTGACATTTTTGTGTACAGTGCAATTAAAAGAACATTTTTATATATACACCTTTTCTAAAAGCAGAGCTTCATACACTTTGCAACATATCAGATTTACTTAGCAATTATTCCATTTATAAAAACAATTACTATCTTTCACTCTTTGGGGTTTCCTCTTCTACTAAAGAAATCACTGCCCTTGGTGATTTACAAACTCAAAGAGAATAATACATATGGGGTTTTAATCTCATCCCATAATTTAGGCTCACAGAATGAGGTCAGCTGACTTTTAAGCCTGAAACCATTTGGAACAGCCTCAAAGCAGTAACATTAGCCAATAAGGTCTAACTCAACTCGAAAGAGCCACCATTCAAGTACAAAGAAACGACTCAGCAAAGCTGATTCCCAACTATTTCAAAAAAATACAGCAGATAAGAGAGTTCCTCTGCACTGCTAATACCCTACTAGGCACTGAATGAGCACATCCACACTCAGGCCAAGGAAAAGGCATGCCTGTCTATGCTTCCTTTCTCTGACTGCTGGCAATGCCGCATATCAAAGAAAAAGCAAAAGAACAGGCAGGCATCAATACTATTTTCCTGGTATGATTTTCCTGTCTACAGTCAACTCAGACATACCAAATAATAAAATATATCTTTTAAAATGAAGAGATATTTGAAATCCTAGTCTAAAATGCAGATTGTACTCAAACACGTGGAAGGAGTCTCATGATATCAAGCCCTGGTTCTCACAAGGGCTTTGCCATCCCGGACCTTGGGAGGATGATAAGGCAGGACATGAGTAATCCAGCAAATTTCTTGAGCAAGACCTCTTTGACACAGGTTCTGGACCAGTCACTCAGGGAAGATGCTCCTGGCAGCCCAACTCACAAACAAGCAAAGATTGTCCAGATTTAGTAGCCAAAGACAAACTCAGCTCCAGCAGCTGTGAGATGGTGAAGCTAAAGATCTTAAAGGAAGTGGAGGGATGCAGCAGAGTAAACCATGGGTTCAGGAGAGGGAACTCCAGCTTGCTCAGAGTTCTGGTGGGCAAAATCTCACAGAGGCTGCCTTTGGGTCACAGGAACAGAGGACAGGTAGTTAGTCTTAAAGGACAATCTTCTCAGTCCAGAACAATCTCGATGTTGTAGAAAATATGCAAGCATGAGAAGAGGCCAGCCAAGATGCACTCAGAACTGCTGACTGGGCTCAAACACCAAAGGAAGTGGACAAGATATGTAAGCAGGATCAGATGACCAAGGAGGAACACAGTACCACCTAATCATTCAGGGATAAAACTAGGAAATCCACAGCACAACTGCAGTTGCAACTGGCACTGGATGCAAAAGGCAGCAAAGCTTTCCAGAGATACATCAACCACAAACAACAGGCTAAGGAAAGCACGTTTCCAGCTGCTGAACAGGTGGTCTAGTGACAAAGGAAAGGCTGACGTACTCCATGATCTTCTCCTTTGGTCTTCAATCTCCTTGGATCCCCAGGTCTCTGTGCCTGGTAGCAAAGTTTAGGGAAAGGAAGAATTATATGCAATACAGGAAGATCGAGTTAGGACACATGGGATAAAAGGCAGTGTCCTTTGTTTTCCCCTATTCCTCACTTGTCTTCCTCCTGTTTAATTTCTCCCCATGATCAAAAGGTTCATAATGAGCAATTTAGATATAATATCAAATTAAGAGTGAGAGGGCAAAGAAATTTTACTTGATTCTTCCCTAAGCAATACAGTTAAATCTTTATTTCCTCCCATATACATGCATTTCTATCTTCTCACTTGTCTCAAAACTCCGGAGTACTGAAAAACAGGTATCCAAATATCTACTATACCCATAAAGCACTGGCAAGACACTACACAGCTCCAGTTGCATAGGAGCAAGAATAAGTGGAAGCAAAAAGAAGTATCTGTACTAGTGGCACAAGAGCAGCAGCATGATTATGGATAGAAAGAAAGGGTAATAGGTCTATTATTGAGCTATATCGTGAAAACTGGTATTTCAGATTATTACTCATAGCAAAAGAAAGCCTCTAATAGGGTGAAATGGGGAAGGGTGGTTCTTTTTTTTTTCTGTAAAGACCAATTATGTTGGTAGCTATAGTCTTCACAGCAAGAAATTAATATCCTTGGCATCAGCTGATATGGGTGAATACAAAGAACTGTTTAGGAAATTACACACACACAAAAAACCACACTAAAAATTTAGATCAGCATCCCTGGCATGCAAACAATATGAAGCAGAACTCACAGAAACCTCCAACTTCCATTAGGGACGTGTAGCTTAATTATGACTTAGATTGTACGTACTCAGTAATTTACCAGTATGCTTTACAGAACCTATTTCTACTATTGCTGTTTTCCCAAAAATAACAGCAGTAAAATCAGACTGAAATAAAACCTTCCTGGTTATTACAGCATTCCATTTATAAAGCAGCCTTAGCCCAGAAATGGCTCCAACATCTCAAAACTCTCACCACATGAAGGATATCTTTCCTGGAATGTGTCACTATTATAACAGCAGGTCTGACTGACTGGTACAGTAGTTTCAGGTTTATCATTTCAAGATCCAGTTTTAATTCACCCAATAACCACGAAGACTGGAAATTTACATGTCTTGTAATTGTCTCAGACTTACTTTTCTTCAAATGAATACAGGTAAAATGTTCACCATGTTCAATTGCACTGGCTGCAGATAACACTTTGATATAGCTTTGTTTTTCCTTTCTCTACGAAAGTCAACTGAAATTCGACCCATGACACACTTTCTCAGCTTGGTAAACCACTAAATATGCATCATCCTCCAATGAACCTTGAGACTAAGCTTAGCACAGAAAACCAGAATATCTCAGAAATTCACTGGGTTGCAGAAAAGATCAAGCACACATCAGCAGCAAACAAAAATGCAAAATCAGTAGCAAATGAACAGTTCTGATCATGTCTCTTGAACGAACAGCTTTTGTGCCTGGTGAACTAATGTCTGTTATGATAATCTTGTATGACTGACTTCACCCACTCAGAATGCAGCTATAGCAACTCAGCAACACAAGTAACAAGACTGTCAAAGTGGATTCCAAACCAGCAAAGGAAACCAGGGGAAGGTTACTTCTGCAGGAACTAAGAAAGGCATTTCCAGAAAGGTGACATAACTTCTATAGAGCACCACAAAGGTTATAGAGCACTTCTACAGAGCACTGCAGAAGTCACAGTACAAAACAGGATTTCTCATAGGTCTTTCCTGATCTTATATGAATGAAGAACAGGATCCCAACTTAACCAGACTGATAAATAAGGTAGGATATTTAATGGGAATAAATCCATCCTTACAGAACAGCTTTGCAATTATTTCAGTTATGAGAAGGAATAAATGAAAGCATTTTCTGCAGTAAATGCACTTTTTTGATCTTATCATGAAAATGGTTATTTACAGATGAAGAGATGACAATATACTGAATTCTGCACCTCAGTTATTCACAACTACCATAACTAGAATTAATATCAAACACACAGTACAATTAATTTATAGGTCACAAAACAGGTAAGAGCAGGAAATCTCCAGGTTAATATTTTTCAATTCAACTGTCTCTTTAAAGACTGTAAGCTAGACTAGGACACTGGTCTTGGCTATATAGTTAATTAAATGTAAAGTATGCTTACACACTCCTGAAGAAAAGGAGTATTGAAATTCATTACAGTTTCATTAGAGTTTCAAAGTTGTTTAACAGTACAGCATGCAGACGAGGATAAAACCTCACCACAAAATTCCCTATAGCACATAAGATAAATAATTTCAACATGAAACAAAACAACTTAAGTTTCAGTCTTTTTAAGAATGGTAAAAATATTTTGAAATAGCAAATAAAAACATTAAACAGCTGTCCTTACCACTGAAAGGTGTTAATTCGTACTCTGTTCTTAAAAATTAATATTCCACCTGACATCACTCCAATCATTATTTCATTGTTACTCTGATCCTTTAAAAGAAAAGAGAAAATTACTTGAAGAACAGTATAAATATCTTTTGAAACCTCATATATATTCATTCTCATCTCACTCTGAATACACAAAATAATATGGAACGAAATGTGTTTTAGTAAGACAAATAAGAAATTAAATTATTCCCTCCTATTTAAGACAAACCTGAATGTTTGCTCTGAGTTCTGTATAAGCTACCACAAAATTTTAATTTCTCAAGTTAGATCTTCTGTCTTTCACCAACTTTGATGAAATAAATATGAGAGTATTCTGGTTTATTAAGAATAGCAGCACTAATAGACTCGCTTGGCATTTGCTACACTAAAAGCAACCAGCAACTTAAATTCCTACCTGAAAGGAAATTGCAATCTCAGAACACAGAGAGGAGAGATTCTAAAACAAACAATATTGTAAACATATTTAAATAGCACTTTTTTCTTGAAATATCTTTGCACTCTAATCAAGCACCTGCTATAGAACTCTCACTATGGCATTCAAGGCAACAAAGCTCAACCTGATTAACACACAGATAACTAAGCACAAATTTGAGCAAAGAAATACCCTCACTAGACTGAAACAGTGGATATTCAACCAGTAAATCCCAGACAGGCATCTAACAAGATAATATTTTTTCTTTTCTCTTGTAAGAAAAAGACAGGAAGGCTCACTAAAAAGAAAAGTGTATTTTTCCATAAATCTCAGAGGAATACATTTTTACACTGAAACACTAGTTCATCCAAACTTACCCTTGCATAGTGCAATTCAACTCCATAAAGTTCCAAGGTACGTGCTGTATTGAGATAATTGAACTCTGCTTCTGCAGGAGACAACCCTCTGAAAGAAAGCAGCTATATCAGAAATGTTCTAACATGACCTCCCACATCAAGCTCCCCAAGTGAGTGCAGACAGAAAATCTGCATTCATTTTACTACTTCTATCCCCACCCTGAAATCTGAATTTCCTTTCCCATGATAAACAGACTGTAGCCCAAAAATTTTAACAGAAAAGAACTTATGTTTCCAAAAGAACAAAAGTCTTGACAAGAGCCCACAACAAATTTTATTTTAATGCACTTTATCATTTAAGTGTTTGTGGACCCCTAGATTCTGGAAATTAGTTTTACAATCCTGTATTTGGCATTGGAAATTTAAATTTAAATTACCATCAACTCACTCAAACGTCTTTACTGTAGTTAAGAGTATTTTCTAAGCCTTTATCTGAAATTTAAGGTAACATTCTGTAGTTCCAAAAGCAAACAACATGACCCGATCAAGCAATGTTTTATAAATATTGCTTACATTTTGTTAAATTTAACTAACAAAAGGCACTTAAGTGCTAAAATATGAAGGAACCATCACTGGAAAGTACCACAATGTTACATACTGAAAAAAAAAATATTTTCCATTGCTTCATTGCCTTTTCCTCTTTCTGAAAGGTCACAGACTCGCACACAGGAAAGAGCAGATATTGAAGAAAAGGACTTTGTTACTTCTAGAGTATCTCTTTTACTGGTGAGAGCATCATGAAAACAAAATCCTTATGCTCAGAACATTCCCAAAGACTGAAAAAAAATCTTAAAGAAAATATATTTGGCTAAGTTAACATCCTACATAATTGGCACAAATACTGTTTTCGGAGTACCTTTACCTTAACATGTTCATTATTTCACTAATTTAGACACAGATATTCTCTACAGACCATCAATGGTATTTATTATACAGGTATTTAATCTACAAAAAAAACCCCATTATCTTAAAAGAAACAACCAAAACCAACCAACCAACCAAAAAACCCAACACCCCACCCACCCTGAAACCTTTAAGAAAAAACACTATTTTTTTTTATATAATAGCACAGCATCAGCAGTCAGGATTTGACAAAGTCAGTATCTTCTGATGTAAATCCTTACATGTGCTGCTGATGTAATTTTGCTATTTCTTTTTCAAAGTCTTGAGGCTGGCTAGGGATGAAAGAATATTCTGAGAGGTAGCCTGGCAAGTTTTCTGAATGGTTGTAGTCTCCCAGCTCGGCTAAAATATTAAAGAGAGAGGTTATTGTTTATCACTGATGTACTTGGCATTGTGCAATGCCCCCAAATTCACACGAGTCTGCTCCCACATAATTTCAGATCCACAGCAAAGAAAAATAGAGAAAACATTTGAACTCTCGTTTTCCCTTTGAATAAATAGCCACATTCTCAGTGAATATCATGGAGATTATTTAGAGAGACCTTTGATTATGCACTTATGAAGGGAGTTTGTAAAGTGTTTAATTTTTAACAGAAAAATTAATCCATAAATGTTGTCACTACACCTAGCACTAAGTAGGATATACATATATATATATTATAGTATTCAATTTTTCTCTTATTATTTTACCTTTGCTTGTTTTCATGTGATTACACAATTTTATTCTTTTAACACTACAACTGCTATTTTGTCATGAAGATCTGCAAAATCCAGCCACTCATTCTGCACCAAGATACCTTCAGAAGCATTAAAAAAATATTTTTGCACATTCAATTGTATGTATGGAGAAAGTATACATACACCTACATTGAAACTACTCTACTTGAAACTACTAAAAAGTGAGTTTATATAATCTGTAACACTTTGCTAAAATTATAAGAAAAAATTACAATCACGTTTGTCAGAAAACGACATGTAAACAACATTTGCTAAAATTCTTTGAGGCTTTCTAACTACAGTAAAAAAAATCAGCTTTAAATATCTGCAATCCACGTAACAGATCTACAGTGATAGATAAGAAACATAAAACGAAAAGTGGATAGATAACAGTAATATACCATGATATGGGATACTGGGCAGGCCTAGCAGCACTGACAAGGCAGATGAAGGCACTTATGGAGCAGGAGGATGAGGAAAGGAAGGGAAGGTAGGAAAGACCTCTGGGTCACTTGCATCACCACAAACAGATCCTACTTTAAATAATTTAAAAACTAGAAAATTGGACCAGGTTTTATAACAGAATGCACTCTTTGCTGAAATCCAAGAGTACAGGACTGAGATCTGCTATTTACATGTATTTATAAAGAATCCAGGAAGTTTATTACTAGGCAGATACAGGAATCACTAGACAGAGCTCTGCACACTGAAGAACTTAATGGCAGCAGGATCTCATGGATAAATGTAAATACAATGCATTGTGCATACCCACCACTTCTACAATATTTAAAAAAAAGCCCACATTGCGTTCTTAACACCCTAAAATGTTATCAAGTTTTCATAGTTCCTGCTATCAAATACTTCATCTCTTCTAAGACAAATCCCTATGGCATGACAGCATTTGCAGTACACTCTTCAGGCAGCTGAAGTGTGGGAGCTTTGTTTCAGAGAAATTGTTCTATTGATCGACCTAGGAAAAGGTGACCACTGAGCAAAACCATGCATAAACCATGACATTAACATTACAATATATTTTTTATGAAAATATTAACATGGACACTATTTCTCTGATATGTACAAAGTATACAAAGTAGGAACGTGGATGTAAATATCTTTAACAGTGGAAAAACACATGAATGTGTTTTGTAATATTAATATATCGGGATTGCTTAATTTAAGCTTATGAAAAAAAACTGAGTGAGGAAGAAAATTGAATCTCAGTTTTCATTATTCATCTATTCACTGGATGGCTTAAAATTGCCAAGATGGGTATTGAACTTTTTGGCCAGACAGGACCAGAACTCCCTTTTCCATACCTATTTGGACGTTCATTGTATAGCACATTAAAAATGTTTTAGTGTCCTAAGAAATACCTTTTAGTATCATTCTCAATTCAAAAGTCACAATTCCATGCTTTAGAATACACAGGAATAAAAGAGTATTGATCTGGGGTTTTCTAACAGCATGGCTTTAAGTATTTTTTCCATATCCAATTCAGCAAAACATGCTGGGGGAGGACAACCAATCAATTTCCTTAATCATAAGAAAATTAGCACCATGCCCACAAACACCACAATATAATGCTATATAAAGTACATTCTTTAGAAACTAATCAATAAGACTTTTTATATATTTCAGTACTAACAAGTACACGAACACTAATTATACTTACATTGAACAGCATAGGAAGCCAGAAGAGCAGCAGTATTATACGGACAGGGTAATCTGTTTCGTTTTTAAAATGATAAATAAATAGAATTACATATTTCATATGACATTTGGCTGTTTTGAAAACTCTAGTCTTTTACAGTCTATGGACAAATTTGACAGGTAATTATTATAAACATTTCCACTTGCATAGAGAGTGATATATTCTTAATATGTTTTTATTTTTGCAGGAAAAATCTCTCATTATTAACTTTTTCTTGACCAGATTTGCATTTAATGTTTAACACAAGAAAAATGTCTTACCTTCCAGTAAGAATGTCCTGCTTAATTTGCAAAAAGTACTGGTACCTTATTTAGAAAAGCAAACAAAAAAAAACACTATAATTAAAATTATTCCATCATTTTTCATCAATTTAATGTAATTTGCTTTCAGTTAGTGTAAAACTAGCACTTGACATTTTGCATGCTATTTCCTAAACTCTAATAGGAAAGAAATGAAACTTTGCATAGTAAACTAATAATACAACTTGGTAAATTACATTACTTACAGGCTATGAAGTTATACATTATATTTCACTAAAAGGATACAAATGTCACATTCTTCCTGCTTTACACAGCAACCACAAGTTGAAGTTTGCATCTGTGTATGGAGGTACCCTCATAAGAATGCTCTGTACTCCAGGTAGACAGAACTAATTTACTGAGTATTTGATACTGCTGTGGTTTCATTTGTAGTAATTATTCTTAGTATTTTGGAGTTACATTCTTGTTACAAAAGTTGTGGACTCCATTATGTCAAACACCTCTCAACTTCCCTTGAGCTTCTGAAGTTTTCTTTTAATTATGATGGGAAAAAAGCTTGTTTTAGAAATTCATCTAGTTTTTCCATGCCCACTCTTTCAAGTCAGGAAGGAGACTGATGAAAAGAATGGCCAAACATTTTAAAACACAAACTATTTTCCACCAAACAGGGGCAGCAGAAACACCATGACTTTAAAACTCCAACAAGCTGGAAAGTACAAACCAATTTCCCTCTGAATTACTTTCTTTGTTTCTCAAACCAATATTTTGTTAACATCTCAGAATGAATCTTTTGTTCATTCAATTTAGTTCCTTCATATTTCACTCAGAGGTTTTAGAAAATTTGAACAATAATGTTTACATCAAGTGGCAAATCACACCTGCTGCAAAGCTTCACTGAACTAGAGATTGCAGTGTGGTACCAAACAAAATTTATCAAGGTGGCAGGAGGCTAAGCAAAAGCTTAAACTTTCAGAAGAAAAAGTATTCTAACAGAGCATAAAAGCTGCTGTAGAATTTGACTCCTTTTAAATTTTTTAATATAAGTGTCACTGAGTGGCAAATTTAGACATCGTTCCTGCTTTCTTGTTTTACTATAATAATAATCATCTGGTTTCCTTCGTGTAGTTCTGATTCAAAAGCTGGGCTATACCCCTTCATTATAAACACCAATATTACTTCTGAAAAGCACTAAATATTAAATATTACCCAGTAATAACTTCAACTAAGAAATTAAAACCAAAATATATCACTTTATTACACATAATGACTTCTCATAACTGTGTAGTCTTCAGAAAGTGGATTATCTACCACTTTAAGGCTTCCACAAATATTTACAAATACACACCGAAAAATCCAATTACTTACAAGCTATATAACAACAGAAAGGTAAAACATTCCATGTTTGTGAGAAAATGAGGGAAAACATTTGTGAACTGACAAGCAGAGATTAGTCCATGTGCTCAACTCCTACTAAACCATCTAGAGATTCTTTAACTGACCAGAAAGGCAAGAAACTCAGTTTAAAAGGTATTAACCTCAAGAAGTTAAAACCCAGACATTAGCCAGGCTTTAGAGATCTCAAAATACTTCAAATACTTAAAATGCATATTGAAAAAAAAAAAAACATAGATAAAGCAAATTTCTTTACTGATTAATAAATGTAATAAATTACAAGTTAAATTTATATATTAAATGGATATACTTCACATGTTTTGCTTGAGCATCTCTTCACAAATATACAGCTGCACTTCCATTTTATTTGCCTTTTTTGGGTATAAAGCTTTATTAGAAATATTTCATGGTACTTAAAGGACATCTTGATTAAGGGACACCAAGCAGAGCTCATCTTCTGTCCACTGTTTTCAGTGAACAGTGTGGTTAATGGCTTGTTAGCCAACCACTCCAGTTTGAACACTGAAGCCTCACATATTATTGAGGAAAATGGGAAATCGATAGAAGCTTTAGCAAAGCAGATCTGCAAAAGCCTGAACAACAGACTCCACTAAAACAACAAAGGCAGCACTGCATTACCATGTTTTCATCTTGCT
Organism: Promerops cafer; assembly: GCA_013398275.1. Lineage (NCBI taxonomy): Eukaryota > Metazoa > Chordata > Aves > Passeriformes > Nectariniidae > Promerops > Promerops cafer. Next base: position 2,977,998 of record VZSE01002604.1, on the reverse strand, counting down.
TATATAGCTATAGCTAGAAAAGGGCAGGACAGAATTATTGCTAATGGAGACAACATTAATAAGCAATTCTTCCTGCCATGAGGAGAACTAATGAAGCTTCATTCCCTTCCCAGACAAGTTCCTGAAGCGAAGCTCTCCAGCACACACTGAGCTCCCACTGACCTCTCCTGACCTGGGCATTCACACCTGCCTCGCTCACGTGAACGCACAGAGGTCTAGTGAGACACGAGCTTGCAGTGAACCTTTCCCTGACCTCTCTGCATACTGCTTCATGTGCTGAGCCATTCCTCTGCTCTCATGGAATTTGTAAAAACTGAGCGTTTTGGAGCAGTCTCAGATTCAGCTGGAATTGTCAGAAATTTGCACTTTCTTTTCTTTCCCTTTTTTGAGGTGGGAATACTGATTATATGAAAGGACCCATATTTGTGACATGGCATCCTAACTTCACTCTAAAAAAGCCCACAGATAATAGCTCTCTCTTTATAATAATTCCAAATGAGTTTTCTCAGGGGCAATTAGGCCTATTAGCAAAAAAGGCAGAGCTGACCTAGATACAGAAACCATACATTATTTCTCATTTAAAAGAAAGATGTGTTTATAGCTTTGTATTTAGAGAATAGCACTTCTCCAGTTTTATCCTTCTTTATGGTTTACTTCACACTGATCAACATTCATCCTTTTTTTCATCTCCTCAGGAATATTACATATTTTCCTTGAATGCAAACATGTTTTTCATTATTTTGATAGAATAAATTGCCAAATTTTCCTAAAGTAAGTATTTCAATAAAACAAAGTCTCATCCAGGATCTCTGGGACTCATTTTAGTGAATTCTGTCTGCATAGATATGTGCAAAATTTTGTCCAAAATATGAGAAATCAAAGGAAATGATAAACAAATGTGGACTCAAATTGTCCCATATTTGGTACTTAGGTTTCAAAAGCTATCCTCAATAATTTTTTTGAATGGGGTTGACCTGTTTTCAGAATGGCTGACATCCAAAAATTCCAATCTGCCAATTCATGCCATTTATGTAGAGGGCCAGAAGTAATTAAAAAATGGAAAAATTGAGGCATTTCTTCAGGGACTAATTGCAATTCACAAGCCTCTGATTTTGATTCACACTGAGCATTTTCTTCAACAGATTTCAACACACTTATCAAAATAAACTGACATGATTCAAACTAGAACTACAACCACAGAGAGATTAATTTTATTAGTACTAAGCAGAAAATTGGGGAGGAAAAATGCAGAATGTTCAGTAATATTTTAGTCACAAAGGAGAACACAAGGAAGGACAGAATTAAGTTTGTACTTCTTGGTGAGCACTGAGATTAAGTTTTTCCTCTTTTCTCTGTTTTCCCTTTTCCGTTTCTACTTGGTAATATTTGCTTCATGTAGTTACTCACTTTGCATATAAATTCATAAGTTTATTCACAGAGGCTTTTCGTTATATTGATTTGGTACAACTGCAAAATCCATATCTGTAATTATTAGACAAAACTTAGAAGCTTGTACATACAGCAAGAATGAGTTAAAAGAAAATTTCCATGTTACACCTTAAAAGAAATTAATGACTGTTCTAGAGAAGTATTTTATTGACAAAGCAACCAGACCTACCTTGTATATTCTTCTTGGAGCTTGTTTGGGTCACTTACAAAAAACTTAACTCTGAAGTTCAGACTGTGAGGAGATCCTCCTATGGTCAAGAAAAGTTATTTCTAATTAATCAGGGCACCCTGGAAAAACAGCATAATAACAATAGATAAATTGATGAAATACATACATTACTCACTTTTTAATTGCTTCCTGATAGGTTTGTTTGGATCCAACCACCTCTGGAAAGAGACAAATTGTAACACCAATCTCAGAGAAACAAAGTACAAATCACAGCCTTATACATCAAGAAACTGGTGCTTTTCTATTACTTTTTACTTGGTCTTTTACCAAAATGCCTCACTGGCATTATTATCATCACAGGCTTATTACTGATTCTGGAGACATCGCCACTGTCATCAGCAACTGCTACTGCTCTCCCTTCCCCGAGATTAGCCTGTGCTGCCCACATACCTGTTTTACAGCAGTAATTCTACTTGCGTTGCTTCTATGATTGTCACAGGAGCCTGAGAGAGGTCAGAACCCAACTATGCTGTGTTTAACAACTGTCAGCTACTCTTTAAGAAGAACTAGCTATGGTAGTGAAGACCTGTAAGCAGGCTCATTTACCCAACTCAGAAGTTAATTTGTTTAACTACTTCCAGTACTTCTGACTCTGGATTTTGCAGGTCTGGCACATCCAGGGAGTGATGCCACTGGCTCAAATTGTCAGCCTGAGTGGTTTCCTTGTCCGAATGAACCAAGTGTAAAAGTAAATGTGTATCAAAACCTGAAATTAGTCAAACCCATGCATTCTTCAAGCTTGCATGACCAATATTGGTAATATTTCTTTTTAGCTCTGACACATTGTCTTCATGGCAACTAGATATGTGCTGAAGACGCAAAATGTTTAGAAACGAAAAAAATAAAATAATCTTTAACGTATGTGCTTGTATCAAATACCTGTTAAGTCATTCTTTCAGACTAACCCTTAATCAGATCCTTGTATTACAGTGTTGTGCTCATCTCCCAGACAGATAAATTAAAAGAAAGAGAGCTTAGAGGTCTACCCTTTGGAAAGCCAGATACATTTCTGAAAGTTGAGTGAAATATTGAGCGATATTCAATTAAATACTTCTTAAAAAAAGCTGAAAAATAATTCAGCCTTTTCTTCTGCTTGCCTATGTTTTTTAAGCCTGAAACAAAGTTTAGAATAAAAATATTACAGAGGCAGTCCACCAATGTCTTAACAGACCTGTCAACAAGTGAATGTGGCTGACTTTTGATACACAAGTTGGGAAGTAAGTTTCGACCCCATCACTGCGCTGCACATCAAATAAGAATTAGGTAAAGAACTGTCTTATAAGGAATAATGCTTAGCTAAATTGCACTTTGTAAAACAAGTATTGACCATTTGATACTTATAAGGCAATCAAGATCCCAGTAGTACCACTGTATCTAGTGCAGCGAATGTTACATTTGCATCTCTTGGTTTCTACTCCTGATTTACAAAGTTTCAGTTGTGCAGAATTTCCTTTCAATTAAGCCCATGAACTATGGTAAATACTCATTTCCAAGGGAGTGCCTTCTTTGTTAAGGTGATGAGATGACTTGTCAGATACTGGACTATATGAAGCACTATTGAAACCTCACCAGGTATCTGGGCTGGAAACAGAAACTCGATACACAACAATCTAAAACCCCCTTGTTAGTCTCTAAGTCCTAATGACAAAAACAACCACAAAATAAATTTAAAATATATTTACTATTTTTGACAACAGTAATGCAATCTACTAAATAGATACAATAAAACAAGCAATATCCTTTAAAGATATTACTTCATAAGCACAGAACTCAGTATTTTACTCCAAACCTGTGAATATTAACATTCAATTTTATCGTAACAACTAGATGATACAGACCCTCGCAAACTACACAGTTGGGGAAGATGGCACAATCTTGCAATGGTTTCTATTTACCTCTCTTTAAATAACACGAAGTACAGTGATGTACATGATTATCAGTTTTAAAACTGTACTTATAAAACAGAGTCAACTTACAGGGTTATCAGTAGATTCATCAGCCAACTGTAAACCAAAGTAATCTCTCTCTGTCAAATCGAGATGCTTGAAGACTACGTCCAATAGAACTTGGCCCTGATCATGTTTCTGCAGAGAACAAATACAGACCTTTTCTTTAATCAATAAATACATATAACTGGACACACAGATTTCAGGCAGGTAGAGCACATATAAATTCTTTCAGATGTGCTCTAGCAGCACTATTTTAAATATCACAAAGTGTATCCCAGCAGCACTATTTTTAAATGAGCTTTATCTCTTTTTGAAACATATGTAAGGAAATCATTTTTCTTCTCTGTCATTTTCTGACAGTAAGAACTTCTCACTTCTAATCTAGCTACATTATTATTTCTGAAAGCCTTTCATTAGCCAAATTTGATATTTAAAAGGAGCATAGAAAAGGAAAAAAAAGTTCAGGAATTAATAAAGAACCCAGTGCAAACAAGAATCTTGTTTGGGTCACCGAATTCAAACGTACAGGTCTATAAAAAATATCCTTCCTGATCTGAAAATCTATTCCTGACTTTAAATGAACCAGCATATTGAAAATGCTTCCAAAGTTTAATGGCAGAGATAGCTGAAGCAGCCAAATATCTAACCAAGAAGTGTCATTTACATACGTTCTAAGATAGCACTTCACTCTAAATGAATTAATTCAAAGTAACTGAGTAACAGTAACACTTCTTTTCAGAGTCAAGTGAACAAACTTGATTTCTACTACAGGGACAAATGTTACCCACAAAATGATATAAAAAGAATATGTAGTTGTTAGTACCTAGCAATTTTTTGCCTAACCTGGAAATACTGCCAACATAGTAATTGAAACCCTGAATGTGTCATTATGACAGGACTCAATAAATACATTTGGTGAAATCTGAAGGAAGTTTCCTAAAAAAGTTAAAAGTGTCACAGCGTCTTGAAATACAAAAGACAAGCAAAATTCTGCAAGAACTGTCAAACAAGAAGAAATATGAAAGAGATGATTGATACATTTTCCACCCAGATTTTCTACTTTTCTGTCACCAAGCAGAGAAGCTTCTAATAATCTTCTAGGTGCCAAGTATTATTGCAGCTACAGTGGATTTGCTACATCTTGCCTTGTTTACTGTAGGCAGTAAGATATTTCAGAGTTTTAAAACAAAAAAACCCTGCTGTTCTGCTCCCAAAGGACCCTACTTCACATAGAGATTACGTGACAGTTTATCTTTACAGCTGTTAAAATGGAAGCATGTAAATAAAAGATCAAGATAAGGTTGCAAGAATTTCATCAATATCCATACGAGAGAAAAACCTACAAATCTACCTTCAGACATCTGTTAACATCTAAGAGCATCCTATCAAAACTAACTTTTTTTGTTCAGATGAAATTACACTGAAGTTGAACAAACTGTCAGAGGCAGTTATTTGAGCCTAAAAACTCCAATAAGCATGATAATTTATTTCATAATAATAAAAAAGTAGAGAATAATTATCCACAAATTATGTTTGAAATAATCCCAGGAGGACAACCATACCCATACCTTTCCCTATATCTTTAAGTTGAAATTACATAAGTGATATATTTCAGGTCCCATATAAATTTGGCTAAATTGAAGTGACCTAAGAATTCCTGTATTTACTTTGTAAAAGGCCTCATCTTTTTTTTTTTTTTAATGGTACAGAGAAAATGTCTTATGAAATGTAGGAGCACCATTGTTAAGAAGTACACCACTGAAAAAATTACAAATTACTAAAAATAAGCAAAGAAAAAAACAGATGTTAACACAATAAACGTACAACAACATAAATGCATAAGGCATTTTTTATATACAATCCAAATATAGTCACTTTAAGTTTTGCTAAATTTGGAGTTTCTGTTATATTTTGAAATAAACCAATAATCAGTACAGTTTTTACAGCAAATAAAGCTAATTTTAAAATTACATAGCAACACTAATTGCCTCTTGGCGTTTTTCCCACGTAGATTTAAATAAGAACACAAACTAAGAACTTTTTAACAGTAACTACCAGAAAATGGGAGATGTCTGGAACCCAAGCACAGCCTTGCAATTACCTTAGCTGACCTGTTACTTCCTCTAACAACATGCAGATACCATCTCCGTAGTTTTTTTCCAATCTAATCCTGCCAATTTATACTGTTTCTTAAATACCTGAATAAATGTTTCCTAATGAAAAAGCTTAGAACTGGCTGATCAGTTTGAATTAAGAAATACAGAACATCATTCCACGACCACAAGGAAGGTATTTTTCTTGCAATTGAGCAACAAATTTGGTAAGAAAAGACAGGTTTCAACATGAAGTATTTGTTTGGATCACGATGTTTTACTCAGTGCAAAATAAAGATAAGCATCTAGCAAAACCAGACCTTAGCTTAACCCATCACTAATATTTATGTAATGATGTTGCAGCTTGCCAAAGTAGGTGAAGGTCACAATTCTGCTTGTTGAGAAAGATCCAAAATACTTGTAATACTACCATAACATTTAATAGCTGCTCAAAATTATAAAAAGTATGACAGGAATTTTAAATATCTGATCTCTTTTATAAAAAAGCGAACCAAATAAATGTAGATGAGCATAAAAAGAAACTTGCTTTGTTGCTACAGATTCAAGTAAAACATTATTTCCTCATGAAACAAGAAATAATGAAAACATATATGAAAAATGGGAACTATCTAGGACAAAACCACAGGAGTTAGACACAAAAATGTCCATTTTTTTTTCTGAATTGAAGAATTAGAGGGTTATATGTACCTACTAGTCATTGCTGGAGACAGAATGTATCACAAATTTTGGCCTTTTAGGACAAATTTGACATAAACACTAGACATCAATATATGAACTGCATTTTATGAACTATTTATCATCTAGTACCACTAGATTTATACGGATTAATTCTTAATTGCAAAATGATTGTCACTTGTTCACAAACACCACATGTGAAAATTTAGGCAGACACCTGCAATTCCACAGGTTTGATGCTTGCTTACCAACTACCACCCTCTTCCCAGTCTGCATTACTGCCACGCTGGTTTTGCTGCTGCCAACAGAACTGGTTGCACCCACAGCAAACACCACGAGACACTGCTGCTGTGTCAGCACAAAGAAATTTGGACTTCTAAAGACAGAGGAAGGGGATGACAGGTTCTGGGCTTTCCTGGAGCAAGACACAGCTCTACTGCTCACACATTTGTGGGAGGCTGTGCTGCTCCTTCACTACTGACTGACAACACAGAAACCCTTTCCCTCGCAGCCTGGGTTGCTGCTCCAGGAGGTGCATTCCCCAACACTGCACAACTGTCTCCTTTCCTTCTACAGCTGATGCTATTTGTTTTAATTTTTTTTTTCTTTTTGTCAAAGAAGAAAGGGCAAGTATCTAAGTAATGCTGAAGATTAAATTATTAGAAAGTTTAACTTCTAAAATTACAGGGGGGTGGTATGAGTTTTTTTATTTGGTTTGTTCTTTTCTTGTTTGATTTATTTTAAAGGTTTTTAGATTTTACTTCCAGTAGAGTGTAAATTCATTAAGTTTGAAGTTCTGGGATAGTAAAGGCTCCAAATGGAAACATTTGTTCATGACCATTAACCCTGCTCACAGAACAATCCACCCCATCTACCTTGACTTATTGCTTTCAGGGAATATAAGTAAGCCAGCCTGTATGGAAAATATATCATTTTAGGTATTTAAACAAGTAATTAAAACAAATCAAAGTAATTTGATCTCAAAGAAACAGTTTTACGGTAATGCAAATCATCCTGATCATGTTATTAACTCAAGTCAGCCTTCGTTCTTCCAGCTACTTGCTCTACTGAAGTCTGCTTTTCAGGATTGAAGGAGGATTTCTTCATTTGGTAGGCAGAGCATTTTAGAGAAAGGGTTGGTACTCCTTAAACACATGCACAAGTTAATTCCAACTGATTCTTCTGCCTGGAACCAATGCAGCCTTTCCCTGGCTACAGTCCACGGGGATTATCTGGTTTCATTTGTTACACTCTCTACAAGGTAAGGCTTAGCACAAAGGTGCCTTTTTTTTAGATCAATGGAAAGGGCTGGTTGAAATGTGAGCTTAGAACATCACATAAATTATCAAGAGACATTGTCTGTGATCAGCACTTTGCTGTTGGAGAAGAAATAGCATTTGAGTACATTTTTATTAACACACCACTGCATCCTCCAGATGATTTTTACAATCATTAGCATACAGAATACCTATAGCAATCACCAGGAGAAAAAAAAAAGTGCTAATTTATTTGATGTTATCTTTGTTCTTCCTATTTTGAAAACAAGTCCATAAATATTTATGGCTAACTATAGTGTCAACCACAATAAAGCTATAAAACCTGACAACCTGTATAGCATGTAGGTTACATTTGCTACAAATTAAGACTTTATTACTCTCTATTTGTGAAAAAACAGGTTGAGGCTAAGGCATGAGATCAAGATGTTCAGCACCGCGGAACTTTTTATTCTCTCTACTAATTTTTAATAGTCAAACTCACAGGCTGATCTGTATAAGCAGTAAAGCATGATCCATGCAACTAAAATATTTAGTACACTAGGGAGGTGGTAAGAACATATTACATAATTTTTAATTTTTTCTTGGGAGAGACAGAACAGACATTTAAGGATTTATAGCTGGTGATTCTGCTTTTCTGAGAGGCACTAGTATCCTCTAAGAACACACATCTAGAACATCTAGATCGGAAAGACACTCATCTCCCATACCTACTGCCCAACAATTAATCCTCATTTTTCCCAATTCTTACTTTCTTCATACGAAAAAACTGTAAGACAGATCCTTTAATGGAGAACTCATGCACCTGAAAGCAAAGATGACAACATTTCCAATTTCTTACGCACTTCTAATGCTTTATATCCAACTACGTTTTGCACATATTGCTTTTTGGCAGGCAGTATGGACTGGGCAACTGTTAGCAAGGATGAGAAGTTAAGCAATACAGAAAAGGGGAAAGGATATAGAAAAAATTATCCCAGAAGGGAAAGGAGGCTTGATATTAATAAATAAAGTCTTTAAAAATCTGTCCTTCAGCTCCATCATCCAAAATTCCCACACTTTACTACTCAGAAGTCTGGAAAAGTATTTTTCAATGAACTACAAAAATGCCTCAAGAGAATATTGTAAACCCTTCCATCTTGACTAACATATCTAAAACAAATAACCACCAGATCTGCCTCTGAACCTTAAGCCTCTGGATGCTGGATCCTTGCAAGCTTTTGCCAGATAATGTATTTCACTTCTGATCAGCAGCTTCAGGCTCTAACCACTGATTACAGAACAGAAAAATGCAATCCCTCTCACAAATCTTCCCTGAAACATTCAAATACATCAATATCCTTGCTGAACACTAGGTATCAGAATTCAATATAATTAATGAGCATTAGAACTTTTTCAAATGGTCTGAATTAGATTTGTCCACATAGATTTGACAATTGCTTCACTTTCTCCCTCACTTCCCATCTGAAGTCCTACAGCCTTATTTGATACTCCTACACTCCATTTGCTGAAGTTCAATTTCCTTTTGAAAAATTCTAATTATTACGCCACCTGCTAACTTTCACCATCACATTATTCAACCTTCTCCATATAAGTCATAAATTCTATAGCTTTTCAAGTAAAAGCAGAGTTCTACTACCACAGGAAAACCTACAGCTTCTTTACTTTTGAGTTCTGGTTCTTCTCATACACAGATGACTTCAAATACTTTAATGTTTTCTTGTGAGGTCCTTGCCTATTTTTCATGCGTTTTTTTCTTTTTTCCTCAGGAAGCTGAAAGAAAGGGTTGCACTTGTGGAACATATACACAACACTATGAACATTTTCATTAGAAAATGGGATGAATAACTTATTTTAAATTCCAGGTTCATGGGTAAAAGTTGTTGATTTTTTTCCATTAACAGTTGCAGTATTCAGCAACAAGCTTTCCATTTTCCTTCCTGTCATTCTCATTAGTGTATAGAAGGTGGTGAACTTAAGTGAGGGAAATCACAGAACAAGAATATTATCTGAGAAAAGGAAAGAGCAGGGAGATACTCTAAGATGGCAGCTGTGACCAGGTATAACCATACAGGTGATCGAACACAGTCAGCTACATAGTTATGGGAAGAGTACCCACTCCACCTTACTCGTGCTCAAAATACAGAAACCAGAATGCAGCAGAACAAAAGCTTCATTCAACTCAATAGCAAAACTGTCCTCCATTTCCACCAGACAACTTTAATCCATGAAGAGAATTACTAGAAATAAACTATGCTTCGTACACTGGATTTTGAAACAAAGATGTGTTAGTATGACAGAGGATGCCAGAATGACTAAGTTCCCAGTAACACTGTGCACGTGTACAAGCATGCCTGCCTGAACACAACTTCCCCTTCTATTCTCTACTTAATGCTGTTTGAAAGTCAAACTCCAGCCATACAAATGCAGCAAAGGAAAGCAAGCTCGGGATATTGATTTGCAATAAGCTAGATATTGATTTGCAGTAAGAGCATTACTTACATTAACTCTGAAAGCTTGTACAGTGTTATCCAGGAGAACAATGTTGCAGACCACCTCCGTATGCTGCCTGTCTCGTGCCAGCTCAGATGCTCGTACATTGTAGGTTCTGCCAGCAGGCAATCGGAAACGTGCGGTCATTACTGTCCACACAGGGTCTGCAGGCAAAACAAACTGAAAATTTAAAAAGAGCCAAAAAATGCAAATGCAAGAACGTCTCACTTCAAAGAAAGGTGAAAACACAGCAAGTCCATTATTTAAAAACTCCATTACAGACAAAAGAAAAATGAATGCTAAATTCACAGTAGCCAATAACAAAGAAATGTCTTACATGTTATAACACTGCCTTATATCAAAATACTCAGTCCTTTACTTTCTGCCCATTGTCCATACCCTCCCTATTTTAAGGTTGTTTTGTGGGTTTGCTGTTTTTTTGTTGGGTTTTTTGGTTTGTTTTTAAAGATTCGTAACATTTTCAATTCAAAAAGCATTGTAATTGCTGGGCATCACAGCTACCAGCTTCCTGATATTAGATGCAATTAAGTAACTAATTTCAGGGCAAAACAGCAGAAAATGCTTACATAAAAAGCTTTATGGAGAAAAAGAAAACAGCAAACACACAAGACTTTGATGCATTATTCTGCAAGGCCTGTGCATTCACTGTAAAATCATAAAACATCAGAATGCACAGTGGTAACAAAAACATTAGCATTGTTTCTTTTCCCCTTTTTTTTAAAATTACAACATGAATAGTTTAATGTTTGTCAAACTACTGAATCTTCTGTCAATGTCAATTTCATTGGATTTACACATTTAGTTTGGGAGCACAAACAATTCTCATCCTCTCAGCAAGCAACCATGAGCATCACAAGTCTACACCCTGTGCTGGGAGCCGATAAATAAATGCAAAAATTGACTTTCACTTTTCAAATCCAAGATTCTGATGATTATCATCCAGCCCCAGTCCAGCCCCAGTCCTTATGTGCCCACCTGAAGCTATCAGCTCTATCCAATGATACCAGCTACTTTCTCAGGTGCCTCACAGGATCAGGGCCTGTGATTCACTTAATTACACACTCAGTAAACTATTTCTACATCCTTTAACAAGGGTGTAAGCAAACAGAAAATTTCATAACTTAAGTAGAGAATATATTGAGACATAAAATTAAAATACCCTAAGAGCAGCAAAAGAACACAGGTATATTCAAAAGCAAATATTAAATGATTGATGTTCCTTATCTTCATAAGATTATGAAGCCCTCAAACACACCTAAACATTAGCTTCACATTTGAGGAGGGGGTTGGGAGCATATGATGATAAAAAAAAAAGGAGAATTTAGCAGAGGACAGCAAACATTCCAGCAGTGATTAGAGAGCTTGCATGGATCATAAGAGGTATCTATGCTCCAATATATATAAATGAAGAGGGAGGGGTAAGAAATGAAAGATCAATCCCTCCTAAATAGTTGGTAACTTAGATACATAGGCTCTCATGGGAAAGTGGAAGACCAAGAACCAAGCTGGGACTTTGCAGTTCAATCATCTTTCCACTGCCTGCAGACAACCTCCTGAGCAACTGTCCTAAAATCCCTGAGGTATTTTGCTTTTCTATATCGCATCTTGAGCTCCTTAAGCATGACCACACACCTGAGACACAAAAAAATCTGCTTGCTGATCATCCATCCTTGCAAAATGCTTGTTTTGACTTACCCAGCATTTTCAGATTAACAAGTACTTGCTTCCTCACCAGACAGCTTTTTTATTATGGCTACTCAGTCACTGGCTTCAGAACTGAAATGCTGTATTCATGTAGAACTACAGCAAGTTTATTTTTGTTTTGCTAAACCAACATGACAAACTGAACGATACAGGCACCAGATAAAGCCACCAGCTGCTAAATTTATGACTATGTCTTAATGACAAATTTATGAAAAATTGTGTCGCAAACATTAAAACTCTCAAGTAAAGCCTAAAAACAAAGTCCATCTGATAACTCCTCATGGAGAGGCTGCTTCTGCTATACCTTCTACAGATCTCAAAAATAGGAGAAAACCTTCAAACACTGAGGATCAACTGAACCTCCCTACCAGTGATCCGAGCCAGCCACGTAACATTTCACAGTGTTTTGCCACATAGACACAATCTAAAAGCCTTACTAGTCATAATGGCATAAAGGTTGGTATTATCAGTGCAGCTACACAACTGATAACTAGAGCCAAAATTTTAGGATGGTATTTGCTGCTGAGCTAAAACTGAGAAGGTTTCAGAAAAGCACACAATTTGATTAAAACCAGTTTCTCCACACCACAGAAACAACCCCTTGACAGGTGTAATATACAAGAATTTGAAAAAGTAACAAATGAACCAAGAAAGAGTGCAGTCTTCACAGTGCTTTTCCACAAATACAAACACTAGTGCACAAAAGACTGTACAGCTTTCAAGTAAATTCTGCAGTCCTCACAAATCCATTTAGTAGTGAGCTAGGAGAGTCTAATTCAACAATACACAGTTTTGCAGCAGAGGGGGAAAAAAAAGTCTTGTTAAAAGCTAGAAACCATCATGTTTTAGGAGAAGAAAAAGGTCTCACCTTTTCTCCTGTTCTTTCCTCTATTTTTTTCTTATTTGCTGATCAAGACAAGACCAGCAATACTTCTTCCTTCCTCATCACTGCCTTACACTAGACAGAAAACTGGGTTTCAAACACAGCAAAAAATCCGGAGGAGTGAGCAAAGAGAAAAATCATCCCTTAGTGACCGTAAAAATCCTTTAATACCATGAAACTATTCACTTAGTCCCTTCAATAGACCCAACCTGCAGATCTACCAAGGTTCTTGCTGTTACACAGATCATCTTTGCTCCAACCAAACCAAAAACATTGCATGGTTACAGACGACTGGATTTTTCTCAATGTACATAAGTGAAATGATCAAATTCAAGATAGAGGCACTGTATTCTGAGTTTGCTATGGAAACAGGAGCAGCTATATTGGGCCAGAACAACAGTTCATGTAGCTTGCAGACTGGAAGGGCGATGCCTTCTCCACTCTCTTTAAGGAAGAAACAAACAAATAGGACACACACACTTCTCATGCTATTCCACAGTCTGGAGTTTAGCATCTTCCTGGTGTGAAGCTCATAGTCCCACCATGCTGGACATCAGTCATTCATTAATGTTTTCTACATGGACTTAAGAAACTATGTTTTGTACTTTCAGATTATGCAATGAAACATTATATTCTGTGTCCCACATAAAATACACAGTAGTTGGAACCACCATCTCATAGCAGACAAGTTTCTTGCATGAAACTAAGAGGTTTTTGCAAATACAGAATAGTTTTACAAGTATAATGACTCAAATCCTGAAATGTATCCACAAAATGAAAATAAAACAGCCATGAAAGTAATAGAGAAGAAGGTGACAAAAGACTGTCTTTTGCAAACCACATTCAAAGTTACTCTTTTCCTATATGTCAAAGAAACTATGGAAGAATGTAGGAAATATATTAAAACACCTTCACCATCACATGCACTTTCAAGAATACTCCTCCTTCTAAGACCTGCCAGGGTTATTACACGGAACTGCTTTGTGGCCAATTGTGCACACAACCCGTATTTACACCTCTATCACCACATGTACACTTAACAAAAAGGACACAGTTGCTAAGCACAGATAGACCCTACAATTACTGGTTTTACTGACACACTTGTTTTACAACATAATTGGCCCCAAACTGTACCCATATCATCTTTGCTACTTCTTTCTTTCAGAAGTCCATGCACCAAGAACACAGATAGTATTATGTCTCCCAAGCATATTGCCATTCTTGCTATATAGTTTGAAAACTTACTAATAGTGAGATAGCTAGCTATTGCTTACAAAGTTACAAATTACAGCTGATTTCCTAACAAGCATTGATTTATAAAATGGGAAAATCTTATAGAAATTCAGCTACACTCATTGTATTCTTCTGCAATGTTAGTAGTTCTATACTAGCTAATGTTAGTAAGGAGCAGAGGACTGCTTTAAGCCCCACAGTAAAAGCTGCATCCCCAAAAGAAATAGGAGTAAAAACAAAAGCTGAGACTTAACCAAAAACCAGTTTGAGAACAACAGGCTTAAACATCAGATTAACTTAAGCAAGGTACTACTGTGTGTGCATATTCATGTCATGGGCAGTGCCACGGCCATTTAATGCTAAAATATTTTTATACATGCAAGTGGATTATTTAAACTCGACTTAATCTTTGCATATGATTAAGGTTTTCTACTTATAATTTTTTCAGTGGCTTCTGCTAAGCATGTCATACTCATGTGAATTAACAATCTAAAGAACATGTTGCTACAGTAACTGGAGAAGGACGGAACTCCTTCAAAGTAACTCCACTTACCTCTCAGGTCTGTGGAGGGAGTAAGTTGTACATTTCCTGCCAGAGCTCATGTTTCAAGTGGTGAAGCAATTCCAGGGAGTGTTCCCTATCAAAGGGCAGAACATTCCTGCAATACTGGCTTGGTTAGGGCACTAAAGAGCATACAGAAGCTTCACAAGTGAATTTTCAGCATCCTTTATTCTTTTGTGTAATTGTCTACAGTATAACGACAATTTGCTCGGGCTTACAATATACTAACTGATTTTAAGCAGCTTAATAAATAAGCAGTTGGTTAAGCAGGTAATTAACTGAAATTTAATTTATCCAAGAGTGCAGCCAATTTGCTGACTTGATGCGAACTTTCTTTAAAAGAACTCTTGATGCAATGTACAGAAAAACAACCACCTTAACACATTACTGCATGCACATGTACATGCAAGGACATGAGAAATTTCATTTTTCATGGCTCATCTAAAGCAGCTAAAGAAGCTCACACATTTCCAGATTTTCATTTGTTTAGGAGCTCGTAATTTAGGAACCCAGAAGGCACGGATCTGCACTGTGGCCCACCTGCTCATTTGGGTCCAATACAGTACATGAATTTCCTACAAGGAGTAGGAAACTAGGTCAGACTTATAGAAGACCCACGTCCTTATAATATGATGCAGCTTGAATATATTAAGTAAAATGCAGACCCCACTGTTACTAAAATTATCCAGACAATTTTATATATATATATAACAAAAAAAACCACCCCTTTATAAATTAAAAAGACAATTTTGAAGGTTTAAACCGAATAATACAATATACTGCAATTCAAACACTGAGGTACACCTAGAGCCCATCTTCATATAGGTTTACTGAAAACACATTAGTGAAACTACATTAAATGTTTTAATCCAAACTAGTCTGAAAATGCTAAACATCATGCACTTTTCTGGGGGAATTCCACATTAAGTCCAAAGAAAAGGTTCAAATGTTTTGTCTTTCAAAAATTTGTTTGGAAAGCTTTCAGCAATTCTGATGCAGTACACAGCTTCAGGACATTGCTTATAAATAAAAGCAGAGCAGAAATGCATTTTCATTTAAGTGAATTGACCCATGCACTACAATCTTGAAATTGTTCCAACGAGAGTTGGACTTGATGATCCCTGTGGGTCCCTCCCAGCTCACGATATTCTCTGATTCTGTGATTCCCTCCCACTTTATGCGGACCAAATAATGGAAAGTATCTAGCATTCATTAAAGTTGATATGTAAACACTGATTTCACTTTGCAGTCACCAAGTACAAGGCTTCCAGCAAGACTTCTAGCCAGGCAACAGCATGATTAATGATTCCAGGCTCTATCAAACCCTTTTGTTTTATTTCTAAGTTTATTTAGTATCAGTTATATATAAATTGACCACATTCATTCTACTTAAGGAAAATAATATACTCCTGAAAAGTTGTCATATGGCGACTTGTTAAACTTTTCCTAAAACTTCACTGAAAAAGAGGGATATCACATCTTTACTGTTGATCAACTGCGACAGTTACTGTGACTGTACAATGTAACTACAACCACTGGTTCTTCAGTCCTACTGTGTTCCCAGACAGTCATGGAAAGAGCACTGGATACAAGGAGATACTGGCTTTGGAAGCCAGGAAGATGAAGTTCCCAAAACCTCTGCAACTTCTCTCCACTGGTGGGTAACCAGACTGTGCCCTCTCTAGCCTGGTACCTGCATGAGGCTGGCAGCTCCCAGACTCCAACATTTCCTGCTCCTAGGTCAGGGATTCCTGCATCCTTCCTTACAGCCTGGCCCTGAGCAGTCTCCATGCTTCCTGTGCAACAACAGTACACAAGTTTAGCTGATCTGCAGCTGCTTCCATACAGTCCTTCAAGACCTATACCATCTGCAGACACTCTGAGCTGCTTGAGCAAATCCCTCATGGATGCCAGAAGTATAGAACAGTAAAGGAAAATCCTACTTCACTTCTGAAAGTCACAAAGAGAAACATACTCATGTTGTCCTCAAAACATCCATTATCTCACCTGCATTTCAGTGAATAAGCTACTCTTACATCCTCCTTTTCCACATCCTCAATCCTCAATCATAGGAAGAGCCAAATCTAATAAAAAAAAGCATTAGTTCTTAACGTATGTATGACAGTTTCTGAAAATTTTGGGCCCAAAGTTCAACAGCTGAGAGAAAAGAAGTTCAATTTAGCCCCTCTCCTCCACCATCAGCTTCTTCTATTTGTGAACCAGTAGCAGAGAACTAATTTAATATTCTAGCCACTTACTCTGATAAATTTCTAAGACTGTTAACGCATCTCATGAACACGAGGATTTCATGGGGTTGGCTGTGGACTTCAGTGTAGTCTTGATGCCTAAATCAATAAGCATTCCCAGTTAAAAAATTACTCGAGGGTTTTTTTTTTAACTAAGACCTCCTTGAATAATGCTTTTCATCTACTCTCTGAAAAGGAGTTTCAAAATTGAACAACTGCTGTGTGATATCAAGCAAGATTTTCACTGTTATAATCACATAATTACTGATAGAGACAAAGGTTAAAGATGAAACACCTTGCTCTGTCACTCCCTGATTTTCATACTTTCTAACATCAAAAATAATAATTAATGAGTGTTCAGTCACTCTACATAGGATCTGTTAGAGACAGCTGGAGGCTGTACACCAGAACACAGCAAATTAGTGAGATAGTACTGTAGAACACTAGTGTTTTTTCTGAAAAATAAACTATTTGGACAATTTGACAATTCCCTCCCTTGCTCCTCCCTGCCCCCAAGAGGAAGGGCACAGCTAACAGAGAAGCCTGTTATAAATGACACTGCTATCTAATTAAATGTCAATACTCATTATGCTTGAACTGCATGCATCAGACTCACAAAAAAGCCTCTCAAATTCAGCTGATCCCTTTCTCTGTTTAGAGTCTGAAGTAGGACAGTACAGGAAGACTGGTATCTGCTTTGCTTCACTCCTGTATGCAACATTTCAGGAAACACATAACAGCAAGATAAAATTCATTAGTTTGAGATTACAACACCTACTGGCAGTTTAGGAGCAATATTAATTTAAAAAAGAGTCTTAGAAACCATGTCATCAATACCAACAATTATTTTGAACCTAAAACCTTTTTGTGCTCAGTCATGTTTTACATGCAGACAATAACCTTTCCCTCTTCACTATCCAGGACTCTAGATGAGATAACAGCCTGAGAAGATACTAAAATTTCTCTGGCAAGGCTAAAAGAAGTGGAAAAAAAAAAAGGCAAACTTATAAAAGGCAGACTTATCAATTCCAAACAACTCAATATAGTTCATTTTAAACCCATTTTTAAGCTTCAAATTTAGTCTTAGTGAACACCTGTTCAAACCCCATTACAGTTTCAGAGTGTCAGAGAGGCTGAAGAAACTCAACCAATACACTAAAAGTCTGCAGCCAAGAAAGAGCTAGAATTAAAACAGTCAGACCCTTTCCCTCCCCCCATCCTACTTCATCAGGGCCCCCATTTCTCTTTTCACTGCATCAGTCTTACAGGACAGAGTGTGAACAAATGCAAAGACAACAGAAAGCCTCCTTCCAGCTATTTCTGCCAGCTCATGGCTCAGTACTCAATGACCTGATGATAACAATACTGCAGAAGAGACAGGACCTTTCCATCACTTTCACATGATGCAAGAAAAATGTCCAGAGTGCACATGCCTTTAAGCAAAGCTTCACAGTGAGCACCTATGGTTATTCACAACCAACATAAACCCTTCTGTCCTGCAAGTGACACACTGAAGCCACAATCAGAGTGGAAACATCATATGAATTTGTGCAGCTGTTTTGTTTCTGACTTGGAGACTTTTCATTTCTAAGTGCTAGTCAGGGGTTGGGGAAGTTTTATGGAACAAGTCACACACACATTTGAAAAAGATGTGTGAAGAATCTCACATGAGGTTTCAGAGACTACTTTAAACAAAACTGCAGAAAATTTCTCTATAATATGCAATACACCCATACATACCTTAAGGACCTGAGAAAACAGCACACCTATCCCCTTATTAAGCAATGGACTACAGTTGATCTTCAGGAATCACCTGATCAGAGTGTGACTGCTTTACAGAATGGTTTAGGGAAGCCATACCTTGGTGTGAAGAAACAGGGAGAGAGCAGCTGAGGCTAGAAATGTCTTTAAATAACAATATTGGTGTCATGTAAGGCCTGTTATATGAAAACACAAGTTGATGGCAAGCACCAGCTAGAGCAGTGCCAGCTGTGAGGCAGCAAGGCCACAGAGAGGGAAGAGGCCCCAGGGGCACAGCTGTGGCCACGGCCCCGCTTGTGCCGCCTCAGCTGGGCCAGGCAGCAAACACACACAGGCAGCAGCAGCCCACACTCCTGCAATGAGCCACTGAGGATGGAAACGGCAAAGCTAGCAGGGAAAAAGATTAAATCTAACTTTATTTTTAAAAAAGCCAGCCAATCCCTGTGGAAGGGCAGACAGCTGAAGCAGTCAGTAAAGGATATGTCTGCCAGGAAAAACAAGAACAGGAAGAGGAGCACTGTTTAAATATCACTAAATGGTGACTTCAACTATCCTCCTATATATAAAAAATATTATAAACAAATATGCAAATGCATTTATAAGACATAAAACCTCCTTGTTTCCTAGTATGCAGCTGTCAGTTCATGATATTTGGAGGTGTTTATCATGTGTGAAGATTACTAGGAATAAATAGAAAAGTTTTCCAAGTGAGTTCCACCTCCATTATTTTAAACTTGATTCTATCCACAACCTGCCCTTGGTAGAAAATAGTATTAAAAAATGGTAATCCATGACCTTCACACAGATGATTACTACATCTGTCTCTTCCCATTCCTGGAGCTGGATCTCTTATTCTTGCTTTTATGATTCAATGCTATAATAAGATGCAATAAATGAAGACTATAACGAAACATTACTAAAATATCTTGATAAGAGACTTCTCAAAATAAATCCCCAGCACTTTCTAAAAAGTGTTCTTAAACTAGGTTAAATATATTTAAATAGATCTTTCATTAAAGGGAAATCTGGCTCTGATACAACTCCAAGATCAGAAAGCCTAAATATTTAGCTATCAAAAGAAATAAGCATGATAGGGATGAAATAAGCAAATAGGGATGAAATAAGCAAGTTCAGACAAAGTACAGAAGCACCAGGTGATAACAACTTAGTATTTAATATCTTACTTGGGGGGGGGAATATACACCCCCCCCACCTCAAAACCCCCCAAATCCAAATTTCTTCCTACAGTTTTCCTCAAAGGTATCAAAGTGTAACTAAATTTGATTCCCCTTTGCAATATGACTTAAACTATTTCTTCACCTATTAAAGAAAGGACTTTACAGTTCTCTACAGACCCAGTAGAAAACAAAAGCTCCTCAGTATATAAAAGGAGTCTTTTAAATTTTTGAGCTTTTAATGGCAATGCACAACTGCCTGTAGCTAGAATAACCAAGTAAAGTCCTTTCATGACACTAATTATTAACAGCCCTAAACTTGAGCAACAGCCTGACTACACATGCTGAATCAAGGAAATGTAGCAAGTGGAAATTAGCTTTTTCATCAATAAATAAGAGGGGGTTTTTAACACAACTTAAGAAGTCAAAAAGAGAAAAGTTACATGCAAATAACAATGGATGGTCCTCAACAGTTGTACACAATTAAGCAGATAAAACAGGTAAACACCAAATAAATCAAAGGCATACATTCTGAGCTGGCGTGACCATAAATGAACACAAGTCCCACATCCTGTATGTTGTACAAGCCTCAACCACAATTATCTGAAAACAATACTGACAGAAAACATATGATGGAGAAAATCTGTGGGCTTGCCATTAGCCACTTGGGCACCCACGGATCAATACTGCTGCACGCTGAAGGACCCGCAAGTCCAAAGCAGCTGTAGTTCCAGCCATGGCATCTGTTGTGAAGCCCTTGAAGTTAAAGGCAGTCTGAACAGAAAACAAACTAGCAAAATTTAGAAAAAGCTTTTATTCTACTCATAGCTAACTTCAAGCTCAATTTTGGCTGGCACTAAAACTAAGGTATTAGACAGGGGGAGGAAAAGTTGACTGCGTGTATTTTGTTCAGAGTTGCTAAACCTAAGCCAAATTATCTTCAATAGATTTAAACACAGCAGATGCTAATTCTATGGCTCAGTGTAACCAATTGGACATTTTCCATCAAAATCAGTTTTTAATCAGAAACACCATTTCCATAAGACAGAAATTTTTACGCGGAAAATTTCAGTTTTGCCAAAACCCACTGATTTTCCACGGAAAACACTGAAATAATGCCTATCTGGCTACCTGCCTGGAAAATGCTTGTCAACTCCGCTTCTTTCCTCCAGCAGAAAACAAACCAAGGGATGTCTTCTGGCAGTGCTGCCCAGAAAAGTGACCTCACTCCATCCGTGCCCCTGGCTTTCAGCCACCCTGCCTTGCACTCCGGGCCCTCGGCCTCTCCACAGCGCTGTGGCCCTGGGCGGTGAAAGGCAGCAGGTCACGTTTTGGTTGGTCATGAGATGAGCACTTGAGAGACCCCAAAGCACACCAGGAAACTGGAACAAGGAGCTCCCTGCATGAGGCAAGATCAGTTTTGCTGGTGCACCCACGCAGTTGCAAAAGAACCATCCTATTTTAAATAATCCCAAATTTTAAGGCCTCCTTTTATTTATTTCTTTATTTACTATATTTTACAACTTCACTTCAGCTTAAGTTAAGTATTCTTCTGACTTCCTTCTGCCTCCTCTCAAAGACTTTTTTAACAGGAAACAATTTCCATTTTCAAGCCAGTTCAAGATTAGAAATTCAAAATTATCTGAGTGAATCTCACAATGAAAATATCACGCATGTTCAATCAGTCAAATCAGGAAATATAAAATCACAGTTTTGTGGGTTTAGTTCCTTTAGCAAAGTATCTTAAAGATGTCTATACTCCCCAGATTTGTAAATTGTACAAACCAACTTAGTAATAATTGTATCTGTACTTCGTACAAAGTGAAACTCTGAGCCAAATCAAGTTTTCCAAAACTGTGGCATATTGACCTCAACAGTCAGACCCTGTAAGGGGTTATGACGTGCTTAAATGTTAGGGTCAGACTGCAGGCCCCCTGCACTCATCTTCATGCATTCACAGTTTTGAAAATTGTTAAACTACACTCAAGTTTGGACATAAAAAAGTAAGAAGATAAATAATCTTCATGTATATTTCTAAGAGTATCTAAAAACACTTTTCCTTTTGGGATGCATTTCATACTCTTGAAAGTAAATTGACAAATTTACAGAAACATCTGTAAAAAAAAACATGACAAGAAAACATAATACAAGAGGAAAGACAAGATCCAAAATGACATAAAAGTTTATAACTCTTATCAGGGTTCATCAACCCAAACTTCCAAAACACCCTTGAAGTTTTATTATTTTGTTTCTGAATAGGACTGTTTTCTTCCTTTTAGCTTTTGTTCTTTATAGAATTACACAGTAATACTTGACAGTTTCCACAAAGTTAACTTTACAAAAATAGCAGACACTATTAATGGTGTGAAAAGCAACATAACACTGTCAAGGCTAACTACGAATATACTGTGGGGGGAGGTGGGGAGCAGAAATCTCTACATTCCTAAATCCAAAAAGTAAAGGCACAAAGTTGAAGGTATACAATTAGAAAGGCGGAAGAGCAAAAAATACAGAGTTTATAACGCACTACAGCTCTAGAATGAAGACACCATGACACCGATGTTAAACATCTTACCTATTTGACCTCAAACCTTTTATTAGAAGTTAAATTTCTTTTACTTACATATTAGCAAATCACTTTCCAGTTATAGGGTATACATTTCATATAAAGAAAAAGCCATCTAGTGTATTTGTATTTAACAAAATACCAACTGAGAAAAATTACCTGACCATTTTGCTTGGAGCTGGAAACCTCTACAATCAGCTGCCATTCAGAACCAGCAAGAAACTTTCAATTCAGTTGGTCTGAGATTATTAAATTGAATTACTCTATTATTTACTGAGTTTATTTATAGAAGGAAAACAACTTCTACCATCTCCTCTAATACATTCATGTTCAGGAAGACACAGAGGCTTTAATGCTTGTTTATCATATTGGCTCAGTTCAGTATCAAGTTTCACATCCGCTGAAAAAACAGGCACATAACCATGGTACAAACCAGTTACTCAACTAAAAACAAAGCAATAAAAGAAACGTCACAACTCCAGTGGAATAAAACGTTATGAAGAAGGGCAAATGAACCCACACATGCAGAGCTTGTGTGTGCTGAAGTTAAAGAGCAACAGGCTATTAAAAGGAGAAAGTACGACAAAATTGTAAAAGACTATTTATAGACTTCATGTCATGCTACTATTTAATCATACTGCTATTTATGCTTTCTCTCATGCATTTACCACCTCTAAGCAGGAACAAAACCTCGAATGAAGTTTCATCACCTGCATGTCACAGGGCCTTCAATTGCATTTACTTAGTTCTCTGCTGCTCCCAAGAACTTTCATCTAGCTAAACTGATTCCCTGCTAGGACACAAGCACACACCTCCTGCCACAAACCAATGTGGGAAGGGCCCATCGACCCTGATGATTCCTTGACAGTAATCAGATTACCTCTTATTCTTCCTTGTAAGACAACCAGAGGTCTGGAAGGACCCTGTAAAAATATGTTCTCTGTCACTGAAATTGCAGTATGGTTCAAGTCCTCACCCTGAGTCATTTCACTGTGCTGCAGCTGAGAGCACAGAGTTATGTCTCAGCCGAGAGACTGGGGACAAGTTCAGGTTTTGATTTTTTCCCCTAGCACAACTCTAAATGCCAACCTGATTGTAACCGCAGCCCAATACAGAAGTCCACATCACCACTGCAAATTTTCTCCAACTTGTGGCATGAAAGACCAGACCTTTTTTTCTTCTTCTCAATAAAGCCTAATCCTAAGAAAACTGTGCTGTCAGGGATGATTATATATCTAGTCACTAAACTCTGAGTAAGTGTAACACAAATGAACTTTTCTACTATATTGCCTATAACTGACATCTACTTCTTCATAATAAAATATCCAACCACAATAGTTGGTCTCAGAAGAAGTCTTAATCCAGTGATTAATGTAGCTTTCTATGCCTGAGAATCATAGTACTTGCACAGAAAATTACTGTTAAAAATGAACTTATGATACTTGAGTGTTCAACTGTATACAGGAGAGATTGCCATGTTCTAGTCTTCAACAGTCTTTTCCCACCATAATAAAACTAAGGACATAGCACTCCTTTTCTCTTTGAAATCAAAGGACTAAAGCTGTAGACTTGATTTAGGAGCCTTGTACGCAAACTAATTCACCTTTCAACAAAGCAGCTTGACAAAATGCTTAGCAAAAAAATCCATTTGGACAGTCTCTTCCCCTATACTGCAGGTAAGAGAGATTACTGTAAGAGAACAGAAGCAGTTATAGTCCCCAGGCTGTTAGAAACCAGAAGTTTGCAGGGCCGTCCCATTTTCCCTGCAGTGAGTTCTCTGCTGCCCCA
Organism: Promerops cafer; assembly: GCA_013398275.1. Lineage (NCBI taxonomy): Eukaryota > Metazoa > Chordata > Aves > Passeriformes > Nectariniidae > Promerops > Promerops cafer. Next base: position 2,953,876 of record VZSE01002604.1, on the reverse strand, counting down.
GGCAAGCGCTCAACTCCCAGCCTCACCTCTGCTGAGCCAGCAGCTATGCAAGGCAGTAGGTCTGCATGACAGATGTGAACCAACTCCCTCAGTGTTCTCAGTTCTCCTTTCATTCTACTGAAAAAGTAGGTAATAATGTGTGATTATGTTGGATGTCTCTCTGTTTCAAATTCGTAACAAACACTGGAATCATGTGGTAGCCTATGAAAACCTGACAGCAGAGACAAAAGGCTTAGTGAGCCTGTCTGCAGCAAAGTTGGCACACTATAAATACCAGAAAGGAATTTCATAGTAAAAATAAAAAGGTAATGTAAATCCGCAAGAAAAAAACAAACATCTCACAATTTCCAAAAGCATCACACACTTCGATGAGCCGATCTACTGTTAGCAATGACAGCATAAGAAACTGTCACAGTGTAAAATTCACCCTGGTACCATATTTGTAATTTTTATACAAGGGGCAACATTCTGAATCCAGAGCTACTTGAGAAGCATCTCTTACACAAGTCAATGTACTTTTATGATAGTAGACTTTCAACATTTTGTAATTCATACAAGTTTTATGCAGACATGCTGATGTTAAACCACTATGAAAGATGGCAATAACTCCTTGGTCAGAACTAAGCACAGAAACTGTGCTGCAGTCCTTAAATCTAGGACACAACTACATCCTCAGGTGTAATTATGGCTCAAGCCAAACACAGCAGAGGACTTAAGTCAGTAGACAAGCTTCTGCCCAGCATTTCAGTTCTCAAGGATCTCTGTGACCCATACTTGCAGTGTAAACTGCTTTGTGGAGATGCAAATCTCTGACAAATGTAGTCTGAAATTCCTCCAAGCCTGTAGAGCAAAAAAAATTTCAAATCTCTTAACAGAAATTATAAATGTAAGTGTCCCTACAGAGAAAAAGATTTGCAGAATGTACCCAAGTTTCCCAGCTTCTTATCCTTTTGGTAAAGGTGAGAATAAAGATTTTTGGCTGTTGATTATAACAGCAGTGAAAGGGAAGCTGCCAGCAAGTACAATCACCACTTCCTTAAATATCTTTCCTTTAAATCCATCCTTAAACACTTCGTTTCTGCTCAGCTCCCAAGCAGTTAACATTCTGGGACAGATTCATTTCTCTTTTCTAAAAGGGAACAGAAATTATTGTGGGAGAAAAAAGAAAAAATAAGCCTCAACCTCCCAAAGTACAGAGCACAAATGACTATCTGTCCAGTGTTGCCCTCTGAATAATGCCAAGTGCAGAGGCTGTTGATGGTCAAAGGAAGGAACATCTTGAATTCAACCTGGGGTCAGCCTGGGCCAGCCCCAAATTACTGGCAGTCCTTAGAAGAAATGTCACCATTAGATCAGGTGTGATTATTCACCACTAGTGCTACCTTGAACAAATGAGAAATCTTACCTGCAAGAACAATTCAGTAAGCAAACCTCAAAAACAATGAATGAAGCAAGTTCTGAGAAAATTCTGGCTTAGTTTTCCAAAAGCTCTAAAAGAGCCTTCTCAATACATTTATGTTTTATATAAAGGAAAGTGCAGTTCTAAAATTTGCCACTACAATTCCTGCTTACATTCAGAGTTCATTAAGTCACAATAAAAAGCTCAAAGGTATCAACACAGACTTGCATAGAAATTATAAGTTACAACAATGAATATTTGAGTTATTTTTATGAATACCATTATGGTCAAAAATCAGCCCATTAAGTTGATAATATAAAAAAATACAACTTTTTCCAATATACTTTCTTGTTTTACAAAGACACATGGTCTCTCTTGGGAGAATCATTCTTCTATAAATATTTGACAGGAAAAGCAAGATTTTTTTTTTTCTTGGCAAGTATGTCATGATTCCTGACAGAAATAACAGATAACAATGGACAGTGAAGATAGCGCACTGTTAAGCTGAACATAAAACCATTAAATTCATATTTTTGGATATTTAAATTGGGTCCTTTAAAAGTAATTACACATTATTAGGCAATTTAAATAATATATTAATTAATTAATCTTAAAATAGCCTGGTTCTTGCTGCTGTTGTTTCCCCTAGAAAGGCAGGTACAAGCACGGGACAGATTCTCAGGCTGACGGTTACTGATTCACAGGTTGATGAGGTAGCCATGCTGAAACTTAATTCATTACTGAAACCATCAGTTCTGTACCACTCACTTCCTGCAAATACTCCAGCTGTCTTTCATGTATGTTCTTTCCTTCTCAAGGCTCTAAGAGTCCCCCTTCTAACTGTTCAGTTTCCTTCATCACTGAAATCCTTCCCTACATTTTGTTCATTTCTCTAATCACATTTCAACTTTCCTCTGGTTTACTTGATGCCCTCCTCCTTTGGGGTGGGTGCAGAAGATGGAACAGCAACAGAAATTACAAGAATGTCCCCAAAATGCAAAGAAAATCAAACAGGTTCCACCTGAAGGCAAGAATAAAAAACTGTAGTCAAGAAATAGGAACCATACCCAAGTCTGCTCCCAAGGTTAATACAGAGCTGCCAGGTACATCCACACACAAAGTAACAGCACAGGTGTCTGATGCACTCTACTGAGATGCTTTCCATGTGGTTATGAACGGAAGGGATGGATGGCAACATAATCACCTATGCAGCATTACCAAAAATCATTAAATGCTTTTAAATGTCACACATCTTAACATGCAGTACAAAAAGATTTCTAAACCATTACTAAAATCCATGAAGAACCTACAGAGTTAAGCTATTTCACCCTAAAGTCTCCCACATACATACATTTTCACTTACATCTGTGGTTTGTTTTTCTATCATTTTCACCAACAAAATTAAGTCAAGCTTGTAATGCTTAGGGACAACCTCCTTCAAAAAAAAGACTTTCATAACACAAGACCCAGAAGAAAAGCTGATTTTAAGTTTATCCTCAACATGCACAAACATGTTGACGGTGACATGAGTAAGTCCAGTAGCTAAGTTTTCTGATGCGCACAAAGAAAGCTTTTTATCTATCAAGCTGGACTTCGATCTCTAGCTGTTGGACTTGATGATCTTTAGAGATCTTTCCAACCTAAACAATTTTAAGATTCTAAGTATGAAGAGACACTCAGATGGTCAAAGATTACACTCATCTTTTCTTTACAATGAAAATATTGTACAAAGTGCACTGAGAAGGAACAGTCTACCAACATACAAACAAAAATGGCATTAAAAGGCGACAAGCTCTCTGAGTCAGCACATCTGCACTGCTCCTCTTGGGCATTGTGCTTAAAAACTCTGTTCATACATGTGCCCCTGCAGTCAGGCCCAAATGGCTTTCTCACACCTGCTTCTTTAGGCACTCTTTTGTAATTAAACTCAGCTTCCCCAAACTCTTTACATCTACAGCATCCCAGAATTAAAAGGCTACAGAAGAAGGACATATGGCAGGATATGGAATGTGCACATTAACAATGAAAATCAAGCAACTGGCTTCTGCTATTTTCCAAGTCTATTCACACACACTTTTCCCTGCTGGCAGCTCTGCAGCACAGCCCAGGTCCCCTAGAAGCAGCTGCAGAAGCCACAGGCGGAAGCAACAGGAGTGTTGGTCTGCAGTGAGGGTCTCTCTGAACAGTGGTACTATGCTTATCTGAGGACACAGAGCTCCTCCCCATGCTCCCAGAAATGCTCAGAAGAGATATTTTCCAGAAATGAAGACACAAATATCACACAAGCAATAGCCACCACACTCACCAATGGGACACAGTCACTTTCTCTATAAACAGCAAGACAGACTCATCAGAGTATGACGGATCAGACTCAGTTCTTCTGGGGACTCAGGTCTTTCACTACAGTAAGTACTTTAAATCGGGACCTTAGGAAATTCAGTACTTTCAAAATTGGTAAACTCAGTTAGCAACAAGCTTCCTCTTAACAAAGCTGTGCAGGACAGCCCAGAATAGCGAGGCTCACCAAATGCAGAGTGCCAGACCAAAACCACTGGCTTCTTAGTTGAGTTTTCCCAGTTGTGTCTTTTATGAAAAAAATCAGTGGATCAGTGACAGAGATGAACAAGCTTGCCATATTATGAAGAGGCAAAAAACTTCAACCCACAAAAAGGAAAGTATTCTTTTCACATTACAGGTTAAACCTGGGAACAGACATAGAAACTACATTTTTTAACAAATAAAAAATGAGATATGAAGCCACTACATTTGCATTATGATTATGCAGAGCAGTCTAGCAAAGTCCAGATTGAATTGATCCTTCTGAACTCCAGCCACTACACCAGCAGCATTAGCAATACTGACTTCAGAACAAGTACACTTGAGCAAGTATCTGTTGCCATGCATAGACACATACGGAGTAGTCACTGAGGTACAACCATGCAGCTGTTGAAATGGGATGACAACAAGAGAATTCAAGAGTCTCAGAACTGTCAGCACACTAACACCAATGATAACGTACCATGAAATTGTTAATACCTTCTGTGGAAGATGTGACAACATACAATTTGTTCCCTAGATCACAGGAAGCAGATCCTGGTGACCCATGACTGGAAATGTTTCGGTAGCTCCAGGAAGTTGCAAAGAGAGTAAAAATAAACAGATCAATGAGCCCCTTTACAGTCCAGTAAAGGTTTGCCAAGTTTTGGCTTTGTCCAGTGCTGTAAGAGATCCTCTCCTCAGAAGTCAGTCTTAGCAGGTCCAAAGCTGGAGTCTGTGAAACCAGAGAAAAAGTGAGGCAGCTCCAGATGGATCACACACAATTACTGAACTGAGGCTGCCAGGAATATGCACTGCCCATGGAACAGTGGGTGGTCAGTGCCATGCACCATGACTCCTTCAGCGTTAGTCGATGGCAGAGTCTCAAGCTGGAGTATCTGAAGGGTTCTTCAGTTCTGACTATTCAGAGGAGAGAAATGTATCAAGGCTTTTCCTTTCCAGATGCAGAAACTGGTGTCAGGATGCTGTGGCAACTTCTTAATAATGATGAGCATGATGTTATGTACATCACAGAGAGATGCAATGGTAAAGAGCTTAATACCACCACCACATTATCCTTATGAAAATCGGCTCCCATTCTCCAAGAACAAGCACAGCATGCTTATTTACCGGGTCACCCAAAAACCTCTGAAGGAGCTTCTCAGCAGCTAAGAGTACAAAGAATCTACAATGCCCATCTGAGCATTTGCTGTTCTGAAATTCTTAAAGCTAGAGCCCAGAGAGCAGAAATCCCTGTTATTTAACACAAAATCAGCAAGAAGCTTGTGTCTGCTACTGACATGAAGGCAGACTGCTACGAGCTATTCTGATTCTTCATGAAGGATGTAACATAAGCATTATTAAATAACAGACGTGTCCATCTGTCCTCTGGAAGTATATAAAGAGAAACACAAATTAGAATTTCTTCACAGTCTTAGATCATCCGTCTTTCTGTAAGAAAATCTGCTGAAAAAAACCAGAGAGAAATGAAAAGGTGCCAACTAGACTGAACAAGTGCTGACAGAGCTCATGAAAGTGCAGAAAAATCTCATCTAGCTCCCGAGAAACCCAAAATAAGTAACTCAAGAACATATACACCCAAATCTACAGCTTATGTATACTTTGTGGTAGGCTTTGTTTTTTAACAGATACATAGGCTACACTACATGTACATCTCTGTCACATAGTGGTCACTATGGCAAAGTAACTCAAAAAATCTAAGTCCGACCACTAATATTTTTGCTACTATATATTCTATTAAGTAACTTTGAAAGATTTCTGTAATACTCCTCTGAAATATGATATGGGAAGATATTGGTAGCTGGAGTAGGAGTAGCCATGCCACCATTACATAGCAAGTTTTAATACCACTACAAATCTGGTTCTTACATCTCATCTTCCAGTTCCATGGACTGATGAATTTTTAGTCTTAACCACAAGGGATGAGAAAAGTGTTAAAACTGTAGGTGTTTGAACACTTATCTAAAATTCACTTTTGTAGTTAGCTTGTTTTCCTGTTTTGTTGGCTTCACTAAGAAGTTTCTTTCAATTTTCTATTGAATATGATTGAGAATTTAAGAGAGTAAAAAATTGCTCTCCAGAATAACTATATTGGAGTTTGAAGTATATCAGAGACTATTACTTAGATGCCTGTTTTCAGAACATTTACAGATAAAAAAACAACATCTATGGAAAGTATATGAAATCTAGGCAAGACAACAGGAGACAAATAGCTGAAAATTTGTCAGCAACATTTAAGTAAAGAGAACATAACCATTGCCTCCACTGGCAGTAATTCCAGGAAAGTATTACCTGAGAAATCTGAGAGCAACTCCTGAATGAAGATCATGCCTTCCTTCCAGTCAGGAAAAAAGAACAGTGTTCAAAAGGGCTTATGGAAAAGAGCAGGCAGTAGGATCCGTATTATCAGCAGGCACCAGCAATACAGAACTGATACAGGCTAAAAAGACATTACACAACTACTGAGAACAGGAGGAAGGTGATGGAAAGAGCTCCCAGAGGAGTGCTGCCAGCCTGATGACATGGGCATCAGATGCCCAAGTGTACACATAATAAGGCCATAGGATATTTTGGGAGAAGATCTAGAGAGGAACCCACAAAATGTCATATTTATTTACACCTTATGCGCCACAGACATTGTGCTTTCCATTTCCAATTTGGGATTATACTTCAAGACATTGGAATTTAGTGGTTCACTTTCATCAGGGCAGTGCATCAATTCCTGCTATTAAACTTTGGAAAATGACCTATTTACTGAAAAAACCCAATACTGAATGATCATGTGTAGCCTGAGTGAGCTCATGTCTGTTTCAGTGCATTAAGCTCAGATTCTTGTTTTACTTCATAGCTCAGTCTTTGAAAAAACTAAACATTGATTTGTTTGTGCTAGAAACAAATGGAAATTAGAAAGTCAGTAATTTGGATTATGGTAGCCAGAAAGAAGGCATGGACAAGACAATGAACTATAGCTTATATGACTGACCAGAGGTTAACTAGTATCACTCCTTTCTGAAAGGTTGTACACGCCAAGCTGCGGAAACTGTCTCCATGGTGTGTATCACACTGGTAAACAATGCCACTTTTTCTCTAATTTTTTTCCGAATAAGTACAGGAATAGAGGGAACATAATATACATGAATTTTTAAGAACAACAAAAAGATACTCTTACATTAGCTGAGATGTTTTGAGACTTCAACACATGTAGACACACCATTACATACAGGATTGGAACAAGTCTATTTACATGGGAGCATGCAGAATTGGATTTAGAAGGGAATTAATATTTTTTGTGCTCTTTAAACTAAATTCAGGTTTGAAAATTATTGTATTTGCACGTAACTTAAATTCAGATGTACATCTCACCATTTCAGTATCAGTTTAATATCTGTAGAGTAAAACTAACATCCCTTAACAAACATAGAAACAAGAAAAAATCACCGAACACTTTTATGCTGCTTATTAATATCTTGACTGCAAAGTAATGAAGTGCATCTCTGCAGACTTAGGAAAAGGAAGGGATTATTTAGTGCATTTGTTTGCCAAGAGCATCTTGTGAATGATTTCAGGGACATGAAATATTTTGTTCTCAAGCTATCCAGTCACTAGTGGAAACACACTATGAAAGCAAGTTAGGTTGCATTACATTTTTATTGTTACCAATGATTCTACCAAAATGGCTTAAGTTTTTCAAATTTCACAATAAGCAGGTACCATACTGTACTGATTTGGACAACTACTGATTTAAAAAATTTTTTTTAAACTTATACATATCTAACTGTAACAGCTTATCGGTCTAAACCTCACTGTAATTATTTTATGGGTATGTACAAATGACGGTACAGATTAAACTAATGATGCCCACACAAATGATGCAAATAAGAGGTTTTCAACCTATCCTGAGGGCAACAGTCTACACCGCCTGTGCACACTGAGAAATGGAGGCTTTCTATTGATGCTGTTACTGATCACTTATTCTAAGAAAGAGATAAACAAGGAGCTTTGGAAAATATGTTAAACAGTAAGGGGGAGAGGCAAAGAGGTTAAAGAAAAAAACAGCAAAGATCAGGATTTCTAGAAGTAGGATGTGACAATATCACAGACAACTAGACTTTACTCAGACAAACTCTTTATTTTGACATAACCTGGCAGTGTTAGCTAACACAGTATCCCTGACCCACTCCTGAGTCTGGCCTCTTGCTTCCAGCCTTGCATCATCCGCTCCCTACTGCTGACATAGCCATTTGTACAGCCATATGGTAAACCAGAGTGGGGAAATAAGAAGCAACACAATTTTGGCAAAATTATTCTTCAGTCAGACCAATTCCCCAGTACGACTTGCTGTGCAGCGGCAAAAGCACTACAGCAGCACAAGGAGGGCAGCAGGTGGCCATGAAGAGAGGAAGGCTTCCTTCATGGTCAGAACAAGGAAAAGAGTAAAGTATTAGCATCCAGCCAAGTGAAATATCATTCACTCATTCATTTTATTAAAAGCCATTTCAAGAAAAGAACAAAAGTGTGGAAAATGGTGAAAAGGTGAGGAAAATGTGAAGATAAATTCAAAACTGAAGCTTTCAACTGTGTATTTCCTGAATTTGGGGCAGAACATAACCAGATACAATGGGGTGATAACTAGAATCATTGACGGTTTTTTTTTTTTTAAATGATACTTATCTACTACAGATCTCCCTTAAAATTTCGTGCATTATTTAGGTCCCTTTCACCATAGAACACACAAGGACTTGCATACAATACAGCAAACAATGACAATGAAGAATCATTGGGAAGAAACAAGTGGCATGTGATTTGTTTTGTGGTGTCTGAATCATTAATTTGTATTTTGTTTCAGGAGGTGCCAGGGGAAAGACTAAGACTATAGTGTTAATGCAGACAATTCTGAAAAGGTCAAGTTCCCCAAAACATTATGAAAATTCAGTGATAAAGTGCAGCTGAAGACATAACATGACAGAGGTGATGGAGATTGACAGAAAACTACACTAAAGGGTTCCCTGTACTGTTTCATCTGAAGGTGGTGCAATGTCTGGCGTATCAAACAAAATGGAATGATAGTTACCAATGCAGACACCAGAAAAGTTTTATTGAAGCTGTACATAACTACAAAAAGAAACTCAACAGAATACGCTGTGAAGTGCTAAATCTGACCTAAACCCCTATTTTTGTTTGTGCAGTAAGTGGTCTTCAAAAGTACAACATGGCTTAATACAATCCATAATGAGCAGCAAGACTCATCCTACTGTGTCTGTACTGGTAAAAGACTTGCACAGAACCTGGTATTTGCTGCACTTTCTATCTTCAAATTTATATACTCAGTAGGCGTACAAAAAAAAATATCTCCTTTTATCCAATGATCTCAGAGTTTTACTGGGAAACTATTTCTCATTTATAAAGGAACAGAACAAGATGCAGAAAACCAACTAATTTGCCTGTCATTACACAGTGAGTCAGTGGCAGCAGCCCACACTGGTCATACATCTCTTGCTGTTCTTATCAGGTACTGGCATTAGAATAAGGTCTTTTATAATAGTTACATCCATATGTATCAACAACATGATCCTTACAATTCCAAATTTATGCTTGTTCTTTCTTTTGCTCAGAAAATTAACAGAAAGCTTATACAATGCACCCTATTTAAAAGATAACACATTAGTGCCTTCCTTTTTCAGCCCAGTATTTCTTAGACTGAAAGATACCAGAAATGCTTTTGTGTTTGGGTTTACCATGAACATTTAAAAATAGTTAAATATTCTGTAGAACAAAAGTTATAGCTATCAGTACCTACATGTTAAAACGACACAAACCATTTATAATCAGTTGCATGTGGCTGCATCAAGGAAGGTTCACTGCATACAGGACATGAGTCTTACACGTCTCCATGTTATTCATCACTGTCAGGATTACTGAGTTCCGGATCTTTTATCTGATCCAAGAGTGCACTCCCATTCTTATCTGCAGCACGTGCTGTGCCAGCCCTTTTGATGCAAAATTTTTCTCCCTGTGGTATGAAAAGTGACTAGTGCATGAGGGGTGGTGGGAGAATGACGATGACAGTACAAATGAACAAGGAACAGTAACACACAAACAAAAGATGAATTGTTAGAAAAAAGGTTAATTTATGCAACTCAAAGGAAAAAAATCCCCTCTAGTTAACAAGCAATTCTTAAAACCCACAGAACTTGGCATAAATTCCATGATCCCTTTAGCATATCATCTTTGGCACACAACTGCAGGAAAGATTGGATTTTATCTTCATCAATGACTTTGGCAGACCTTTCCAAAAAGGAAGACTGTTGTAATTGGTGCTAATACATTTTCCTACAACTCGTCTCTACAGCAGAACTTTCACTTGAGTTTCTTACTGTGCACTCAGTTTTACCATTTGCCAGAATATCGATGGAGTCTAGACTTTTAATCCACAATTTTTTTTTTTTATCCTGCACATGTCCAAGTCCAAATGGATAAACTTATATTGGAAATAATGACTGCCACTTTTGCCAATGAAAGACAAAGAATGCTATTCTGATGTATAGAAATACAGAGGTTGTGCTATGAAGAGTTTCATGCCAGTGCATCCAACATTACTGGCTTAAAGCTTTCAGCTCAAGCATCAGGGGATGGGTAGGCAAGGCCAAATTGATTATGCAACTGTTTGATACATCTTCTCCCACCTGAAAATCCCATGTAACTGTAGGGGGACAGACTCCAAAGACCTGTTGTGGGTAACGCAGAAAAGCACTAGCAGCTGAAGGAATAGAGAAAGCAGGATCTGCTCCTTCCTTTCCAAACATCTGTAATATTGGCTCTTTCAAACATATTTAAATGTAGCATCTCAGATCTTGAGCCCCTGTGTGATTGTTTCTGCTGCACCATGCCAATCAAAAACCTATCAGTCCACACCAGCAACGAGCACACACTCCCGTCACACCCTGGTGACAGAAGATCATGACATGTACTGAGATGGTGGCACTGGACTTCAAAAGGCAAAGGCAGTTGGATGAAACAACCTCCCTCCAGGAACGCTGCAGGCTTCCACAGGAGTGGGGAGCAGCCCCACCTGTACACATGCTCTTAAGCTTCTGATGTATGAATACAACCCTTAAGTTCCAGTGAATGTATGCATTCCCTTGAAAAGCCAAACTATGCATAACATTTAGAATAATTATATTTTTTAAATGCACTTTGGAATCTGCATAGCCATAGATAACCTTGCTTCACAGGATCTGCACTGCTCAATGGATCTATTACTGCTATAGTCAATAGCAGTCAATACAGCAGTGAGAAGAGCCGAGGGGACATGGGCTTAACTAAGCATGGCTAAGCTAACATCTTCTGGAAAGCGACTACCAGGCATCGGTGGAGGTCTTGTAACAGTAATTGCTACAGAAGAAAAATATTTATACACAGTAGCCAGTGTTTAATTTGGCATAGGGAGGGGAGAAGGACTACCCCTATGAATTTTTAGGTGTACTTGTCTATTAGACAGCTTAGTTAGCTTTAGGTTACAAATTGAAAGTTGACTTTCAGAGAGAAAATTAACTCTTCAGAAACAATTTAGCAGATTTAGAAACCAATGTTTTCTTTCTAAAACAGAGACTGACACTGAAATAATATTTTAAATTTACTTTCAATAACATAAGTTTTAAGTGCTTAGGAGTCCAAGCCATGTAGAAGTTTTTAACTATCACATGACATGTATTAATTTCTTACTGGTTCAAATATTATGTTGCATATATATTGGTATTTTCTGCTTCCCTCTATTTTGATACATGAGATGTTTAAGATGCATAAAATGACTCCACAAAATCTTTTTCCCTCAAGAAATAAAAAAAAAAAGGCCTCTTCCAAAAGATCAAGGCAAATGGCTTCAGATGTTCAGCTTTCAATCTGGATTAATAAAATATAACACTACTTTTTCTTCCTCTCTCTTTTCTTCTTTTCTTCTCTGACAACATGCAAAACAACACCCATTTTTTCAACTGTAGGGCTGCCTTTATTTCACTTCAGAAGAGAATTCAACCAGAATTGTCCTTCCTTCAGAATTTCTGAAGTTTCTGCTTGTGTTTAGTCTCATCTGAGCTTACTCAGATCGAATCTGTTACAAATCAAAAACAAACAAACAACAAAAATCCACCTTTGATTAAACCATGATTTGTCTACATAGACATTTCTTGCAAAATAAAATCTGCTAACAAGCAAAATCATTATGGTGCAACTCTCTTCTTTGGCTGTAATTACTTCTGTGCTACATAACTTCTTCGTAAATGTTATCACAGAGGCGTTACCACCACCTCTGATCAGCCCAGCCTTGGCCAGCAGCACATCCCTCTGGGAGCCGCCAGGGATTGGCTCTGCTGGACACGCAGGGAACTTCCAGCAGCTTCTCACAGAAGCCACCCTTGCTACCAAAACCTGGCTACACAAACCCAATATATCAGCTCACCTTGGCATATTGTAGGCACTAAAAAAAAGGCCTAAGACAGTCAGACCAGTGCATAGAGTCGATGTATTAAAGACTCTAAAGCACATTATCTACACCTCACAATTAATAAATTACATCAGTTGTTCAGAAACAAAGGGTTTCCCCCCAGTTTTTCCCCCAAATTTTAAATATAAATATATGTATAGCATAACAGACTGATAATCTTATTGTAAATGCTGTACATCTGAACAAAGTCACAAAAGTTAAGAGTGAGCTGTAATTAGTGATACTGCCACATTATTCATTTGACAGTCAGATCCAGATGTTCCTGTTGATCAGCCTTTTGTCTGTCCTAATAAGGTACCAGTAGCAGTATTCTTTTGCAGAGAAACCAACCTCAGCTGGTTTCAGCACAAACCTCGTCAAGTAAGAGGCCATTATTTCAGTTTGTTGTTGTACAGTCAGTAAATCAAGATACCAGCATATCAAGATGTAATGTAGATTACTGTTAAAACTGAGTTTCTAACACTGACACTAGAACTCTCAATGTGTCTTATCCGTTGAAATCCAATTCATGCAATTCCTTTTTGAAATTAAGACCTTTCAAAGCTCTCATAGAATGCTTTTTCTTTCCAGTTGTATTCTCATAGAAAAAGAAAAGTCTGCAAAGAATTGCACAAGAGAAACTGTCTTAAAAGACTGAAATTTTTCTTAGAAAATAGCTTTATAAATACATTTTTTAAAACATAATCTATGTTTGTCTATAGACAGTAATGAATTTGACTCTACCTTGACACGTTTACCAAACGAAACATTTTCAAATTCTGCACTGAAACTTTTTTCCCCAATATAATCACAGTCACCCCTAATTTGTGCTGTGGGTGAGACTTTCAGAGGCGCTATCCTCAATTCTCTTCTTTTATCCAACCCAGATCATTAGCCAATGCAAGAGCGGGTGCAGAAACTGCTCTTGCTCTACACTTTGCTCTAACAGTGAACTACAGATTACTTTTAGGTGGGTTATCCTGCTTCCATCAGGAGCTATTGCTTACATCCCTATCAGCATTCCCGAATTCCTTTCCTACTCACCAATTCCTATATTCAAGAAGTTCATATGCCTAAAATACTTGATTTTCTATTTACTAATTTTTTGAGTACTCAAATCTTGACTTTATCTTATTTTCCTTATGGGGTAATTGAGTCCTCCGATATACTAAAAATTCTTCTGAACTCTGTGTAATCTACAGCTTTTAATAAGAAGAGACACAAATGAGATAGGATTAATTTCAAGACTCATTTTTGAAGAGCATGACTAATAATGCTTTTAGAGTATAACAGTTTGCAGGGTTCTCTTTGGTCAGCTTCTGATCCAATTTATGCTTTCTCTACTGATCCCAGTAGTTTTCACAACCCCTCACGGATACTGTATCCAGTCATTTATGGAAATTTACATTCAATCTACTTCATTCCCAGTAACACATGCTTAAATTTAGCAAAACCCCCCACATTACTAAAGTGTCATCAGTGTCTTCAGAATATAAGAACAACATTTATTCTTAAAAACTAAGGTGGAAAACTATTTTCTGAAAACATACATTTCCTTCATAAGTTTGGACAATTTCTTGAGTCTATCAAGCAGGCACAATTCACTGCAAAAATACTGAAATTGCATACAAGGTGCTTATATACCAATTCTGCTGAAAAGGATCTTAGAAGGTAAGTGGGAAGGAGAGAGAATATTTTTAGTAGGTCATAAGATACAAACATAAACCAACTATGTCATGCTGTTGTAGAGAGGGAATTCCTCATATCAGGATACTGAGTCAGGCGCACAGCCCACGGGACAGATGAAGGTCCTCTCATGATTCTCAGTACTGCAAAACCTCAAATGGATTTGGTTTTAAGCTTCCTAAACCAGATGCAGGTCAAATAAGAAAAGTCAAGAGACTGTTCCAATACCAAGCACTATCAAAATTAAATACCTGAAAAGGCACAATAATAAACCAGAAAGAATTCAGGTTATATCAAACAATACTGCAGAAATTGCTTGTATTACAGCTTTCAAGCACTTTGAAAAACAATTTTTATCCATATATAGCTGATGGAATGCTTACTAAGACATTCAGTGTTACATCTATTAGATATTAGATTGTCTTTTTATTATGGTAAGGAGTGCAACACACTCAGAGACCCTACCCTGGCAGAAGAAAGCACTTCTGGAAAAGGGATGACAAGTACAAAACACAGTAAAGTGGTCAGGGAAGGATTTAGTTCAAATTTAGGACTATATTTTTGTCCCCGAGATAAATTTTTAACTACCTGTCCCACAAACAAGGTATATACTTGTATATACCTTGAAATGATGTTCAGTAAAAGGGATTACCTGACAGTGGGGATGCTAAGGAACAGACTATGCTGTATCAAACAAGAACTTCTTTCTTGTGACATAGCAAGACAATTGTGACATTTCCTGTGACTATATTTTATTATATCCATGTTTCAGGTTTTCTGGCACCTACTTGCACCAGCTGGACAGACTGCTGCTTTCCCAGTCTTCCCTATCTCCTACCACTTTTGGTACTTTCTGGGGGGTTTCTCCACTTTTATTTCTTCTTCTTGCATTCAAAACAAATTACAAACATTTGATCCAAAATGTATCAGTGTTTCTGATATATTTGAGGTTGGCTGTCTAAGGGCAGTAGTGCCAAAGAGGATTGATAATACCCACAAATATTTGACCCATGTCAAATAAAACATGAGGTATTAGGTTTGTCTTGCTTACTGTCATAAACTGTTTCTCATAAAGAAGCAGAAGACAGATAAATCTAAACATACAGAGGGATGCTCGCTTTTAGACAGATCTTTTAGACAAATTTTTTGCCCTTTAGCAGAACCAAGTTTTCCTAACTAAACTATTTTTAGATGGCCATTATTTTTTCTTCCAGCTTACAAATTTGTTACATTCAAACCACCTACAAGAACAGAGGAAGGGCAAGTATGTGTTTAGGAAAAGAGAAATAGTCATGCTTAATAAACTTTAAACATTAGGCTTACAAACTGTGCCAGCAACATTCCATTATCTTGTTTCGATAAATGCTGAACAGCCTGGGAAATTAAAAGAAGCTTCATGTTGCAGTGACAAAATTAAGATAGGTTTTGGTGTACCTATCAGTCAGTTGAAATGCAGACATTAACATACTAACTTTGTGGATCCTTGAATGACATAAGTGTCAAGATGAAAGCAGCTGACTCAAATGCAATCTGAATTAGACAGAAGTGGAAAAGGAAATGGGGAAGAACTTTGAGGAACCAACAGAAAATCTAACTTCACTTTCTTTATTATTTTTTTTCAAGGTAACACCATGACAAGATTTAAATCCTAAATGTATATAATTCCAAATGACAACACTGAACATCAATGGCTCTCAAGCTATGATATTGTCTGTGTTAGCAATCTTGCTCCTCACCATACTCTTACCTTGCCTCTCTTTCCCCTCATCACCAGCAAAACACTTCTCAGGATGCAGTCTAAGTCTCATCTGAGGAGTCTTTCCACTCCAAGTGTCAGGAGTAGAGACAGGCCATGCTTCCCTACATCTCCACCAAGATGAAATGTTCCTCAAGTGCCACAACACGCACCTGCTCATGCAGCAAGGTAGGTGAGGAGGGGACTGTGGGTCTCGATCTCAAGGTGACTGGACTGGTGACAGCAAGTGTCAGCATCAGTTGGTTCTCAAGATGAAATTCCACAAAGAAGCTCCTAACACCTCCTCCTCCTCACACAGAACCAGACTGTCTGGTGAGCAGAAATTAGGAGACTGGGAGGGTGGGGAAAGGCAACTGTCATCTAAAAGGCTCTGCTGGTAGCTTGACTCGGTTTTCTGAATTATCAGCAACAGTGAAGAGTAAAACTAGAATACAGAAAAATCCATTAATCTGAGTACCCTGCTGACAACCAGGCCAAAACTCTTCCCTTCTAGATGTACACTGTACCATTACCTGACTGAAACTGCATGAGCTGCCCAAAAGCAACACCACTCAAAGGGTTCATTTATAAGGCAGTAAAGCATTACTGAACACAGAGTGCTGTATTTCACATCACATCATCTTTGGACTGCTTCAAAAGAAAAACATTAATTTGCTAAAGCTTCTGGTGTGCTCAAACCACCTCCTTGAAGATAATCTCACTTCCTAGAACCCACCTAAAAACTTCAGGATCAAAAGGACTGTTCCAGATGACATGGCCTGAGGTGTAATATGAACACTAAAGGCTGGAAATACTTCCAGCATAACCCTGCATGATCACAGGTTGGTCACTTCTGTGGTTGTTAGCATCAGAAAACTGAGCATTTTGGAGGTGAGGATATGCTTTACACTGCATGAGTTGAACAGATGAAAATTAACTAAACTCCATTCTTTGAACACTATTTTTATATTTTCATCACAATATAAGAACAGGAGATTAAGCTTAATATTTGGTTGACCTCTGAGGAAAAATCCACCAGTGAATATTTCACTAACAACCTTAGCACAGAGTGCAACGTGCAAAATAACATGAACAGAGCCTGAGAGAAAAGATAAAAATTACACTGTTTTGGAATGCTGAATGTAAATACATCATTTTCAAATGAAACTGTCAAACATCTTGTTGTGGTGGTAAAACCCAAATCACTATGCAAAATGATAATACAAGAAAAGTCAATTGTATGTTTCTAATAATAAATGCTCTTGTGGCTTTTGAAGTCACAAAAAAACTCTTGGCTGAATTGAAGCATTGATTTCTGTAGTTATTTATGTGCAGTTCCTATTAGAATTCTATTGAATTCCTTGAATGGTGAATGGAAGTGCTTTTGAAAACACACACAAAAACTGTTAAACAAGGGACAAAATAAATGGAGAGTGTCGTTTTGCCAAAAAGTTTCAAAAAGTCAACAGAACATTTCAACATTTTTTTGAAGTGCAAGCATGTATGACACGATTTGACAGAAAATAAGTCTAATACAAAAACAATATTCAAAATACATTTCCCCATCACTCCTGAAGAGGAAGCAGAAACACTGGTATTTACTTCTCAGACATTATTTCTATAAAACTTGCAATACTCTTCAAATATAATCTACAGTAAAATATAGTGTTATTTTACAGAATTTTAAAATGCTATCACTCCGTCTTTTTGTCCACTATACACCCAATATGATGACATTTTACTTACTATGCATACAGATATATCCAAAGTGATGTTAATTATGATAAGAAAACAAGGATATTTATACACTGGCAAAAGAAAAGGTTTCACTGTGAGTTTTTCTGAGTACTAACAAGAGACATTTAAGTCTGGTAAGCAGATTTTTACAATGTAACTTTCTGTTTACAGCAGAAAAATAATAACATTAATAAGTTTATCTTCAGAACTTCTGTATCAGCCTATTTTTATTTTAACAGAAACCACATTTGTTTTCTCATGGAAAGTAATGAGCACTTCTAAAATAATCTTACCACAGAGTGCTCTCCAACAACTGAAGTAGTATCTTATTTTGAAGCAATTTTAAATTATTATTATTATAGCATTACTCAATACATAAATTAATTTTTTTATTTTTCCCAATTACTCATTGCACATTCATTCTGCTGAACTATGGCAACTTCTTTGAATCTGCAGTTACACATCCTTGTCCCTAACACGATGACATAATTTGCTACTATCCGATGAGGGATGGATCTCTGCTCATATAACATATCCCAGCTTATTGTACACAACTGCTGGAGCACACACAATTATCATGGCACACCACAACACAAAATACATTCAAATGAATATGAAAGACTTCAGTGGAAAAAGGCTTTTACAGATACCAGAGTAGCTACAATCATTTCCCAAACATCTAGGATGAAATCTGTTTGTCTGGCAAACAAAGGAAAAAAAATACTGTAAAGAGGTGTATTGGAAAATGCTTACATCAATATAACTTAGAAATAGAAAGCAGAGATCTGACAAAGTAGCTTTCCTGGCAACATAAGTTCTATTCAAAGGTGGCTGAACACAAGCTATAGTTTCAGATGTTAATCAGGTGTCTCTTTCAAGCTACTCTCTCACATACATTTCATTAGTATAATTTCTACAAAGCACTTTTATTTCTGTTTTCTCAGGACTCTGTATGTGCTTCCAATGCCAAAAAAGTTATTATCTACATCACCCTTATTCAGAGAAGGATGCTTTTTATGAAAATCCTGCAGAAAGCATCCAGCATTAATGAGCTCCCATATAGCTTTCCCGTAAAAGGAGGGAGAACATATCTAACTGGGGAGGGGACAGCACCATGATCATTAAAAGGAGGCAATGCTTCTGCTAGTAACTACAACCGAGCCTTGTTAATTGCTTACTTCAGTTTTATTAAGTAGCTTACAGCTATCTAGAGAATTTCTAATCTTTCATTTAATTAATCTCAAGAATGAAGTTCTCCTGCAGGAATTTCCTCTTGGAGGACTTTTTGTCAGATGTTCATTTTCAATCTACTTTCTAGTCCTCTACTGAGGAATTCTGTTCTAAGTGTAACTGTATATATACCTCCTTAGTGGTTACTCACACCTCATTTTCTTACTGTATGTCTCTCAGTCTTTCAAATGGCATGTTTTTGAAAGCAGCGATATTTTAATTAATATCTTGATGATGTCCATTATTCAGTTTTATACAATATACTTAACTATTGCAAGGCTTGAACATAATTAAGAGTTTCTGCAAGGATGGGGATTGTGGAAAGTCAAAAACAGCTTTACCAAAAGAACCCAGGGAACATCCACTGCACTGCATCCCTCCCCAAGCACACGCTCACATGGTCACTTCCCCAGACAGATCCAGGAACTGTAAGACAAAATACTCAAATCTATACTATGAGAAAAGGGAAGAGACAGTATCACCAATAGTATAAGTCTCTTAAGTAATAGCAAACCTATTAGGTGAAGGTGCCAAAAAATTGTAACCACGTTACACCACCCAGGAAAGCAAAGCAAAAATAACGTTTTCCCAACGTTTTCCAAAATTATTTCCTTAGACCAAATTTGAGTATCTGAAGACCACTTCCAGCCTGAGTAGTTTACAAACCTGATTTACATGGTATATTTTAATATATCATACAATGAAAGGAGAAGCAAAATATTAATTAGGGAAGGGTTAAGAAAGGTAAGAAATTTTGTCACCATCAGTGCTCTGTCCCTCCTCACTTAGCTGCATGTATGGCAAACTTGAGGTGACAGAACCACAACCAGCAGCAACTGCATCAGCCCTTAGTACTGAAGAATCTAAATCAGTAGTCTTATTTAAGCTCACAGGAAACAAGCCAAAAAAAAAAAAATTAAAATAATTTGGAGGTAAGACCCCATAATATAACCATCTGGTCTGTTTGTTCCATTGTAATACCACTTCTGCATTTCAGTTTCTCCCTCCTGTGGTTGTGCATACCACAGTTATTTCAGCACAAACTTCACAACAGGTCATGAGATTTGTTGACAGTAAAAAAAAATATTTACCTTTCCTTTTTCATTATGTTTACCAAAACCCTACACACTTTAAAATCATTGCAGAACAGCTGTCCTTTTCCTCTTTCCCCTCTTTTCTACCCTGACTGAGACAAAGATGATAGACCCCTTCAGTTTTAGAGGCAGACACATTTCAGTCTTTCAAAACCTTCTTTTCATAAACACTACATCCTTCCAAATATTAAAGAGATCTGCTCCATGGAAAGCAGGTGCACTTGGATGAGCTAACAGGATGCAGACTTCTTACAGAGTCAACATACAAGCCTAAAACATTGTAAGTGGGGAATTGTAGATTAGGATTCCCATCCATAGCCTCGTCTGCACTCAAGTACTAAAAACAGGCTGTGGCATCCATCCTAGCTGCAGCCTGCCTCCCAGAAAAAAGGCAAGAGCCTCTTCCAAGGGAAGTCTTAATAGCAGCTCACAGTTCGGAGGTTACAGGCCACAGATTTAAAACTCAAACACCAAGTTCCACAAGATTTTATTTTTAAGTCAAACAAATTGATACACATCCTTTCTCCAAAAGTAAAGCTTTTCTAAATAGGGGCACTCTATAAATTCAGGAAAACATTTTAAGAGCAGTACTGAGGCTCTATGCAGTTTAGAGACAATACAAAACTAGCATATGCAGTGCACACACACAATTTGTATGGGAAAAAACAACTTACAATGCAACACATCACTGGACATCAGCATTGGTCATCTTTAACCTTATTTACACATCAAAAGACAAAAATATGTCTCACTTTTTCAGATGACACTAAAAGCTTGTTGCATGTATCAAGACAGACAAATGCAAAGTGACATGTGTTAATTTTAACTCTCTCCAAAGCCAATTTTTCATGGGAAGACTGCAGGTTTTTTCTCCAAAAACATCACTGAATTCACTGACAAGTTTAATAGAAACAAAACAAATCCAGCTTTATTATGTGATCTTCCTCCTAAATTGTCATTTTTTTAAAGCAAAAGCATTGAATCATAGCTGTAAAATCTGAGAAGCATTTTTTTTCGGTACCAAGAGAAATATATTACATTTTGGATTATTTCTTTGTTCAAATCAGTTATAAGAGCTTTAATTACAATTAACATGTTTTGCAACTTCATGGCTTAGGAAAATACAAGGGAAAGCACCATCAATAAACAATCTCTTGGCCCAGATAAAAAACTGTGCTAAGTTGGAAGTTCTCAGAGCGTTAATAGCAATAACTGTCCTTCCACTGACTAGTATATTTTCCAGGTGCTCTTACTGACCATGTGATAATTTCTCTACCTGAAGGACAGGAATTAATAACAATTCTAGTGCTATTCAAGCCTGAACTAAGTGTGAAGTTACTTCAGCACTGTATCTCTGTTGGCACATACAAGAGAGCACACGTTCTGGTGTGCTGCACTTGAATCTCTCCTTTTAAAAACACAGCTTTGCAGTGTTATCAAATCCATTTGCTGGACTCCTTTGCAAATACCACCTTCCACTGTGACCAGAAAACACAGAAATCTTGCTTGCTAACCTCCTCCAAGACAAAGTATGCCAGCACATCTCTGAGACAAAGGAGCCACAGCAGGCTCTTGTACCAGCTGCTGCATGGACAGTGATTTGCTGCAGATAGAGTTTCAATTTCTGGTTTTAAACCTGACCGATGCCATAAAAAAAGCAGACAACTAAGAATCATTTTCTCATCTAAGAAAACACCACTTATGTAACTTTCATTGCACTCAATAACTGGCACAAGTTTCAGAGCAGTACTGATACAATTTGTTTCTCGTTTCTGTCTTTTGCAGCAGACACAAAACATTCTTTGGAGGTTCGGTTGGTTGGGTTTTTGGGCAGGCGGGTGGTTTGCAGGTCACAGAGATGTTGGTACACAAATGCAAAAAACTGGCCAAAGGACCCAGAAAAAGCTAAAGTACACTCAACTGTCTCAAAAGTTAATACCCTTTTGGAGACAAAATGAGGATCATTTGCTTAACCCAAGCACAGTTAACAGCACAAAAACAAATCAATTAAAATTGTTACTCTTAGTAAACACCGGAAAAGAGCTTACATTTAATTTTTTTTCAATTAGCTTAATAAAACTATCAAACAAAATAGCAAAATCACATAGAACTCAATACCTTCAGACTTAAACTGATGTTTCCCAAGAAAAAGCACCAGTCAGAACAAGATTTTGACTAGCAGATATTTAGCAATTTTTAATTTAAAGTCCAAAACCCAGGTTAATAAGAGAACTGAATACATCCTCCTTAAATGTAATCTACACCATTCTAATTAAAAAAAAAAAGAAATCCAAGTATGAAAATGTTAATTTCTAGCAGCACTACATTTAATTGTCATTTGAAGATCTGGGCTTTTGGTCATGCAGAATAATTCAGTTATTAATCTCTAATCTAGTTACCCTGAAAAAGATAAGAAATACCCAGAAAGGCAATGTAAGAATGCACATGCCATAAGAAGTGGATTGTCTATTTCTTCCTCATCAATCTTAGGGTCAGACTGAAAACTGTCAAGTGGCAATGAAGAGCTCACTTCACACCCCAATCAGTGAAAATATTTCCTAGAGCATTCTTCATTACAGATCATAAATACTCATAATTAAAAGACTGTTTATTTTTAAATGGATATTAGCCACTTCCCCCTTCCTCACGTAACTGTAGACATGGCAGTGTCTCATAAACCACACAAATGGAATTGCATTTATCATCCAATAGTCACAGTAAACTTGTCCAAGAAGTAATTGCAGTGTGAGACAAAGTAGTGTGCCAAGAGAGGTCTAATTGCATCACCCTACCAAGTCTTTTTTTGAAGGTGCATAAGCTGAGAAAGAAGAAGCTGGTTCATTTCTCCCATTTCAAAGAGAAATTCATCGAGTTATGTTTGTCTGATCTACTGAGAATCTCTGTGACCACCAGCTGTAACAGTCTGTGGCACATACTGGGACACTGCATACAACCAGCACAGACTTTAGTGAGCTGGTAACCAGATTCTTCTAACCTACATATCTGGACATTGAATTCTGGTATGTTAGTACATCAATAAAACTTCTGTGAACCCTTTAACTGCTATAAACTTATAGTAATTGATTTTGTAAGTGGCAAACAGCAATAGTTTTCTAATAATTCTGAAATACTCCAAAATAAAAATGGAGATTTTTGAATATGTACCTGCATATATAATACTATAATAATTATATATATATAAAAATACAGACTTAAAAGGAATCCCAACATTTTAGAAATTAAAGGTTTTCAAAAGCCTAGAGAAAATCAGTTGTGTGCTACTTCAGTGGATTACAAGTCCTGAAGGAAAAATAGCCTCTGTTCCCAAACAAGCATATATGAACAGCTGGTCCAGACAGCAAAGACCTGCTGTTGTATTACCAGCCCACTGCTAAGCTCCTTGGGTTTTGTCTCCTGCTCGGGCCATCCTCCCCTCCCTTTGCTCTTCCACCTTCACAGTTCCTTCTTTCTCCCATGAACAATTCCATATTATATACATACACCAATCATTTTTCCAGTTATTTAGGTTGGAGGACATTAATACCCATGAGAATTTTGTCTGGCCATTTTATGAAAAGTGACAGCACCAGAGTGAAAGTTGTATTTAGAAAAAAAAAAAAAAAAAAAAGCACAGTCAACCATCTGCTGAAAGATTCTCTTGTTTGACCATTTTTTAATTGGTGAGAATGGAAGTGAGGTGACAAAGAAACAGGATGTGAAGGCATGGGATTCATATGATCTTGCACCAAATTTAAACCCAAACTGGGGGAGGGGAGGAGCAAGGCACAATCATGATGAATCGGAGGATCAAACCATTAGTAGTAAGAAGACCCAGGAAGAGAAACCACAGAAATGTACTATTTACCAGTTTAAGGAAAATAGTCTTAACAATTATTCCAACCAAAAAAAACCCATGCATGTCTCCTGTTTGTTTTAATTAAAGTTTTGACCTGTTGAAAAGTTAAAACAGAATATTCAATCCACTGTAATTTTAAGAAGACATTTATTTACCCAACCCATTGACTACATCCAAAGTCTAAACTGCCCGCTGAGCAAGCTGTTCTTTTTCCCACATACAGATGAGCTTATGGCTGACCCATCCTGGCTACTATCCCCTCCAGTGTAGCTTCCCCTCAGTTCTCCACAACATGCTTGCAGAGCGTGCATCCCACTTTCTATATGTGCACATAAGCCAATGCACAAAACTCCCATGTACACTCAACAAAATCCTTATAAAGTAACAACCATAAATAATAGCCCAGTGAAATGGCACCCCCAGATGCTGCTCAGGACCTTTCAGCAGTGCTGTTACAATACGAAAGCAATCTTTTAAAAGTCCCTTTATCCCCGAGTAATCATGTCACACACGACTGTATTAGGCTGCCAGCCCTGCAGCTCTGCATGCCCAGAAGCCCCTATGACATCACACAAACACAACCAAACATTCACACACAGCAAATGCCCACGACAAACACAGGCCTGATGTCTACTGAACCAATATTTGAGCGCAAGCTCCTGCAGCAACTTTTGTGCAGGTGGATCTATCTGCCCAAAAAGGGGCCACTGCAGGACCTGAGCCAAAATGATGTACCCTGAGTATCAACTTACCATATATTTCAAATATGCTAATGGCAGTGACATGTAAACAGTACTACATGAACTCTGGTCATCAACTGAGCATTCATCCATGCCACAGAGCCATTAGCATTACTTCTAAGATTACAGGATTTTGGTTTTTATTCATGCTTTAAAAATACAGCTGCTAATAATTAATTCATTCTAGTCACAGAAAAACAGTATTGGCTGAACCTTCCCGCTACTATAGTGTAAGTGTACCCAACCCTGAAAGTATTTTTAGCAAGGGTGTTCAATCAATACTGATATGTACAACCTAAATTAGACATTAACAGGACATGAGAATTGTAAAGCATGGCAACAAACAATACATTCCACGGACAATTTTGCTGAACAAGAAGTAACCAGCGAAGTAAACTCTAAATAGGTAAATCTGATTCCAAACAAATTTAACTGCAAACATAAGGAAAACATACTGAAAGGTAAAATGATTTAATACATTTCTGCTTGTGAGGAAAATGCATCTGCATTTCAATGTTTAATCTGACTTGGAAAAACTAAAATTAAAAACACACACATCATCTACAAATACAAAGAAACTGTAATGACAACAAAATTATAGCAAAAAAAAAATCAGACCAACAGTACATTTCTAAGTTTATAAAGTACAAACTTGCCTGGGAAACATATTGACATACATGTACGCATTTGTAAGCTTATCACCCAGAATCATATTTTATCAACATGGTGCAAGCCAGAGTCATGCCAATATGTAAAAACAACTTTTTAGGTCAGTGAAGCAAGAAACCCATTGTCAAGAAAATGGCATCCATAAGATTACAATACTGAATATATTATGTTCAAGCAATGAACTGGAAAACTTTCCTACAATATATATATCTAATAAAAAATGTGTTTACCAATTCTAACGTAACTCATTCCTGTATTCCTGCAGCGCACATTTACAATGTGACGAGCACACAATGTCTGCATGCGTGTGAACACGTCGGTGGCTCCCAACATTACCGAGCACTTATTTGCCAAAACAAGCAGGCAAACGTGCACTCACAAAACCCCCTCACCACTGAACTCTGAGTTTAGCTCAGGGCAAGAGAAATGCCCCGTGGGTGAGCAAATGTATGTGCACACTGCAGTCTAACAATTATTCTTCAGCTGAGATCCATTAGCACTTCTGTAATACACCAGTCACACAAATATCTCCTATCTCACAGTTCAAAAAATTATAACAGCTTGGCCACACTGAAGTCCTGGATGGGTGTAAATAGCAGCATAAAGTTCATTCACGTGTATTTTACATCTGAACGATGCATATCCTTCGAAGAGACCAGAGGTAGGAACATTTCATGTACACTGGCAGCTATCTAGTTTTAGCTACTAGCTCTTGGAGATTTTTGAAAGGAAACAGACGTTATGCCTCTTCCAGCCGGTGCTGCAACAGCATGCACGAGTTAACCCATCACCAGGTACACGGAAAGCCTCTGTCGCATATAGACACAGCGATTATACAAGCCTTCTGCTCGAGGGAGACGCTAAAAATGTACCAGAGGAATGCAACGACAGCACTCAAACCTATTTTCCCTGCCCATAACCAGGGCAACGCGCACATGTGCCTAGAAAGCACAGGATCGCAAAGTTTTTTATTAAACACGCTAAAATAAAAATCCGTTTCAGGCGTTCGGCAGAGTTCACTGCATTTTAGAGTCCCAGACCTGCCCCCGTAGCTCGTTCCCCTCGAGGCTCTTTATGCACACCCCCCGCCCCCCC
>VZSE01002604.1:2809870-2927410 GCA_013398275.1 Promerops cafer | reverse complement strand
ACGCGCAGCGCCCGCGCCCCACGCGGGATCGGGATCGAGACCGGGAGCGGAGGCGCCGCTCGCCGCCCCCTCCTCAGTCTTCCCGCAGCGCCCGCCCGAGCCGCAGCCTCGGGAGCAGCGACAGCAGCCGCCCCGCGCCCCGCCGCAGCGGAGAGCGCCGCATCGTACTGCAGCGGCCGGGCCGAGGGAGCGGGGGAAGGAGGGGGAAAAAGAGCTGCGGGAGAAGAGGACGGAGGAGTATAGGGGGGAAGGCGGAGGACACCCCCACCCTCCGGCCTCTCCTTCCCCCCCCTCCTCACAGCGACCGGCCGGAGGGGCCGCACGGGCCGGGTCTCTCCCTCACGGGGCGCGGCACTACCTCGCACGGACCGGCGGCTGCCCCGCGCGCAGCCCCGGCCGGGAGGCAAAGGGGACCGGGGGGAGGTGGAGCGGCGGGGCGCTGCGGAGGCGCCTTCCCTGCCGGCGAGCGAGCGAACGCCCGTGGGGGAGGAGGGGGGAGGACCTGCAGCCTCCACCCCTCATCGCCGCCCTCCCGCCTGCCTCACGCGGGCAGCATAGCAACCAACATGGCGGCTGCGCAGTCACCCGGCGGCGGGCGGGAGGCGGCCCCAGAGAGCTCGCGAGAGCCGAAGGGGGGGCGGGCACTGTGCTCTCCTTTCTATTGGTCCGTCATGTATCCGTAATAGGGAGGGGGCAGGACCAAGAGTGCGCCTGGCGGTCTGATTGGCTGGATTTACCAAGGCTGAAGGCGGTGGTGAGCACGGATTGGTCAGCTGAGCCGTCACTCATGCCTGCAGCGGTGCGCTGGGGCGGACGGCCCTCAGCTGCTCTGGCTGCTTCTGCTTGGTTCCCGCTGCGCTCCCGCCGCCTTCAGCTCGCCCGCGGGACGGGGTCCTGCTGCGGGAGGTTGTGCGCGTGGGAGCCGCAGGCTGCTCTTCTGACCCGCTCCGTTCGGAGGGAAAAATGAGCCACAGAGGAGCAGTGGGGGTGTCCTAATGTTAACCCTCCGTCTTGGTCACATGGCTACCCAGCCTCAGTTTGCAAATGTCCCAGAGGGTCATTACTGCCTGTAGGTCTTTGCCGGAGCTTTCCAGAGTATGAGATGTATTGTGCTTCTTGGCCACATAAAGATTTTCATATGTGGCCCATGGGAAGGTTTGCGTTCAAAGACGTGGTTTAACACAATCCAGTCTTTTGATACTGTGAAAGGGTTTGGTTAAAATGTCTTTAATGTGCACTTATTAAAATACAACCTCTCCTAACAAGCTCTTTACCTGATAACAGACACATAGAGTATATAGAATAATTAGGCTGGGAAAGACCCTTGAGATTACCGAGTCCAATGTTTGGGAATGAGTTCTTGGATTTCACAATTCCTAACCATAGCAAGATGTGGAGTAATACTGAAGGAGTTTGCATGTTCTCTTCTAATTAGGAAGCTTTCTAAAATCTCATTTGTTTGATGTTTGCAAACCTTATATACATTTCTAGCCTGAATTGTTTTTGTGCCAGTTTTGTTCTTTTGCTTAAATAGCCCTTCCCTCTTAGCAGTGTTTTCCCCCAATTACTTTAATAAAGCAATTGTACCCCCTCAATGTTAATGGGCTACATAATCCAAGGACTTGTAACCTCTCCCATTTCCTGAGTGAGTATTAGAATATACAGGATACTCAACATGACTTCTTTCAGGAGCAAGTTGAATCAGGGGTGACTGAATTTGGGGAAAGCGGTCAAGCAGAAATTTCAGATCACAATCTCTGAAGCACTTTTAAATAATAGACTTCTTAATGATAATAAGTAGAAAACAGTTATAAATTGCTGAGATTCACATTTTATTAACGGAAGTCTAAAAGATGACAAAGCTTGTCCCCTGGATTGAACAATTCCTAGACCAATAATTTCATAAAGCCCGAAAATAATACACACAGTATCAGTAATGCCATTCCTTATTGCATTCCTGTTTCTCCAGCTCTTCCTGAACATCTCTGCAGTTACATTGACAGACTGATTGTGGTGCAAGTAGAGACATCCAGCAACTGCATCCTGCATTTGTGAGCTGCTGCCAGCCTCTCAAGCAGGGCATATGTTCTTCTGTGCATTAAAGGCATCCTTGGCTGCAGAGTTTTCTTGGTTTCCTGATAATTCTCTTTCAGATCATGTCAAATTTAGTCACAAATTGCACACATACATTTCAATCCATTTGCACTTAAGATTCCAATTCTGCTCTCACATTTTCATATCATTTTCCTGTACATGGTTTGTGTTAAACATAGAGTTATGTTCAATCTGAGAAGAGCAATAATTAATACATTACTTTCAGCAGAGTGTGTGATGAAGGAGCAACTCAAGCCACTCAATGTGGTGACCATAGAACTACACAACATTGTTTTGGCCAATGTAACCTTGCATTGTTACATAGGGATTTGTTTTGCTGATCTAACACAAAATTGGTGACACATACAGATATTATGTATACATTCCAAAGTTAATTCCTTGCAATACATTGTCTTTTCTGCATTTTGTTGTTCACACAAGACTTGATTCAAGGCCCTAAATCAAGGCAGTGGAAGGTTCCCACCATGTGCAGGGTACTTCAGGTCACACCTACAATGCAAGAGTACTAAACAGATATTGAGACAAAGTTCTCCAGCTCATGCTCTTACAACAGCAATGGACCAAAATTCCACTGTAGAATGTTTGAGTGCAGATATTGCTCAGACCTTACAATGCAGAATTCAGCAAAAAACCTATTTTGCAGAATTCTGAGTTACATGTTATATACCCTGAGCAGTCACTTCGCAAAATTATGAATGAATGTGAGAAATGTCACTTTGTCATTGCTTACTAAAAGGAGCACATTTCTTTCTCATATAAAAGGTGCATTCAGCTCAATTCTATTTCAGGACAATGGCTCTTTCATATAACAGCAAGTTTCTGGCTGTTATCTGCCTGTGTACATAAGCAATAAAAGCTGCATTTTGTGAAGATATTTTGCATAGCAAGAGTTTAATTTTCAAACCAGTGTATGGGGATTTATCCGTACTCTGTTGATGCATTTTGGGGAGGATACGTTATCTCATGAGTTGTCATGTCCTGATAGTAAAACACCAGTATCTTAAACTGTTTTGTACAAGTTAAACCTCTTGTGTACATACAGAAGCAAACAAAAGCTTCTCCTTTACCTAACAGATCCATGGTATGTGTTTGTGCCAACAACCTTATTACTCGTGCAAGACCTGCCAACCAAGTTGAGATTAATTTATGTGAGAAAAATGTATATTAAAAATGTGAATGGGATTTTAAGCCTCTCACTGAAATACATGCAAACTGCTTTGTGGCCAAGAAGACATACTTGAACACTGCATTAAAGCAATTTAAGATAAATTACTCTCACCACAGGTGGAGTTTAGCTGTGAAAAGAGGAGACAAGGCACTTAATCTTAACGCTAAGCTTGATCAAGCACAGCGTATGTTAATTAGCAGATACATTTTCTATAAAGTAAGGTCCTAATTCAGCAAAGCCCTTAGAACATAAACTCAGGGAACAACCTTAAAGTTGGCCATGTGGGAAGTTCCACTGCTCAGCATAAATGGCAGAGAAGTGTGTGCTGGAACATGGCTTTGGGATCACTGTTAATGTATCCATAGTGCATAGTATGGAAATAAATACTGAACATGAGTGTTCAGCAGTGTCCTAAGCTATGGGGACAGAAGAATTTTGCTGCTCGGGACAGGGATTCACTTTCTCTTTAAGTTTGTGCAATACCTGGTACCATAGGGCTCCATTGTACTAATTGTTAGAATACTGCAAAATAGTAATTTGTGGTAATAAGCTTGTTGCAGCTATCAACTAGGCTGGATGCTGGCTGTATTTCTTTTATAAATATATGTAATAGATAATGCTCAGAAATGCACTTAAAGATAACAGAAACATCAGTACTTACAGTTTCTGGACCATACTTCACCAAGTCCTTTTTTCTCCAGCCAGCCTTTAACAAACTTCTTTGCCTTTAATGCACATCAAAGTACCACAATGTTGAACTTCTAGATACCCACTGCAAACAGCCAAGTGATTTTGTGAAGTCCACTTGTGCATTCACTTGTGGAATACTGTTATTTTCTGCTTCTGTCCAAAAGAAGCATAAACTGGCAGAAAAAAAAAAAAAAAAAAACATAATAAACCAGGTAAAAAATATTTTGAAACATAATTTTTTTTCCCCCAAACACATCAAGAACAGATCTGCCAGAGAATGTGAGGAACTAGCAGGCAACAGAGATGTAACAGAAGCATTCAGGGAAAGCAAGCGAAAACTAAGTACTTTTTTTCCATCACTGTTCCTTTTGGCAGATTTTGAGGTGTTTGCCACAACAAAACCTTTTTTAGGGGCATGGTCAGAAAAAATATATTTGCAAAACTGGGTGCCTGTGGTTTTGGAGCCAGTCAGTAAACTGTACAGCACATGACTGCCAGGACGATGTATTTTTCACCCCAGGGTTCAAAAGGAGCTTGGATCTGAAATCGCCAAACTATTAACTGTGCTTTGTAATTTATGGTTTGGAGTGAACTCAGTTCTGAAGGAATAGAAATTTTTAGACAAGACTTCAGAGAAAACAGAAATAACAACCCAGTCAGTCTAACACATGGCTCATCACCATGTCATGAGAAGAAGCAGAAACTGCAAACCTGGTAGTGCTTTAAAAATGTCAGCAAAGTCAGCCAATATTGATAAAGAGGAGCTGGCTTATGCAGACTTTGTATAAACACTGGGACACTGGAGTCTTCAGCCATAATCAACCCCCTGTTGGAAGAAGACCAAGTTTGTACCATCTTCTGCTATCTTCTTCCTCCTCTCCTCCTCCCAGCTTGCTTTTACTCTCAGTCTAATTGCTGCAGAAAGGAAATCCAAATGTGTGGCACCTGGGGAGACAGAGCATGTTTTGGGATATCTTTCCAGTCTGACGATAAAGGAGCTGTGGACATGATGTGAAGAACATTTAACATGCAGCCTGGATGAAGCAATCACATATCAAGATTTCCCCAAACAGGTTTACAAAGCCCAGGAGGTAAGCTCTCTTTGTGAATAGTAACTGCTTCAAAGGGAAGATGGATGGGTAAATGATCACAACGGGAATAACCAGTGAGATTCTAAATGCACCTGAGCTTTACAACATGTTCACAAGTGGTAAGTGAAACAGGATTGGACAGTGTTTTCTAGGGATTCACAGTTATTCAGGAAAATCAAAACCAAAACTGCTGACACAAAGTAGCCAGAAGAAAAAACGTCATGATAAAGGTGGACTAGGTGATAAAATAGCAGCTAAAATGCAATGATCACATGTCAATGAAAGGAAAACAAAAAAAATCTACTTGTGCAACCTAGTAGGCTCTAATTAGTTCATATCAGTCAGCAGAGATATTTTGAAGTCACTATGGATAGTTTTCTGAAATTGTTATCTCAGTGCTCAGAGAGGCAGTTAGGACTGATAAGGACAGAAGAGAATGAAAAAGCAACAATAAAATAAAATGCTACTCTATAAATCTTCAAGAATCATGTTCTTTCCTTCAATACAAGACAAAATCCTGCTTATAGCATCTGGACATGTGGTAGCATCTTAAGCATTGGAAAAACATGAAAAACCAGGAAAAAGAGTGACCAGATTTATCAGAAAGATGGAATACCTTCTAAGACAGATTAAGTAGTCTGGAACTACTTAGAAAATAGATGAGAAATGGAAGATGTAACACAGGTATCAGAAATCAAGTCTGACATGGGAAAGGTGAACAGGGAACAATTACTCATGTCTTATGAGAACAATGATGAATCTAATATTTTTTTTTTTTTTAATGGCAGTGTAAAACAAGCAAAAGGAAGTACTATTTAAACAACATCTGCTTAATTTGGATAACTCATCATCATGAGATCTTTTAGATGCCAAAAATACTTAGGGCTGCAAGAAGTTCCTGGACAAATTTTCAGAAAAAGCAGGCTGCTTTGCAGAGAAATGGAGAGAGCCTCCAATTCTGTCCTTAGATAGTCAGAGATTGAATTGGTAAATAGGAGGAGAAATTAAGCTGTAATTGCTCTGTCCTTATGCTTCCACTGCAGGGAACTGCAGGGCACCAGGTTACCTGGACCTTTGGTGGGACTCAAGTCAGCCTTTCTTATATTAAAGCTGCAGCAGAAAGACATGCCCACCTCAGACCTCTTGCTTCCTGTCATATCCTGTAGGGATTGAACCTGAGAAATCCCAGTAAAACATTTAAATCAATGAAACATCTAATTAATGTTTTTAGAACTTTAAAAGGGATTTAATCAACATTTTGAGATCCAGTGATCTTAATTTAGCAAGCCAGTTGCATAGATACAAAGCCAAAAATGACGGTTTAGATAGACCTTCATTTTGACTTAGCCCAAAGAACCTCACCCAGTAATTTCTGCAACAGGCAGAAAAAACTCAAAACTTCGGTTTGAGCTGTGTTGCATGTTTTAAAATAGTTTTTTCTTTTTCTAAGTCCATCATTAAGCAACCCAGCACTAACAACTGCCACTAAAGCCTTCTGGATTTGGAACTTTTCAGAAAATTTCTGGAGTATTTGGGAGGAGAGAAAGAAACATGCAAAAAGTAGAGCATAAGTGGGCTCCATTTGTGAGGAATTAGTTCAATTCTACTATTGATTTCTTTCTACAGTGATAAAAAAAATTTGAAGTAATATTTGAAATGAGCAGCTCGCACATCCAGGTTTTACCTCCACAGGTTTTATTTTATTTTCCCCTAACTTTACCTTGACCTGTATTTGACCGAATTGTAGGTAACTATAAGGGAAGTGGACTGTTTTCTTTCAAAGCTGAAAGTCAGATAGCACTGGTTCTAATAAGAATGGTGTAAGTGCACAGGTTGCTGTGTTTTGTACTCAATGCTATTTACATTTCTGTTGCTAAGATCCCTGAGTGAAGGCCACAGCACTTTATTCTCTTAAGGTGGCAGCAGCTTGTATAGATAAGCAGTACACACTGTACATGGGTAAAGAAGTTGCTTGAGTTGGTTTTGCTTCCTTGATCTACAAGACAAACACTGGAATAAGCTCACACTTTCAGATGGGCAGTTTCATATTTCAGGCCTGTTTCCAGCAGAACATCAGGAAACCTTTTGAAAAATACCAATACCTATAGAAGAAGAAAGGAGAAAACGGCCTCTCTGTCATTCCTTCCCATTTTTTTTGCTATGGATTTAAAAAAAGTACAGAAGTGCTTGGTTACTTCAGCTTTTCCCAGGCTTCTTTATAAAGGTTTGTACAGAACTCCTCACTCGTGTGAGGCACAGCAGAGACCGTGTGTCACCTCTCACTGCGCCGCAGTTTCACAGCTGCGGTTTTGAGGTCGGCATTGTCTGCCAAGAGCCAACAGCAGTGCAGGGCTTTTCCCCCACTGGTAAAACATAGCCAGAAGTGCAACCCCAGTCCTGAAAATGTCTTTCTCCATTGCAGTATAACATGACATGTTTCCAAAGTTAGTGTTCTTTACAAGTATCTCTGAAGAGAAAAATAAAAGAGCATTTATTGACTGCTGTGCTTTGCTCTGACCTTGAGTTAGAGTGCAGTACAGAAAACTGCCACATTTGGCCTGTCCTAAGAAAAGACAAAGATGGCACAGCAGCAACTCAGCTAAACAAAACATATGTGCAAAATACTTCCTGGTACACTCACATTCTGGCCTCCCTGCAAAAAAATTGCCAAGACAGATTTTTTGACCCGTTAAGTTCTTCCAGGAACTGTACAACCTGTTCTGCATTTTTGATTCATAGAATGTTCACTTTCTGGCTTCCTGAAGTGGTTCCAAAGTTCATGTCATAAGCAGAAAAAATTTTAGAAAGCTTGGGCTGATCGTGTAGAAATTAGCCAGACTAATTATAATAAAAAGCATCAATATTTACAGAAAATTCAGCTCACTGCATTTTCGAATAGGGCAGAAAAATATTTTCAGATCAAGAGTTGAAAATGTTGTATGTGTTCCTTTCTATTTAAAAATATTTGTATCTTAAAAATAGTACGGATGGAGTGTACCAGATCACATATGAAACTTTCAGCACAGACAAGAGGACCAGAGAGCCAGCCGAAGTTTTCAAACTATTTGCCATTTGGTGAATAGAGCCTTGGAAAGATGCTTTCACAGACACAAAATTGGCTTCTGGGTTACCAGGGAATAGAAGAGAGATGCCAGTAAAGGGCGAGTTGGCAGCTCTATGGACTGACAACATTGAAACCAACAAAGCACAGTATTGCTGTTACATCACTACTCTACCTGCACCTTCCTTACTCAGCCCCAAAGGGACCACACACGGAGGACAGGATCTCTCAGTGCTTCATGGCTCTTGTGACACCACCACCAAGGCTAGCATTTAGTTTCACATTCAATGTGGCTTTTATCTGATCTGTAGCAGGTCTGTAATGTTACCCACAGCTCATAAAATTTGCTTGTTATCTGAGAATCTTAGCTTTCATGTACTAGTGTTACCAACAGCCCTGGTACTGATGATAAGAGTGATAATGACAATATTTCTAGTCATAATAGTTGTGGGGACTTGGAAGCATGAAAGTTGAAAAAGTCAGAAAAAAACCCCAAAGAACAACAGAATGAAAATTAAAATGCACCTATATTATTTCACAATCTTGGAAACAAACTCTTTTTTGAATGCTTGGCTTTACCAGTAATGTTGTTACTAATACTCCCAAGTCACCTTTAAGACCATAGAAAGCGTGCTTGTATTCCTCTCTGCGTAAAAAGGTAAAAATCTGGAGCTCTTTCTCTCCAGCTCCAGGCTGCAGTGAGAGGGGTATTTTGGTGATGTCTGCTGCCCTTTCTTAAGTACTCAAAAACCAGGATCGTTGCCCTCATTGCAGTGAACTTGTTCTGGGATCACCAGACAGGACCCTCAGCAGTTCAGAGGAGCAGGAAAACATCAAGTAATGAGGGGTTGGACTGAGATTAGGCCAGAGCTGAGCGGCACTTTAGGAGATGACCTGGGAGGCATTTTGGAGGACAACTGGGCAGTCCCACTGCTTGCAGGCAGTACTATCAGCTCTACTCTTTGCACCACGGTAGGAAAATAGGAATCCCCCCTACTTTACACCTTCCAATGTGCTAATGGGGATGAAGGAGTGAGCAGATCTGATCTATCTTGCTTCCAAGATTTAGCAAGGACAAATACAGAATGGGGAACCCTTGAGTCTGCTGCCTATTGATTAGTGCCACAAGGCTAATGCAGATTCTTCTGTAATTGCTTGCTACACATAAGTGGCAACATACAGAGGCCTCATGAATTGCAAAGAAATTGTATCTCAGATAATTTTGGATTAATCACAGTGCTCTCTAGAGGTACTGTTAACGAGGGACATACCCTGTATTTTGTATTCCTGCCCAAGGCAGCACATTTCCATGCCATATCATGAGGAACTGGCTCTACAAACCCATCATTAATTTCATAGCTGTCTCCCCCCTCTAACAGTGGAGGACTCTCCACTATGAACTGTGCCTAGAGGCAGACTCTGGTGTATGGATTTGTGCTGCTTTGTTCACCTCCCCATAAAATACTAAAGACATTATGCACTTGAAAAGTCACAATAAAGTTTAAAGAAAATAATTATAATATAAGCGTTCTATTCTTTACTCTGTTAAGATCACAGTTATTGAAAATTAAACTTTCTTCTCTTTTACCATGAATATGCTACTCTAATTTGTTTATAAACAGGATATAATAATGACATTCAGAAAAAATTATACTAAAAACATTACACAAAGCTTTTTTTGCTGCTGTTAAATAATTACACAGAGGACCTCATTTTTCAGGACCTGCTGAGATTTGGTATGTCTCAAAAGCTAAGCCCTTGAATCCCAGATTAAATATGCAAAGGCAGCAGGAACAATTCCTGCTTTGCTTGTGCATTCACAACTTCCCTGAGCCCTGCAAGGTCTGGCTGCAGCACGGGTCCTGGACTAGTCCTGAGCCAAGTCCTCTGTGAGCCAAATCTGCCTGTGGTGTTTCCAGTGTGACCAGCTGCTGCAGCAACACTGACATCCTTTGGGTTGTGCAAGGGCTAAGTCAGGACAAAATTTGGGGAACAGCAGCTCTGGCTCTGTAGTTTAATTTGAGACAGTATTAGCATGAATTCAAAAAACACAAAACTGACTAAGCCAGGACAGAAACATTATTGCTGCAGCAAAAGCAAATTTAAGCTAAGTAGGGAAGTTTCCAAAGGGCGATTTCCCTTCATAGCAGTCGTGTACCTCAGACACAGAGACTCTCCTGAGCTGAATTCAGGCCAGTGATACCATCCTGCTCTGCCTGGATTAGAAGCCTTGCACTGTACCCAGTTAACTGCAGCCACTTTGCAGAAACCCTCAAAGTGTTCCACTGAATGACTTGAGGGCGTATTCCCAGTATTCCCCCTCCCCAACAGGGCACACTGTCATCCCCACTGTGCATCAGGGTTAATGGCAGTGTTCTGCTTTGCATCTTTTCTGTTATTTACCCTTTCTCCACTAGATGCTACACTGAGACCATCAAACATTTATTGAGTCAAATAACATAAATTTGAAGACTCAGCACAGAATAGTGT
Source organism: Promerops cafer (assembly GCA_013398275.1). Taxonomy (NCBI): domain Eukaryota; kingdom Metazoa; phylum Chordata; class Aves; order Passeriformes; family Nectariniidae; genus Promerops; species Promerops cafer. The sequence continues at coordinate 2,916,795 of VZSE01002604.1, read as the reverse complement.
GTTTAAAACAGAACAGTGACAGCATCGCTCTGTGTGGTGTGGGGGTAAGAGTTGTGCATTTCACACTGGAGTAACTGCTCTGACTTCATCAGAGCTTCTTACTTGGCACTGCATGAAAGAGGGATAAAGCATGTTTGTGTTTCCTGGCATTATTACTTATATGCAATTGTATCAAGAAATTACCTAAATGTGTGAAATGGTTTACCAAGAGTGCCACAAATTGACCAAACAATATATGTCAATACAATGAGCTAGTCCTTTTTTTCTCTTTATATCTTAGAAATTCAAAATCGCATGCTAAGCTAGAAAATTACACTAGATTATATTTTTTATTAAGCTTCTTCAAATAATATCACAGATACACATTACTTTTATTAATGTTTTGCAAGCCTTTGACCCAGGCAGCTGGGGAAGTGCTATGCAGTGTGGCTCCCACAGAGCCTGCCAGCCTGGTTTTAACTTGTGCATTGTGCAAGACCTTCTGGTAAACAACCTGAGATCCTCTTACCTCTCAGTGCAGGCAGGCCCAACCAAGCACTGCCGTGCAGCCTTTCTCGTGTGACAAGTTTATTGGATAAATGTGTTACAGCCTGTCTTGGAGGCTCTCCTTGGACAAAGCGACGTGAAGGTCGGAGACTGTTTCAGCTAATTGAGGTCTTCAGGGCTGTGTCTCTATCAGGTTTTTGGTTACCCCCTGTTCCTAGAGGTCTGCTTATTATGTACTGCACTATTCAGAAATCTGCTGTGTGTTATGGCCCAATTAGCAGCACCTTTATTGTTTAAGAAAGGGGTAAATATATTTTAGGGAAACTCTAATATGACCTGGTTAAGGTACACCATCGGTGACACACTTCCTTTCCAACAAAAATCAAAATACAGCTTCAAAACCCTGCTATGTTGGCCTATATTGCTGCGACATGCTTTAATTTGCTTATCTGGACTTAATCTGGGAAAAGAACTAGAAGAGAAAAGAATGGTGAGTTGAAGCTCAATAGGGCTTCATAGCAGTTAATATTTACTGTTCAGGAACACAATCTGCTGCTGATGTGATGAGGTTCAAATATAAATTATATACATCAGCTGAGGATCTAGGCCAGATGCTCAGCAAACTGGGCCCTGGCTTCCTTATTCACCATTCACAAGCTCATCTTCAGATTAGTATAGAGAAAGGTGGATTAAGCGCGTGGGGAGGGGGAATCTCCTTTTTTGCTTTTCCTTTCTTCCTGTAGACATGGTTACGCTTAGATCAGTTTAGCCAGTGGGAAGGTGAAGCATTATTCTAAGCTATGGACTCTTTACAGTGTTTCAGGCCAAGGTTTCATTTTGGCAGAATTTCATGTATACCTCTGCAGTGAGGTATAAGACACTTCATCAAGGTTAGGAGTAAAAGCCACAGATTTACAAAGAAGGGCCCTAAATATTTTTACATTACACTGGTTACACTGAGAAGCTATTAAAAATATTAAAAATAAATTATTTAAAGTATTAAAAATAAATATTTGTCCTCTGGTAATTAACTTACTTACTATTTACTCCATCTGAAGAGTTAAAAACAAGCACAAATCCCAGCCACAAAGTAGGTCATAATTCTCTGAAAAATCAGACATAAGGTCATGACCTAAATGAAACAGAATTTGCTTCATAATGATCCTGGCAAAGAAGGGATCGGCCAGTGGCAGGGAATCGGCATGTCAAAGGGAATTGTAAATGGGAGCTTTGCAGAGCTTCTCATCTCTTCCAGATGGGTTCATCTCCAGCTCAGGTCAGTATTGATTGAAAACTGTTACTCTGCACAGTCTGTTCAGTGCCCAGTGACTCTGGGAATTGAATAATGTTCCCAGCAGACAAGCAGTTGCACCACATAAAATCACTGCTAGACCTGAAATGAATTTCTAATTTTGCTGGCAGCCTTCTACCAGAGAGGTCAGGCCGAGGAGTAGCCGTAAGGATGAGAATTCCTCCTGGCAAAGCTGGAGGCTTATGGGGGGCACAGACCACAGGGAAGGGTGGATGTGGCAGGGCAGCAGCAGATTTGCACGTCTGCCATTCAGGCAGGGATTTCAGTCTTCTGAGTGCTGGTGGAGCAGCAAGTTCAAGGGCTGCTCCCAGGTCTCCCCTGTGAGAGGTGATTCATGGCACGAGAACAGGCTGGAGAGAGACCATCACAGCCAGACATGAGAACCAGCAAGGCCAGGCAGCCTCTCCCAAGGCCCTGCCAAGCACCTCAGAGAAGCTGCTGGTAACTCCAGGCAGGACCACACAGGTGACTCCATGGAGTCAGACCAACAGAGGCAGCGTGACAAGGGGTGACTTAGAGAACTCATTTTGTGGCACGTTATTGCCAGTGGGGGAGGTAGGAAGAATACAAATTTGATAGGGTACTACAAAAGTTTAAATGATCTCATGTGTGCAGATAAATATTGCTCTTTATCTGCCTGTATTAGGAAACAAAGCAAAAAATATCCCCGTGTTTCTTTTCTACTTCTGCTGGCTTCTGTGCTTGGACAGCATCAAGACTATTTCTGGGTGGAGAAATTTTGCTTGCTAAGGAATACCAGGGAGAAAGCATTTAGTTTTCAAAGTCCCTGGGTTGGAGCTTATTCTTGCCATTTGTAAGGAGAAACCCAAACATTATGTGGATCCTTTTTACTCCAGTTAACCATACAAGAAACAGCAACAAAGACAGGAAGTGTCGCAGTTTGCAGTATTGGAAAGCTTGCTTAAAAAGAAATAGTAATAGGAATTACTGAAAGCAAGGAAGTAATTTTTGGGGCCAAATTTCTTCAACACATTTATATTCCTATAAGATTAGTTAATATTCTTGCAGGAGATCCTTGCATGCGATGAATCACACTGCCCCAAGCCATGTAGAACGATGTACTGCTGATACTGAATAAATTTAACTTATCTTCAAATCACAATTGTTGAGTGCCTGACTGTCATTTTATGGTAGAACTAATTCCAGGAAAGTCTGGATGAATCAAGTGTAGGAAAATGCATGCACACATAAACTGACCCTATGATACAAAATCTCAGCAGGTTACCACTTTTCTACATAGCATGCTCAAGAAATACTGCACTGCTTTTGCACTGTGCTGGCTTGGGCTGGGGTAGATCTCAGTTTCTTCACAGTGGCTACTTTGGGGCTGTGGTTTGGATTTGTGCTGCAAGCAGTGTTCATAATTCATGGTGTTTTCATTATTGCTGAGCAGCACCTGCGCAGAGTCAGGGCCTTTTCTGCACCACCCACCACTGAGCAGGCAGGGGGTGCACAAGGAGCTGGGAGGGGACACAGCCAGGACAGCTGACCCCAGCTGACCCCAGCTGAGCCCAGGGATATCCCATCCCATATGGCATCCCGCTTGGCATACGGAGCTGGAGGAAGGTTGGTGAGGGGCCGCTGCTGAGGAACAGGCTGAGCATTGGTCTGTTGGTGGCGAGCAGTTGGGGTTTTTTGCTTCACCTATCTTTCTGGGGTTCTATTTCTCTCTCTTTTGTAATCTTCTTTTCATTACAGATTCTTATTAATATTATCTTATTTTGGTTATTTAGCTGTACTTATCTCAACCAAAGAGTCTTCTCACCCTTCCAATTCTCTTTCCCCATCCCACCAGGGGCAGTGAGCGAGCAGCTGTGTGGAGCTGAGTTGTTGGCTGGGGTTAAGCCACAATGTACAACAACTTAACCCTTCTCATTATCTCCTCTCATTCTCCTAATTCTCCCTGCTTCTCTCCCAGTACCACTCTATCTTTTGCTAACTATCTTCTTGCCTGTAACCTCTTGAACTTGAGCAAGTTTTTCCAGACTGATCATATGTTGCGCTGGTACAAGACCATTATTTCTGGATTCATCCAAATGCTGCATAGATCCTGATGCGCTCCCCCACCTCTTCTTATCAGCCCTCTAACCACAGCATCTGACAGCACATCCCTGACTCTTGTTACACTTTGTTCCTTCCAAAAACTTCCACCTTTGGAAGGTGGAGAGTCCAATGTGCCATTGACTCCTTTTGCTGTCCTTTTTTGTGGATCTGAGGATCCTAGTGAGACACCTCACACATATTTTAGGGAAAGTAAAGAACCTCTGAAGGTGGGGCAGAGAGGAAATTAAAACTGTATGCAGGATGGCTAAGCCACATGGAACAACCATTTACCAAGTGTGTTTCAAAAGCAAATTTGCTGGCAGGTGAACCAAGTGGATAACACAGAAGTTATATTTAGGGATTTAGAAAATGTCCTTACATAGAAATAGGAACTGTGGGAATGCTCATGCATGCCTGGGATCAGTGCTTTCATATGAGGATGAGACAAAGGGCTTCACCCAACCCCAAGCACAGCAGGTTGTGCCCCACATGCAGTGCCAGGGTACACTGGCACACCTGCACTGGCAGCTCCTCATCTCAGGGGATAAATTACTCATTAAATTCCTGCCCACTTTGCAAACGCGGCTCCCTTGCCTGCACCGTTCAGGGTGCTGTGGCAGGCGCAATCTTGCAGACAGGATGTGCTGCTGTGTCCCCTCTCACTATCTGGTTTCTCATGTGTAAAAGTGATCATTTCTCACACCACTGAAATACCCCCTGGTGGGGCACAGCACAAGTTTTGAGGCTGTTAAAGGGCAGGCACTGAGGCAGCTGTAACAAGTGACAGATTTTTATATCCACCCACTGAAGCGCTGTAAATGCAACATACATGGAGTTTGATACTGTAATGGAAAAAATCAATGCTAGGATCACACTTCCATCACAAGTGAAATGGCTTGTTGTGCACATCAGTAATTACACTTCTTGGCGTTTTACCCAAGGCTCACAGTGTTCTTTGTGGAGCTTTTTGTCACTGTATATTAGTGATTTTGCCAAAGCTGAACCACAAATAAAAAGAGAAATATAGTGCTCAATTAAAAGCAGCCCAGGTGCAGTAATATAATTTGTATGAGGCAAATTTACCAACTGCAGTGGGTGTAGTTCTCTGTTGGATGGTCAGATTGACTGGTTTCTGTAGCCTCATCTGGCCTCAAATGTTGGAGCTAACCCTGGAATAAGATCCACATAGGGAGATGCTCTGAGCCCACCTGCAGGGTCATCGCTTGTGATTTCTACCTTCACACCCCACCTTAGGAGGAGAACACAGCTCTATGCTATCAGCTTCAACATGCCAGCAGTACTGCCAAGGGGCTGCATATCTCAGAGTACCCTGGGGGGCTGCCTTGCCAAACGAAGTGTAGAAGTTTGGCCAAATGTGCCTCAAATCTATTAGAGCTGTTTCACAACTGAAGGTCAGTTTTGCTAATACTTATAACACACCATGCTATATCTGGTGAGAGTAATGAGGCCTTGGCTAATGCATCATTTAATGCTGTTAAAATTTTGCTGAAACTGCCAGGCTGGGTTTTTTTGTTGTTGCTTGTTTTTAGCAGCGTGAACATCTTGGGTTTGCTTGAGTGAAATAAAGAATTAGATCCTGCTAGAATAAAATTCAAACATAGTTTCTGAAGCTGAAAAATGGCGTTAAGGTAGGTCTTTTCAGTACAAACCAATTCAGGTTATTATTGCATGAATAGCCTCTCAAGAGAAAATATAAATGGAAAATACATATTTAAGATACAACTGGCAGACATCCAGCAAAACAGATGCATTTTTGCTTTTCCATCACACAGCCTGTTAGAGCTGAGGTGACTAAAACACCCCACAGAATCGTGACTTGGCCTACCTAACCTCGTGTCAGAGCCTGCTCAAATCCACAGTGTGAGCTGCCCTGGAGCTTGGTCTGAAGACACTCTGCCGTGTCTCAGCATGGAGGCTGCAGCTATTTATTCATCAGGTTTCCAATAGCACTTCATTTTCTCCTAGAGGGGTCTTTGGAGGAAGCCAGGTACTTACCAAGCAAAGCTTCCCAGAATGAAGGCTGCTGAGGAAGGGGAGGCAGCGTGAGGAGCCAGAATACATTACCAAGGATATAAAGGAAAAGAGAAAAATGGAGAGGATTTTGCCTGTTTGAAACAGGTCCTTAATGAACATGCTAAGATCTGATACAACAGAGATCAATGACTTCCTAAAAACACAGACCATTTGTGTAGATAACATCAGGTATAACACAGGGAAAAAAACCCTAGACACCTAGGAAGGCATGTCTCAGAGTGTGTAAGGGAAACTCTCCTTTAGCGTAGCATGTAACACTAGTTCTTGAAAAGGAAAAGAAAAAGCAGGTCAAATCTGGAAAAGCGGTAAGAAGGTCTCAAAATGAAAGAGTAATGCCTCTAGCAATGAGGTGTCAGAGCTGAAGTGTGAAGTTACACTGTTTCTGCAGGTTGAAACTTCAGTCTCAAGGGAGGGGGAAAGCAGATTTGCCTTAATGCGGAGTCCTGTGTGATCCCAGGGGAGGCTGGCTGCCCGTTACCCATGGCTGATATGCACTGTCAGCTTCTGGGTCAGGATCAGAATCCTGCTCACATTATTTCCTAGTCAAATCCTTTATTATTACTTTCAGAAAGAGGTGGTCCTGGAATTGTAACACCAGCCCTATACCAAATGTCTGCACTAAGGAATCATTTCACAGATACTGTTTTTCAGAACTGTCTACAGATAAAAAATGTGGGCTCAAAGTGAATCCTTACAGGATATCCACTAAGTGGATTCATGGCTGATCATTCACATTTACTGCTGTCTCCTGAGGGGATGCTGCTTAACAAGCTCACCGGATGGCACAGCTAATTTGTAAGTCAGTGTTTCAGCTTTGTCACTTACAACATGCAGCATCTTTTTATGCAGCAAGAACATCTTTAATTTACATACTCAACATCATCAAGCTGTTCAGGTGTGACCATGCTATAAAACCTACATGATTCTAGTACAGCTTTGTGTAAACATTATTTATTTATTTGCTATATCAGCCTACATCAGCATAAAATAAAAGCAGACAGAAAAGGCACATTAATTTTCTTTAACTTAAAAATCAGTCACAAGAATCTTGTTCCTACAAAGACCATATAGGCTGTAACCCCATATTTTATGTCTAAATATATCTGCTTCTTGCAGGCTTTTCCAGAGATTTACAATGCCAATTAAGCTAGAATTGGACATATGGAATAGCATCATCGGGGATGATGAAGGTCTGCAAGCTTTGTATAAAGCAAAGGTGTTTTAAGCAACACAGCAGTTAGATGTTTGTTTTCCAAGAAAAACCAAAATGCATAGCTTTCTGTGCCCAAATTAAACCAAAGCCTCAGACCAAACAAAAGCAATACATCACAAGAGCAAATATAATGATGAAATAATTTTACATATGCATCCATAGAGGATATCAGAGTGATCAATTTGCATGCTCAATTCTGAAATAAGATTCCTGTGTGACTAGTTGGTTTCATTGCAATCTTTTGTTCCATCTACAGGAGCCTCCACCTGTGCTGCCAGTCAGCTGCAATAGGCTGTTACACAACTGAACACATGTTCCAGTTAGGCCCTAAAACTGGTTTCATACAGCTCTCAAGATTTCATTTCTCTTGAGAAAAGTAATTTACTACTTGTGATGGGTACTTAAGGCTTGGTAATGTCCTGTGCCTTCAAGGCCCTGCTGACATTGTGTTCCTGTGCTCTTGGTGGCTTGCACTGTATTGCCCTGCTTTTCTTCAGTGAACTTCAAGGCCTGGCTTCCTGATAAAATAGCTCATGTTTCACTAGCACAATGTGTTCATACCCCCTCTAAGGTCACTGGATAGTTCAATGTACAGAAATAATGGTCTGTTAGGATGTGCATAAAGATAAGCAGAGAGATATAAGTAGATACAACACTTTCTTAATGTTCTATTATTAATATATCATCATTATGGCAGTATGACTGCTGTGTTATCAAAACTGCTTTACAACAGATGCAAACTTTTAACCAGACATATGGCTTGATACAGTCTAGAGAGCTCTTTGAAGTCAGAGGGTGAATAATGGAACCAGCTTAACTTTAAATCCTCTTAAAAAGCACATAGTTTTTGGAATCAAGCAACTGCAGTTTGCTTTAGAATGACGAGCTTTTTAAAAAGCTAAATCTAAAGGAAATGTTATTACCGTTTCACAATCTATTTTTCTTTTTTCTCTTACACATACCTCATACACATCTCTGTGGCTTGGAACATGGGATTGTTCACTGCCTGTCCAGGGCTTAACAACAGGATGCCAGATTCACAGCTATTTACATTGCTTGACTCCTACTGCCTGCCTAAATGTCAATTATAATGAAACAGAAGAAGAAACATGGTGGGGAGATCTTTTTGAGTGAGCTTTCTAGATTATTGTGTCTTGTTTTTTGCAAGAGTTTGCTATCTTTCATCACAGTGTCCAGTAATCAGTCTTATCCATCTTTTGGTATTTCCCATCAGCAATCTGTTCAGATTCTAATCAGCTTTTAAATATTAAATTGTATTCATTTTAAACATGCCTTTTGTATTGATAAGAAAAGGATGTTTAGGGTGAAATAAATACACACAGAGCCCTACAGAACATGTTCCTAGTTTGGGCTGCTGCATTATCCCTCCATACCAGTTCCAAACAGCTTCCCTGTGACTAACATTACCGTGGCCTGATTTACACACAGATTTAGTATCTGCAACTCATTATCATATTTAAACTTCTGGGTGGCTCAATTCCTTTGAGAAATTGGACCTAATAGCATTCTACACAGAAAAAGATATAAGTACCTATTAACCTGTAGCAATTTACCACAGCATTTATAAAGATATGAATAATGTGCAGAGTCATGCATGTCTTACTAATGCAGACTGAATTATTCATTGCAAAGCTGGGCAATATTTTTATCAAATACTTATTATGGATAAATATTTTCCTTATTCAGTGCCTTGATATATATTTGAATAACACTGTGCAAATAATTCTTCATGCAAATGTTGCACTGAAATATTAGCTCTTTCTTCCTTTGAATAGTTATTTCCAAATCAATTTCCTTTGTGTTTTATTCATTACAAATGAATAAATGGCATTCAGGGAGCTCATTTCTCTCTAGGCTAATAAACAGACTTGGTGTTAGCCCCCAAGTACTTGTAATCTCAGCTTCAAATGTGCAAACTCTTGCACACGAGTGGATCTCTATGCTGTCACAATATTTCTGGCATCAACATGGAGATAAAAGAAACACAGGAAACCAAGGAAAAGTGACTCAAAAGTTCAAAATATGAAGTCATTGCATATATATATCACTTGATACGTCCTTATTCTATTGACTGTCATTTTTTATGTTGGTTTTGATCTTTCTGCCTTTTTCTTCCTTTAATGCCTGAATACACTAAATCTCATATTTTCTTGTCTATTTGTTTGAGATTGACCAGTTTATATTTGCTTACAATTAGTTCCCAATTTCTGATCAAATGCTGCTCTTACAGGACTGTAAATACAAAAACTCTAAATAATTCTCCAGCCATGCAAATATTCTCCAAGACTTAACCCCAAGGCTTGCAGGTGCTGCTTTTGTCTCCTTTCCTTTAATTTTCAAATATAAACACACCATCACCATGGACAAAATTCACCTTTTTCATCAGTGGCCAAAACAGGAGAGCCCTGGAATTCTGTGGTGCAAAACCTGGTGGACAGCCTGTACTTCCTAAGTTTCAGGGAAGGTATTTCTTCTTATAAATTATAGACAAGATGTGCACACGGTGAGGTAAAATGTGGCCAGTGATTCCGAGCTCCTGGAGGCACAGGCTGGCTTGTGTCCATAACAATCAGGGCTCCCTCCCTCTTAGAAAGGTCACACAGGTATGACAGGATGGTCCTTCTTATCGTGAGGCATCATCATTACTATCATTATTACTGCTACTATGGCAATGCCAACAACAAGGAGCTGGCTTTTTTCAAATGCACCGTGTGAAATAATGTGGTGTCTCTGCTGCAGCTCTCTGGAGCAAGGCTTTTACAGGTCATGCTGTTGGCCTGGCATGGGTATGCAGGAACATGGGGGCTCTGGGGTGACACTGGATAACCAGCCAAGGTGATGAGGAGTCACACCCAGCAGAGTTAGGAGAGACAGTTCAAAATCATGCTCCTGAGCCAAACTGAAATGCTGGTGCAGGTGCACGCTACAGTGTGTGCACAGATGTTACTCTCCTGCAGCAGATCAAGCTCCCTTCTGCTAGAATGAAATGCTACTTTAAAAATGCTTCTAGCTGCAAACTGGCATTACTGCTTCCTCCCAGTAATGAGGCTTTGGCAAACCATTCACTAGCATTACAATTTACCAGTACTCAGCTGTGCACTTGCATTTGCTGATCACTGCAGCTGAAGCAAAAGAAAATAAACACATCAAATGTATGCACACCTTACTTAAATATAATGCATGTTACTACGTTGTCCTCAAAATAAATAAGAAAAACAGAAAGCAAATTCACAGAACAGGGTCTCTGTCTACTCTGCCAGCTACTTAAAAGTCTGTTGTGATCTCTGATCAGACAGATCAGAGTCAGATATTTATGACTTTCTAATTTTTGAACAGAGGAAAATGTAAGTCATAGCTACTTTTAAAAGAAAACACTGGTGTGTCGAGAAAGAAAAGATAATAGCAGCACAGGTTCTGGCCAGATCTAAATCCCAGTTGTGGGAGAGAGAGAGAGGGGATTAGGATAGGATCCTGTGGTCCAGTGACAGCCAAGGTAAATGGTGATTATCCAGTTCTAGTTTAGACAATTTTCCATTCACCTATGTCATGTCTTTTAGAACAATAACCATAGGAATTATTTAACATCTTTATTTACTTCCACTCTTCTGCTTACAGATGAAGGCTGCAGCAGTTACCATTGTGAAACAGGACCATATGGCTTCAAGATGAGAAACGCATTTGCTAAACCCTGACTTTATTATTTTAATTCCTATCTTGATAAAGAAACATCAAATGAGAACAGAATTCAGCCTAAGAGATGAGGTGTCAGAATAATTTTATATCTTGTCATTAGTTAATGACTGTAATGGTATCTCTTACTCAGGTACCTTCATTAACAACTTAATGGTGAGAGCATGTTTTAGCAATTGTGAACATGTGGAATACTCCATGCTCTCAGGCAAAAGATTAGTTTAATGAGGAGAGAGCCAATTTCCTGAAGAAGTGCCTTATATAGTTTCTGCTTTTAAAAGAAGAACAGTAACATGGACAATTTATCATTACAAGGTATAAAAACACTTAACTTCATGGTTTGGTGCATTTATAGCGCTCCTGCAGAGGGGAGAGAGATTAATAGATTTTTCTCACGTGGTAAAATAGGTGGAAATCTGTTCTGCCAAATTCTTTTGCTCAGTAAAGAAACACTCATTACCAGGAGATTGGGTTCAAAGAGCAAACTATCACTTAGCCTCTCAGTCACTTTGTGTTTCTCTACATGTTTATTATGGTTTTAGGCGCCTTTGAAAATGTGGCCCACAGATACGCAAACCCTATGAACAGAGCTTTGATAAATGCTCATATCTTTCAAATACAATGTACTTTATTTTGTTATAAGCAAGTAGCTTTAACTTCAGTGAACAAGAAACAATAGCAATAACAAAGCCTCAAAACAACAGTGCTTAGCAGAAGTAAAGAAGCTGCAGCAAGGAACAACCATGAACATTATGTCATCTAGTCCATCTTGCCAACAAATGCTGTTTCTCTACAGCCTTGGCAAGCAAACCTGGTAATTGGGCTTGCCAAAACAAAAACTGGCAAGAGCCTTGATACCTGATGTGCAAAGAAAAGAAATGAGTACAAAGCTAGTATTTACTTTGTTTGCATCTTTTTCAGAATTGAAGCAGACAGGCTTCAGTGTCCTTGAATATTTATCCCCAGGAACAAGCTGAACTAAATTTGCTGTCTTGGTACTTCACAGTTCATGCCATCTTGTGTTTTTCTGGTAAGAAGAAAAAACTTCTACAGGGGAGGTTTAATTTTCTTTTCCTATTTGCTAAATATAAGCTACACTATTTACCAGCCTACATCTGCAAGTTATGACAAGCTTACCATAATATAAAAAGACTGTGAGTTTAGGGAACTGAGATTTAGCACATTAAAATATTATCGTTTTAGACAGTCTCAAGCTCTCTTACTGTTCTGCAGCAAAACCCTTCTGTCTCTGAGCTCTCAAGCTAGCAACTCTTTTCCAGTGCAACCTTTCTACTTCTTGTTGACTCCAAATAACACACTTGCATAAAGAAAGTAGATTCTGTCTGTCTAGAAAACTGTATCATGTTAGTGGTCCTCTGTTATACAACAAAGATTAAATAAGCTGGACAGACATCAGACAAACATCTCCAAATAGAAGATATCATCATCCTCACATAGGAGTGAAGTTACATGAGATACTTGGAAATTTGGGTGGCAGCAACCAGTTTGGTGATGAATACTTAACTGGACAAAATGCTTTTCCCTATAATATTAATTTTTGTTAATGCCAGTCTTCAAACAAACCAGACCAAATGTGGGATCTTTAGGCTGATGGTGCACAAAACCCATTCTGCTTTGAGGTCGGGGGGCTGGAATGGTGCCTGCCACTCTCCCCAGCCCATGCTGGGCTGGCACACACAGCACTCTGAAAATCCAGGTAGGAGCCATGGCCAGGATGTGGCAACTGCTCCCCTGCTATCTTGGTGAGACAGCCAGTGCTGTGCTGCTTTGAGAAGACAAAAGAGCATCCCTGGAAGGGCTCCTGTATTGAATATAAACCTGACTGGCATCTTACGACTAAATGCAAGGAATAGGAGGAGATGTATAAAATATGCATTCTTTGATCCTTGTCAACTAGTAGACCTTTCTGTCTAGATAAGCTTAGCTTTCAGGACAATCAGACTGACTGACTGGGGCTCTATTTAAAACAGACTGTCCAGAACTTATGGTGGGATCAATTCATGTAACTCTGCTGATTTCAGAGGAGCTGTTGCAATTTAGATGAATTGAATTTCTAGTTCATAATTAAAAACTGTGACTTGCTACTAACATACACATGTGGAAATGTTGTAATTTCAGTATTTTACTGGAAAATAAATGTTACAAGTCATTTGCATCCTACAGATACACAATAAATGTGTAAAACAAATGAATTGATATTGCATTATTTTGAACTAAATCTTCCTTTTAATAATACCTAAGTTTACATGAGCTGTGGCACCACATATTCTGACTTTTCTTCACTCCTACCCTGTCACTTTTGGTTATGAAATATCAGAGTTCTCAAATACCAAATAATTAATTGTTTGTGGGAAATCCGAACAAAAAAATTATTTTCCCAATATGAAGCTGCTGTTCTCAGAGAATCAATAAGAAACAGAAAATATTAAATCTATGTCCATAGAAGAAAACTGTCTGGAAAAAAGCATATATTCAATTTTACCATGCACCAGAACCACTTGTCCTTTCTGATGCCCCTGCTTCACTTCTTAGCTAACTCCAACCCATTTATGGTGACTGCCAATAGAGATTCTCACACATCAGTATTATTCCACTACAAATAGTACAGTCATGCTAATTTTAATCACCTAAAGATTTCAAAAACCTAGTGCTTGTGGCTGGGGTTATACAATAAGGCTTTTCTAGAAAAAGGGATGCTTTGCTGTGATTTCTTGAATTAGTAAACAAAACAATGACCAGAAAATGAATATAATAATTTTAATGGAAATTTATATTCTCCTAGCAAAAAGCTGCTTTTGAAGAGTAAGTGATCAAGGAATGCCAATCAATGAGAAGCTGGTTCAGAGACAGAAAATGAAAAATAGAAATATTTGGTAATTTTTCTACGTCACATAAGCTTGATTACAAAATACTCCTACATACCATAATAAAATCAATCTGTTTTGCTAAATTTATTAATGAATGAGGAATGAGAAAGTAGAGAAAATAATCATTTTGTAGGCAGGAAAAAATGAGAAAAAAAACCCCGTCAGTAGAATTCGACAAAACTAGAGAGTGTCTTTGTTGATGAAAATCCCCATAAAGATGTATATTAAAACACACTGCAGACCTGAAAGGGGGTATTCATCCACAATATAGGTTTAAAAATCCTGCAGGATTGCATTTGTATCTGATCAGGGAAGCCAGCAGGCTCTGCTCTCCAGAGGCTGCAGATACACCCACCAGTCTGGATGAAGGCATTGGGTCAGCCTAAGCATTACCATATTGATCAAGGTGTCAGGTTGCTCAAATATTTTCTTCACTTTCTTATGTACTTCTCACCAAAAACATAAACCACTGAGATCTCTTGTGTTACAGGCAATTTCTGTAGCAAGTGGTTAAAACCCTATTTTGTTCAAAATGATGCAGAGTGAGCACAAACTGAGAGCTGTCTGAAAATAATATACACATCAAGCCTGTGGTACCATTTGCTTGGCCAACACATACCACAGAGTAATAGCAATGCTGTGCTGACCATTTTTTTCCATTAGTGACCAAACAGTAATTTTTAAGGACAGAACATGGTAGGCACCTTGGAACTACCCTATTTTTTGAGTGGCAAACTTGGCAGAAATAAAAGTCTTGCCTCTTAGAGAAGAGTCACTCAGTTCTTCTTTCTGAGGGACCAGCATCTGAGCTGCTAAAGGGCCAAAGCTCCATTGGAAAAAGAAAATGGCTCAGTTGGCAAGAGAAGACACCTGCTGCACACGCCTTACACCAGGCTTTAAGCAAAGCCAGTTTCTGGCCAAACCCTCTTGACTCAAATGGCACCCTGTCCATCTGTGGTAACTAAATAATTCAGAGTTGCCACAGTGTGGACACTTCAATTTGGTCTTATTAATAGATGACAGCAACCTTGGGCCAGTCTCCCTTCCCCTTGGTTTGACTCTCATTAATCAAGCCCTCGAGCTAGATACTAGTTTTCCTACCAGCATGGCATTGGCACTTAAAAACCCAGGATTATACATGGCAGATGTAACATTAGGTAAACCAAAGAATCTCAGCCTGCAACTCAATTCAGCCTGTTAATTCCAGGAAAAGCAGTCATATCCTCAAAGACTTTGTGCTTTGCTGAATTCCTGAAAAAAAGTTCTCTTTCAGAGAGAATGTCAAGTGTTACCCCCACTGGGCAGGAGTTACTCAAGCACATATGCTCATCACTGATTTGCTGCCAGTGCTTGTGTGACTGCCTGCCTGCCAAGAGGGACACAAAGTTCACATCTGACACACAGAGGCTCACCCTGGATGTTCTTTGCCTGGCAAACCACTGCTCTTTGGTCCACAATAGTGTTTATTATCATCAGAAACAGGGCAGGGGAAAAATTCTGAATTTGTGATTTTCCTTAAATTATTCATAGGGACATGGAGCAGAACAGAGTAATTTTTAAGCTATGGAATCACTGTTTCATAGCTGACAGCCCATGAACCCATCCACCAACTGCAGGGTGGAAAACTTTTAACAGCTGAGTTACAAAACACACGATGAGCTTATGATGGCATGATGGATGCACACATTAAACACCAGGAAAATAAAACAGCTACAACATGATCTGTACTTTACACACTGCTTTTCATGGAACCTGTTCCTGCAATAAGAAATTTATATTGCATGCTCTTTGACAGTCTGTATAGAAACTAACCTAAAGGAAATTACAAAGTACTAAAAAGTACTGTAAAGATAGAAAATTGTAAAAGACATGAGGTGATAATATTTCTGTGCCAAAGTCTATAGAAAGGGACTTTTTTGATCATAATGAAAAAGTTTAGCAGTCTTTTTGCTCTCTATAACCCTTTTAGTAGCAATGAAAGAGTTGGTTTGAGATTTTGTTTGTTTTTTTTTTTCTTTTCTAGGAAGCCAACATTAAAAGAAAACTCAAGGCAAAATAAGACTTGAGAAGGAGGCAGAGGGGACACTGTTCCACACTGCTGAAAATAATCTGTCCAAGGAAAACCGGATTAGTGCTTTGTGGTTCAGTCATCCACCTTGTGGGATTACTTGGTTTCAGTCCCTTATTTCCCAAGGAGTTAAACACTTTCCACATTAGCTACAATGAATATGATGCAAATGTTCCTTGGATTGCATGATACAAGTATCCCAGTCCCCATTCTGTTTAAACTACCATAATATTCCCTCTATTCCTCTTCCAGAGCCACAATTCCTAAATTTCCTCCCGTACCACGAGACAGAGATCCCCTTCATCCCTTTGTGCCTGCAAACCCCTCTTTCATATAATCTCCAGGAGATTATGGTTTAGACCTACAGATCATAAGCCTGAAGAGACGATTTAGCACAGATCTATATCCTCAACATGCACACTAGCACGTTACACAACACAGTGGGCACATCTCCTCCTCCAGCCACGTGTTAAAAGGACATCCCAGGTCCCAGTGCTAATGGGTTTGATCCTAGCAGTGAAGCTCCGGGTGGCTCTGAGCACAGAACAGCCTGATCCCCTCACAGATCCAGCAGCAGTGACCAAGTGGCTGAGCAGGAATCTTCACTGGTGGGCAGCAGCACGACCGGGTCACCTCCCTCGCTGCATCCTGCCTGCCAAGTAAGCAGAGTGCTCGTGCTCCGTTTGTAAAAGGTGATGCACCTTTCCTAACTTCCAATTTGTATCACAACATCAGCCATGCCTCCTGCTGGTTTTAGGCAAGCACCTCTGTTGGATTTGGCCATCAATATTGGCTCTCTCTATACCATTCAAAGCAAAATTCAGTAGAAAATCTTTAAGATTAAAACCAGAGCAACACCATGAAAGAAAACTAGTGCATAGTAGGTCTGTTCTTTTCCAGAAGCTTTCACAGTTTCAGCTGAAGCCAACATGCATCCAGCACCCATAAAAACCAGCTAAGGAACAATTATTTCAAACCAGACATCAGATTGGAAGGTCCAAGGTGACAATAGTCAGTAAAAGGAGAAAAAAATTGGACATATTTGATCCCAGAACATGCACACACACATTTTTGCAGAGTTCAAAGCTGCATCAAATCTTCTTCCAGCCTCAGAATGAAAGAAACTTCAGAGACAGCCATGGTAAAATTTGGAAATCTGTACTACAGGTAAACTTCCCTTTGGTATTTCCACATAATACTTCTCCACTGCAAGGAAATTTTTTATCTGGATCAAGGAAATAATAAATGTGTGTGCCAGCTGAACTGCTTGTTCAGAACATGGCACCATGTTTGGTTACTTTTCTTCTGCTCTCTGCATAAGCAGAAAAAAAGATCTGGTCACCACGTGACTCTGGAAGAAAATGTACCTTTTTTGATTCATCTGTTGTGAGGTTTCAGCAGAGATTTTTTTCTTTAATACTAACTGAAAGAAATCCTTAATATGTAGAAAATCCCAATTACTCTTCTTCTCATAGCTCTCTGATCATTTCCATGGCTCTACATATCCAGTTCTGCTGCTGGAAAGTAAGAAAAAAATTGAAAGAAATGTTTTTACAATTCAATTTGCAATTGCTAAAGCATGACTTCAATTTGCAATAAACAAATTATGTTCTGGCCAGAAAAGCAAGAAAAAACCTTTGCCTTTCACCTGCTTCACAGGTGTAAAGCCATCATACACACACCGAGTTTTCATCCAGCCACCTGCAACTGTGCCACAGCTGTCTTCATATATAATATAAGCAAACACAATTAGGATCTCTAAATTGTGATTGCAAAAAACCTACTTGAATTTATAACTTCCATAAAATGATGGATTCAGCATTTCCTTTTATAAGGTGCTGCCATGCCTAATGAAAACTTCAATAAAAAGTTTGTCTGGTTCCTGATTTGACTTTTTCAATATTTTCAAAATTTTCACATTACAATACGATATCTTTAGGTTAAGATGAAGAATGTAGAAATCAAAAGGAAATAACTGTTAGGGGATGAACATAATTTTCCAAATTGCTTAAAAGAATATATATAAATAATAATCTTTGGGATCACTGACTTTTATTTTCCTATGGCAACTTCTAACCATCACAGACGTGATGAATGTCTGAACATTAAGAATTTATGTGGACTGCCTTAGACAAGCATAATTCTCAACTATTATTAATGAGGAACTATAAAACACACTTCAAGTTTTATGTCTAAATTACATGAAGTTTCCAAAAACCATAAATACATCTGTCTATGGGTATCTACAGAGAATTATATAACATGCTTTTAAAACACGGTCACTGAGGCAGTGAAACTCATCCCAAATGAGAAAAGATCTTACAAGGAAAACTTTCTACAGAGTAATTCTTACCCTGCTCTGTTGCCTGAAATATTTATATAGATGCCTCCAGTCTAGTCATAAAATGAAGAATAGAAAAATGGGGGGAAAAAGATTTTTTTTTTCCAAAACCAGGCTTGTTATTTACAACATGGCTTGATCTTAATTTTCAATCTTCCCCGAGACATTGATCCAGTATTTCATTGTACAGTAATTAATTTAAGATTCAATGTAGCTTTAAAATAGTAATGCAGATTATAGTTTTATCTTTACTTCCACATAAGTTAAATCTTTGAATAGCTACAGTGGTGTAATTTACTAGTTTTCACTTCTAAAATTCCACTTCTGATTTTTATATCACAAATTATGGCTTCAATCTTAGCCAATTCACATTGATATTGACAATTATATTTGTGAAAACAGAACTCTGCAAATTTCCATTTTCTCTGTCTGGAAATAAACAGTAGCAAGGGCTTTTTTGGATCAGCATGCCTGGTAGAGCCACTGTGGTATTGAACTGCCACATGTTGCTTAGTGCAAGTTGGAGAGGGAACCATCACACTGACTTTTCAACTCCTTTAAATCAGGGGCTGATCCAGTGAAATCTGCAGTGGCAGAGCAGCAACTGCTTCCAGGACAAAGGAGCACTGAAGAGGAATTGGTTTGGGTAAGGGGACTGAAGCAGAAGCTCTGTGTTACCCGGAGTACCTGGAATGGGCAGGCTTATGAGGAGCTGGGAAGGGATGGGAAAGGTGCTACTTGAGGATGCACTGAGCAGATAACCCAGAAATCAGATGCAATTGGTTACAGAATGTATTGCAATTCCTGTGCAGTACACATCTCTGTAGCAACATCAAGACTTAAGAGTATGTAAGGAACGTGGGATTATTTTCCTTGGTTTTGCCTACACTTTTCTTCCTCATTCCAAACCCCTCATCCTTGCAAGACTCATTCAAAATACTTTGTCAAAAGTAAGTGTTCTTTTCAGCAGACAAGACCAGACCCCTCTGCTGCTGCTCAGTGGCAGGTGATTAAAACCCATCTATAAAGTCCTCAGTGTAACTGGTAACATAAGCAACGTAAGAACCCACAATTCTCAAAGCCAGCACATGGATGTGCCTGAGCAAAGTCAACACCAGTACAAGCAGCTAATAGCTCTGCATTAGTTATAATTTCTCAACTCACAATGGCTCACCTAGCCAGAAGTATATGACATACCCTGCAATTTTCAGGAACAGGAAACAAAGTTTCTAAGAGCTTAAAGGGAATAGCAGCATCTTAAAAGTGATAGAGGCAAATTAAGATCAGAAGTGAACTGGGTGCCATAGAGAGCAAATAAGAAATACATCTTTTAAAAAGTAACACTAAACGGAAATTTCAAAAGTAACATTAGATTATTTTCTTGTGGCAAAATAGGAAAGGTTTTAACCACAATGCCTGTTTTTCATGTAGTCAAAAGCATTTTCCCCTGAAAAAGCATGTAGACTAAATGTAGTAAAACACAGGAGAATTGAAGCTGCTGTGGTCTTTGGCAGGTAAATACTGTAGGAAAAAGCAGGAGGTGCAAATGAAAGTGCAAGCAGCAAATGAGCACTTAAAAGTTCACAAATCTTGCTTGAGCAAGCTAAAGCAGCTTGTAAGATGAGTCAGCAGGCAGAAAAGGCAATTAGAGTAACAGAGCAAGGGGAAATGAAACAGAGAATGAAGAAACAACAACATTCTCACTGGAAAATTTCCAGCATATGATAGAAACAAAGCTTCCAGAGGTCAGCGGGTCTGCACTAAACCACTAAACAGTTACTGGATAGAAGCTGTTTGGATACTGCATTTCCTTTCTTCATGTTCACCCTGCAAGAACTGCTGGGACTGTGAACCTGGGATCAGGCTCACAATGTCTTATGTTCTCTAGATACTCTTAGTCACCCTAATGAGATCTGCTGTTTTGCAAGACTTCTACAGAATGAGTTTTGCCATATGCAAAGGAGGGCACAGCTTCAGCTTCACCTGTTACTTATTTACATTGAAAGAAGCTGTTAACACCTTGACTACATTAATAAGGTAATGCTCCTGCAGACCAGAGTAGAAAGTGATTCTGAGAAAACAGGTCAGGACTGGAAAAGGGACCAACTTTCCAGATGATGGAAGTTCAACCATAGGAGAAAAAAAAAATTAAACAGGAAAAAATTCTCCAGTAAGCATGATTTGGGGGACAATTATTTTTTCGAAACAAGCAGAGAGCACAACAAATTGTTCTGGCATGAAGTTTTTCCTACAGAAAAAGTAAGGTAGGAGTCAAAAAAACATACACCTGGGTTGGTTGTGTTTATCAAAGTGCATTTTTGGAAACAAAACTGAGTTTTTAAGAACACTCTTTCTCTTAAAATTCGAGACCTGGATAGATTTCAGCAAACTTGGTCTCACTGAGGAGAGTAAAAACTTCCAACTGCAGAGACATTTTGGTGTTCTTTTCTGGGTATGAAGCTTAAGAGTTTGGCTTTTAGTTTTCCAGATAGCACAAACAGAATATACTCATATACAGCCTGAATATACTCACTTCAGCTTAACAAACCAATATATTCTCAGTGAAAAAGATGCCCAGCAAAACATCCATAAGCCATTTTTCAGTGCCTTCAGTTTAATTTGTCTAACATACCACTTCCTGGAGAATAATAATGTTGTTTTTCTGTCCTTAAGTCTGGTTTTGACAACAACCAAATTTCTCTTCCTGAAGGTGTCCTCCTTATTCCAAGATCTTAGGTTATGTCTTCCGACGTGCACTCTTCTGCTGGAAAGGCATTCTGCCTTTCAAGAATATACACTTCCAGCTGAGATGAGTGAAATCAAGGGGGGACTGGATGCATAGATAGCAGATTGTCTGCAACTTACTAATTGTTATATTAATGTAATCACACCTGCTACACGGAGCTTTTAATGAACAGGAGCAGATAACAGTTGCAGGATATGGCCTACATACTGCACATAGCAGTACTCACTCCTTGATGGATCCTCTGCATTTGTTCCTCTGGTGAGCCACCTGTGTTTCAGTCATGGTGATTTGATTTATACATTCAAATTCACATCCCACCCATGCAAGCCACACTTTGTCACTGTGGTTGTTTCACAACAGCCACAGCCAAGGGCAAAACCACAGCAGTAGGCTCTTCCCAGCATCACCTCTCCCAACACCACCAGCTTTCCCTGCAGGGCAAGAAGCTCCACAGCTCTGCAGTCACCTCTCTCACCATCTTATCTGTCAAATTCTGGAAACCACTTTAATGTGAAAAGGAGAGATAGCAGTGCTCTACTGTAATAAAAAAGGCTGTTTCCTAAAGGACCACTACACTTCAACTGAACCCCTCTGGGCAAGTCCACATACTTTACTCACATGCCACCTGGGTGGAGATTTCCCTCTCTCTGAAGCTCCTGCTTCCTGTAAACTGCCAGAGAAGCCAGATAGCCATAGGAGCTGATTCAGGAATTGCTGTAATCAGATTACTTCCTCAGCTTGTTTGTCTTCAAGAAAACCATCTAGCTCTCAATCTTGCTCTTTTCTGACAACTTGATGTTTTTGACCATTAAACAAGCTGAAGGTATCTCCACAACGAGAAACTGCAATTTTTAGGATAAAGAAATATGTGAGTCAGGCCCTGGAGTACATCTCTTGCACTTGGTGGGAATTCTGAGCAAAGCACCTTGGTGACCCTCATCTCTTGCAGCATCATCCACCAAAGCTTTATGTAGCAGCAAGAATTACATTTATATAAAAATAAAGTTACAAGGATCATTTTCTTTTCAGTTACCTAGAACATTCAGGATAATAACACAAATAAACCAGTCAAGCAAATCCCTCTTTAAACTAGATTTTATCTAAATTTAAACTAGCAACTCATTTTGGTCATTTGCGACTCATACTTCTTCATCCTTTAATCACTTTACCAGACAGAGAGCTTCGTATCTGTAGATAGTATCCATTTTTATGAGAGTTCATTATTCCACTGACATCTCTGCTTTTACAGTTTCTAGACTCAGACTTCTTTTATCCACATCTCCTAGCAATTCCTTTTAGCTTAACATTTTTTGTTGTTTTTCTACACAAAAATTTGTACAAAGGCTGCCTTGTCTGAGCAGCAAAAGACAAGCCAGTTAATACTAAAACAAGTTCTTCAGATTCCTCAGATTTTCAGCTTCAGAGCTGGGGGAGGCTGTTCACTGACATGATTTACAAACCAATTTGTTTGGCCTCTTCTGGGCCACTGAATGAGCTTGCTTTTCCACGTCAGACCATTCTTAGTATGGAACATTCCCACCTTTAATGCTGGGGTGCTTGCTTCTAGTGAACTCTCAAAACCCGACAATTTTTATCACCAGTATGTGGAGTTCATGTTTGATTTCAGTGGTAGTTCTACCTACAGAAAAACATCTGCAGTATAATAAAAGACTTTTCAGGAGTACTGTCATGGCCATCTGTTTGAGTTGTGCTATTCGTACTTGCCAAATAGCATGGGTGATCTTGCAAACAGCAATTACCTGGCAACACACACACACACACACACACACACACCCACCCCTTTTCCAGGACAACCTGCACATTCCCAAAGTTCAGGCAAATCTTACTTAGCAGTTGTGATTGCAATTCCTTTTCTCCCTATATTGACACTATGACACTGTGCTCAACTATCTAGACATGGAGGTGTGTAAGCCCTTGGCAAGAATCTGTCTTTGGAAAGAAGGGGCATGTGTCTTGATGCTAGCCAGCCCTTCCTTACCAACACCAATGTGCCACAGCAAGTTCAAAGAAGGGTAAATGGGACATAGCATTTGTGGATATGTGGAGCTTCTTGGAGAATCCCGCTGCAAGAGTCAAGTGAAGTGCACAACTGCAAAACCCATTAGCATCACTGGGGCTTTATACCCTGAGAATGGCAAACAACCACACTAGCTGCAGGCATCTTGATAAAAAGCAACAGTAAGGAGTGGTAAAAGACAAGTAGATTAATTTCATTTTGTTTAAATTGCTACTTGTTGTAAATCTCCAAAAAGGTCTTGATTTCCTCTCTGCACTCTTTATGTAACAGCAGCTCCTTCAACCACATAAACCAAGTGGGCCAAGTTCTCTCTGAGAATATTTCATGGAGTTTAGGCTTTTCTGAAGGAGTAAGGCTCAACTCACAGGCTATATAAACCAGGAATTATATTCCAGTCTTGAGTCACTTTGTCACTCTACCAATAAACCTCTGTGATGTCTTATATTGGATTTACCTGGAAGACAAGTAAAAAAAATTTAGCCCAAAGCTTTTAAAGACCCCTGCCTAAAGGTAAAGTCTCTTTTTATTCCACAGACCAGGAAGTTTTATCAAACTCTTTCACAAAGGACACAAAAACAATAGCTTTATGCCTCACAGTCAGAAAAGCACCAGAGAGGCATCTCATGACCTGATGAGACGAGGACAAGTGCAAGCAATAGGTGATGTTTCAGAAGCACATGGCACAGATTACTTCAGCAGAAACTCAAACGTCTCACATGCGTGGCTTCAGCAATGGAAAGCAACAGCAGTGCTTTAGGAGCCAGAATATCAATTTTATGTCACCGTGTGATTCAAAAGGAAAACAGAACTCAGTAATGCTTTGAGCAAACACAGGCATGACAGTTCTTATTGTAGCAGATGAAGAAAGGACAAAGCCAGGGCAGAGAGGACACTCAGCACATCTCTGACTGAGAAAACACAAAATAATACAAGTTGCTGGTAAGAATGACGACAGAGGTGAGGAGAACTACTCTGATGTCACCAGGGAGAGCTACTGCAACAGCAATAGAAACATAGAAAAGAGGGAACAACGAAGTTTGAGAACTATAACCTTGAAAATCAAGGTGAGGCTATAGTGGAAAGTTTACTGCCCATGCACTAAAGACTCCTCCAGAAGATTAGCAATCCTAGGCAAAGCTTGGCCTGCCAGACAAAATCTTCTTAAGCCAGCTGGATACAGGGAAATAATTTCCTTTGGCAACTCTTCATCCAAGACCTCACCAGTTTCTGCACCAAATGCCAGACTTACGTCTCATACCTTGCCTTCACTGACGTAAGAGGTGACATACATCTACACATATTTCTAATGAAACAAAAAACAATACCAAAGCAAGCAGAAAAACCTTTTCTCAACATGCTTCCCCCACTCGTGAGAAAACGACCAGCCCAGGACAGTCCTGTTACATACTACCACTCCTGGGAAACATTCACAGTGATGCTACAGTCACCATGTACCAGAGAGAGCAGAACTAGATTTAAGCAAATGATGCAGGTGCTGGTAATAATCTGTCTGTACTGGTGGGAATTGCAGCATAACTGATGTCTCCTACTGAAGAATGGTGATTACAGAGTAAGCATTATACACAGCACAAGAACTTACACAGGACAGAAACATTCTGTGTCTTGATATTTATGTAACCACATGATACAGACTGCCTGTTTTTTAAAATATCTTTGTGCTGTTCCATAGGTAAAACAGCAAACACCCCAGTTTAAATTATAATGATCCCAAAACTCTCTGCTGGACTTGCCCCTCCCAATTTGCCAGACTGAAATGGCAGGAAGGCAAAGCAGCACAGCAGAACTTCCAGATCAGTGTCTGAAAAGTTTCCCTTCTCAGCAGTCTTGTGATTTGAGATGCACACAGAACTGAGCACTTTGGAAGCAAGTCTTTAATATTTTAAGAGAGAATTCTTTATTCAAGAAATGTGCAATAACTCTTCCCAAACAATATGCAAAAATAAACCCCAAAATTCTAATGAAGATACAGAAGGAAAAAAAAAAAAAGAAGCAGCACAGCGGTGTTCCAAAATACATAATTCACAAGTTTAAAATTCAAGCACTTCCATCAGATGCCTGGAGCTCTCTTAAAATATTAACAATCAAAGTTCTCCGGTAAGTGTATGGGGTATACTTTATTCTGAACCAGTGCCTTGGGAAAAGGTTACCACTCGGGGCATACATTCTCATCCCTTGTTTGCCCATCAGACCACGAAAAATCCTGTTGCGGGACAAGATTTTATCATAAAATTCAAGGCCACCTCTGGCGTAGTCCTCGGAAAGCCTGGCTGCCTTCGTGTCGGCCCTGCAGTCCAGGTGGTAGGTGACGGCGTCGGAAGAGACGCAGTAGCAGAGCAGCCCTCCCATGGCAGTGACAAGGTTACAGAGGCCACGGAGGATCACAGGGCCCGTGGATAACCCCAGAAGCAGCTTTAGAGCTCCCCCACAGAAAAACGTCCCAGCCAAGCAAGTCGGAGCCACAACTGCACTTGCTAAAGGGCTGCCATTCTGCAAGTACACAACTTCTCTGGCAATGGCAAACTTCTGAGCTTTAAGGGAAAACGTGAGAGCTTCCCTCAAAGCCACACCTTCACTGCTCTCCCAGTCTACCTTCTTACCATTTATTACAACAACATGGTTGACTATTCCTTTTTTATCCTCAGCTGTGCTATCAAAGTTAGGTGGGATGCCCACCAAACAGCCTGCCGGCAGCCAGGGAATTCCAGCGCTCACAGGGTGGAAGCCAGAAGCTGCAAAGGCTCTGTAGGAGTCAGTGGACTTCACACCAGTATCTTGAAGGACATCCTGAAACACACCACAGAGCTTCTCTGAAAGCTCAGCTGGCTGCCCCTCTGACCAGCACTCGTGCAACAGTTTGAACGTCTGCTCAGGAAACACGTGGTAGGAAAGGTTAGTGCCAAGCAGTCCCATGCAAGAAACGGCCAGCACAGGGATCTTGTGCTTCTTTAACCACACAGATGCCTTCCGCAGGAACCGCACTGCCATAGTCAAATCCTAACCTGTTCGTAACACAAGACCAGGAATTAAAGTGTGCACAGATAGGTTTGTCATCTCTCTAGCACTAAAAAAACCCCAAACAACCAAAGCAAAAAACAAGAGAAGAAGCAGAGCACAATAACCAAAGAAACATTTTTTTACATTAATAAAACAAAGCATCTTTACAGAGGACGAGATACGCAATAATTTTTGGGCCTTGTAACACAGGATGATTGATATGAAGAATTAACTTCTCCCTTTCCTCCAGTAAATCAATTTACCACAATAAAGACAACACTAAAGTCACCACACTTCCTCCTCCCCCAGCAATCAATACACACCCTGTATTTACCCAACATACTTGTCTAGTCCTTGCTAGCACAATCCCACTCTTGCTTTCCACTATAAAGTCTACAGGTATTGAGGTCAGAAAGAGCCAATAATGATGTCAGTCTATGCCAACCTCCTCTACAGTACAGCTGCAAAAATTTTAATCAGTAACCTGAATACTAAATTCAATAAGATGAGTTTGACTACAACTTTCAAAACAGGATCACATTTTGATTTGAAAAATTTCAAGAGACAGAATTTTCTTTTAGGAGTTTGTTCTGATGGATAGTCAAGCTCACTATTAAAAAAAACCCCAAACAACAAAAAAACCAAACCAAAAACCCAAAAAGAAACAGTATGTGTTTTTTCTACGTTGTTTTTTTTCTTTTCTTTCAGATTTCAACTTCCATGTAGTGATTCTGGCTTACTCAGCAAAAAGCTATTTTCAGAAAGCAGCATGCTTTCAGTAGCTACTTTTAAAAATTTGTCTCTGAAATAACTTCACTCACAAATACTATGCTCAATCTAGAGCAGAAACTGGAACATAAATTATTTCAGGGCCTACGACTATGTTATGGCTCTTTAAATAAGCAAATAAACTTAAAAACTTTCAAACTTGCCAACTCATTCAGTTCAAGAGTCCTGCTTCCCTTGGGAAGCATCAGTTCTTTTTATGATCCAACCCATATTACATACTCTGCCCAGGAAAGCTCCAATCTCTTCTTTAAAAAAAAATTCTATTGGCTACAGAATTCCCACCTAGAATGATGCTACTATGAAGGTATAAAAGTGAATTAGGCACCTAAATCTGACAGAAATCAGTGAAGACTGGATGCCACTCTTTCCATCTGCAGAGTCTCTTCTTTCAGGGCTTTAACACACGAGCTTCATAGAATCTTGCTGCAGCTGTTAAAGACACGAGTGTTTCCAGCTGTCCTCACAGGAAGCCGAGGTGGCAGAAGGAAATTGTGCTTTGATACAACAACCAAAGTCTTAGCACAGAGTACCACCAAAGGTGGCTCTCAGCTATGCTGCTGGGCTTTGTATGGCAGCAGCTGAAGCAGGGACATATGCTCTCCTTCCACATGTGCTCAACAAGAACTTCTCACAGAGGGGTAGAGCAGCCAACAGGGCTCTGTAACACCATCAGACAGCACTACAGGACATGCCAGGATACACCAGTCATGATCAACAGCAAATGAGTGTTAACCACAGGGAAACAAAAAGATTAATTTAAAGGTGGTGTTTTAATGATATGTTATTACTACTCCTTCCTCTGAAGATCTTTCAGACCGTAAATTCACCAGGGGAAGAATAATTTTGTTTAATGTTTATGCTGCACTGAACACACACTGAGTGCTTAATAAAAACAATGATGTATGTAATCATACAGTAATTTAATATGTATTCTTAGTGTAATAACTAGTGGTATTCTTACATTCTGCTTAAGACAGAGGTGGTGAGGTTTTTGACAATATTATTTAAGAAAAACATGCTAAAAAGCCAAGAACTTGGATGAAACCAAATCTCAGGAGAAAATCTCCTTGATAATAGAACTAAAAACCAGAAAATGGTAATACTTAAACTCAAATGACCATTTTGAAGTTTATGACCTCTTGGCAAATCTGGTAGTCTAGATCTGATTGAAAAGGTCATGTCATTTACAGTGCAGGGGGAAGCACTTCCGAGGGGGTGACTGTAGGGAGCCTATCACTTGATCCTCATGTGAAGCTGAGGCAGGGACTTTACAGTTTCTCCTGTCAGAGAATGCCCTCTCACTGGAGCTGGCTAACATCATTTTAAGATTAGAAATGCTGCAAGGAAAGAAGTCCCTCTTCAGCTTACATCCACACCCGTGTGGGGAAGGACAGACCACACTGAAAACTCTAATCTTCTTTCTTGCATTACCAAATGAAAACTCCTTTCTTGCATGATCAAATGTGATCTTGCACATCCAATGCAAAAGCAGAGATCCCACAGAGTATTTGTTTTCTCGTAATAGTCAATACACAGGAAAAAAAAACTGCCCACAATACATTTTAGCATTTATGCTTTCAAACCTTCCCCAAGGGTCAGTGCAGATGCGAATCTCCTGCAGAATTCCTACTGCAACCCTAACCGTGTATGGCATCTTTATTTTTATTCATAAACTTTGTGCAATTTATGAATGAGGAAAGCAACCGGAAACTGCAAGGCAATTTATATGGCCCATATCCTGCAAATTTAATCGTTTAATAACCATGAAGCCACCACCACGTTTACACGGCGGCCTCCCCCACATGAAGTACTTTCTATCTCTATGGTGTCACAGGTACTTAATTCTCACTGTACTCAGATCTATAACAGCTGAAGTTCATACGGGGGTGTCTGGGCAGGTTTGGCCATAACACGTGTGTGTTACTGAATTTATTGCTTTAAAATTGCACGTAGTCGAGGGGAAAGCCTAGCTTAAAGCACGATCAGTCAGGAAACGGGTCGCGGACCGGACCGCCTCCAGGTCTCCGGCTGCCACGAAAATTAAAAATATAGAAGAGGAGTGTGGCAGATATCCGCAACCCCGGGGCCCCGCTGCGGGAACCACCCGGCCCCCCCGCACCGCGGCCGCCCAGCACCTACCGCGGGTCCCGGGCCGAGGCGGGGCTGCGGGCGGAAGGGGCGGGCGGAGGAGCCATGGCGGGCGGGGCTCGGTTCCCCTCAGAGCGGCCCGAGTGTGGCCGTACTGTCACAGCCTGAACCTGGCCTTGGGCGGACGGACCGAGGGGCACATCCGACCCGCTGAACCTGGCCTTGGGCGGACGGACCGAGCGGCACATCCGACCCGCTGCCCCTGCAGGCGAAGAGCAAGAGACACCCACCCCTACCCTTCAAAGGGCAGCCGCAGCAGGAGGCGGGGACTGCCGCTCTCTGCCCGCGTCATAAATTAATTCTGTGCGCTTGTGTTCTGTGCTGTAATTCCCAGTGTTCTCCCTGCAAAATACTTTACATCTGTATTATTAATACAGCCCTCTCCACTGCAGGGCAGGAGTGCTTGCCGGGAAGGCAGCAAGTGACAGAGCTGCAATCCATCGTGTAGGATTTGTTTTCTCTGTCATTTCTAATGGTAAAATAACACACGCAGGGATTTTTAAATTTGCTTTACAGTTACTGTTTGCTCAAAGCAGATGACCAGTATAGCTTCTCAATAAGCCCGTGTGGATTTGTTCTACAGCCTGGGCACTCCGAGGGCGCTGGAAAGATGTGAAAGGCAGAGGAGGTGGCCGGCAGAGCAGCACCCTTTGGAAGCACCGGCAGAATTGAGGGCAGAGCTCTGGGAAGTCCAGCCTTGCCCCTGGGATGCGCAGTCCTTGCAAAGCAAGAATACAGAATAGCTTTTGGCCAGGTTTGGGTTTTATTTGGGTAGGGGATAGTAAAAGGCTGGGTTTGTCTCATTTATAGGAAGTCTGTGCTGATGCTGAATGATTGCTTTAGTGCCCCTTCACACCAGGCAGTCATAAGGTAATAATTTTTCACTATCCAAATGGAAATTATGCTGGGTAGTGGGTTGAGAGGCAACAGAATAGAAATAAAAGCAAGCTGTTCTTACTTTCTACATATATTTTTGACAGATCTTGCTTACTTTGTAGCAGCCCCTGATTGAAGCATTTCTTACCTGTAAAGGTTTAGTTCCCAGACACACTAGCATGATATTTGAGTTCACATGAAAGGATTAAGATCATAAACTGACTGTTTAGGAGTTCTCATTCAAATTCATTTGTGTTTTTAGGACGTGCATGAAAGTATCCTCATGAAAATATTTATCCTATGTTTTTCCTACTAGATGATCTGATTTTTAGAAATGCTAGTGTTAAACAGTCCTGGCTAGGCATAGCATGTTGTGAACAGAAGCTAGTAGTGACAGCCTTGGTTTTAACTTCCAATAAACAGGTTGCTAATTGCTAAGAAAACACACTCCTTCATGACAGGGCACAGTTCTACCCTTAGGTTATGGTTTTATGCAGTATGGCAAGGCAGATGAATAGTTTGCTGCCACCCAAAGGGAGAAGTCAGAGGAAAGATCCCATATTTTTCACCTGTCCCCCTCTGAGCCACTTTTTGACAGCTCTGTCATCCATCAGACCCTCCTATGCACCACGTTTATCTCACTATTAGCAGAAAACATAGTAACAGACAAAAAAGGCATCATTTTCTGCTAGATTATCAAGCAGAATGGGAGCATTGAAAACTCTAAGAAGTGCCAAGGCTTTAACAAGGTATGAGGCAGCCAGGAAAAAAAAAAAAAAAAAAAAAAGAGCTTGACCTCCCTCTTTATATCAGCAGAGAGCTGTTATAGTCTTCGTTCTGCAGCCTCAGCATGGAGCTTCCTCACCTGCCAAAAGTTAGTTTGTAAGTTGGCATTGATATTCATACTTCATGCAGATGTACAAAGAAAGCATATGTAGGTGATGATGGACAACAGACTCTCCCTAACCAAAACACACAGAGACTCTTAGGCTTGTAAAATCCCTCATCACACTAAGATGTACTTAGCCTACTGGTGAATACAGAGAGCAGGTTGGGTGGGTTTGTGAAATCTGACTTTGAGAGGTTCTTCTGCACCAGCTGGAGAGATCTAGCAAACAAGGATTTTTTACACTAAGTCTCTAAAATCTGGCATTGCATTTTTACAATGGTTTCTCTTAAGAGATTAATAATAAATACAATTGGGAAAAACAGACAGCCCAGCTTTACTAATCACCACGTTGGCACAATTCTGGTTTCAAGAGCAGCTGTTAAACCAAGGAAGGTGAAACAAGACCGAAGTGCACCCTGTATGATGCACATACACATCGTTGTAGTCAGGGATCCAGGGATATGGACCACGGTTAAATTAGCCTGCTAGGTGGTGCTGTAGGACACGCTCTGCCTTACTCATTCAGGAATATGTTCCAGCTCTCTCTCATATTTTACCATAAGACAGAGGTACCTACCATCATTTGTCTCTCTAACTTGTAATCTGTATGTATGAAGCCTTGTTGCTACACTAGGAAAAAGGCTGACATTTAAATACAGATCTGAAAATCATTCATTTTGCTTAATGGTTTGTGTGGTCTTGCAGTCTGTTTTGCTCATGAGATTTCCAAATTGGAAATATGAATGTGGTCAGTCAGTGAGCATCCACCAGCCTAAGATATAGACATGTCTCCCCTCGACATCACCTTCCTTTATGGAGGCTATTTATCTGCCCTTCTATACAAGTTTTACCATAATCCATCCTCTAGATATGAGCTTTAATGGAGGGTATTAGGAACCTTATAATTTTGGCACAAATTTATGCAACATTGCATGTCCCAGGTGTCAGATGAAAGAGACATTTCAGGAGTGTGGGACTAGGAAATTACACTATGTGTGTCTGTAGAGTTTCATTGCTAGCAGGAAGCGAGAGATTTCAAAGTCTGCAGGGCACAGATCATCTGCCAGTTACCTATGGATGCAGTCCTGAAAACCAGGGAACTGGAGTGTGGACATTAGGGGGTTTTACAAGACATGAGGACAGAGAAGTCTGATGAAGAACAGAGGAAGGGTTAGAGGGCAAAAAGATGCTGGAGTGAGATGTGTTGGCTGATCTGGGGAAGATCTTACTGTGAAGGAAGGGTATGACTCGTGAGCCTGCGGTGAGATGCAGCTCCCTGGCCCATTTTTCAATATTGCTGAGTGTAGTGCTTCAGTAATGAACATGCAGAAGCAGTACAATGCTCTGAAGCAAAACATATGCCTAGAAAGTACCTGTACTAAGGTGACTTACAATGCCCTGTGCTGCCACTACTTCCAACTCAACACAGAATCCACTGAAAATTGCTGTATTAAGTGACCTTTAATGTTCTTGACAGGTGCCAAAATGTTGAGTCCTTTTGTACCTAAACAGTCATCTTACTGCACTGAAGGGGAAGAAGAGCTTGTGGCAAGGTGGGCTTTCCAGCCTGTCATTCTGAGCAAGTTGCCCATCTCCAAATTGCAGCAAATAGCACAGTGACAGTGGGATTGAAGTGTACACAGCATTGAGCAAAAGCATGAAGGTGCAGCTCTTCAGATCTCAGCAGTTTCTGTTGCTGGAAAGGGAAGATAGCAATATTGATAATATATCCTTGCATGTCCTATTCCCACTGTGCCTCTTACAGTCCCACATGTTCCACCCATGGAACATTCACACTCACTAGCTGATGGGAAATACAACTGCAAATTTTACCTGTATACCAGAATTTTGCTATTGGCTCAGTTAGTACAGGTTAGAAACCACATTTCCCTTTCTGTATTGGGTTTATGGAGAAGGTTTGGCTGAAACGACATTCTTATGCTGATGATCAAAGCCATGTATAAGTAGTAGGAAAAAGAAAGCTCCCTTGTTAAACCTCTTCTGTTGAAACAGATTAACTATTCACAACTGTTTCTCTTATTCCTGGGGTGTGTGCATGTTATTAAAGATAGATACCTTGTGTTTCCTCTCAAGATGGGTGATATAGGCAAGCATAATAAAGGATAAACATTCAGAAACACAGCCATGGGAAGAGAAGAGGGAATTCTATTCTGGTCTCAAATCAAACCTTCAAACCCCAGTATCCAAGAAGGATTAAAAAGATGACTAATTTCGTTGTTGGTATTGGCAGGTATGTAGATCACAGTAAAGCAGAGTGTTTTTAAAGGAGCTGGGAAGATATTTTCTTCCCTAATGT
This sequence comes from Promerops cafer, assembly GCA_013398275.1. Taxonomy (NCBI): domain Eukaryota; kingdom Metazoa; phylum Chordata; class Aves; order Passeriformes; family Nectariniidae; genus Promerops; species Promerops cafer. The sequence goes on along the minus strand of VZSE01002604.1, from coordinate 2,883,839 downwards.
ATCACAGCTTGGAACTGATCAGGGATGAAAAAACAGTGTTTTAAGAAGCCATAAAGAGGCTGCAAGTCATTTGGATGGCTACACATCTCTGGGACTGACTTTTCTTTCCAGAGTCTTTGAAGTATTGATCTGCTGATCCAGACCTGCCTAAACCTCAGACAGGCTCTCTGTGGCAGCAGACACGGAAAAGGGAAAACACGCAGGTTTTTGTCTCTTTGCTACCACATTTTCAGATCTGGAGGCTAATTGTACAAGCTCCCTCATCTCTATCTGGATGTACCAGAAGCTGATAAAGAGTGAGCACCCGGTGAAGTAAAAGAAAATCCTTCCCTCAAGCAGGACTCCTTTGAGTATAATCATCAAAAAATCCTTGATCTAAATGTGCTTTGCAGTCTCTGCTGAGGCTAATAGACACACATCCACTTTGTTTAGGGGTGACTGTGGTGGTGCTACGTTGATGGTTGGACTAGATGATCTTGAAGATCTGTTCCAACCTTGATGATTCTGTGATATCCAGGTGAACATGGGTGCTACTGGAAAATCTGGATACCTGCAGCAGAGAGCTGAAAAGCAAAACGACTTGCAGATTCTGGTCAAATCAATTCATGCTGAAATCTGTGGTTCTGCAAGTAGTCTACTGCTATTTAAAACTGCTTCAGGTGTATCCATATTGTGCAGACGGACCCTAGACCACATTACATTTTGCATTGCATTAGTTGTATTACAGACACCATTGTGATGTCATTTGGTCAAATCAAAAGAAAACTGACAAACATAAGTTCATTGTCTAGCCTGGGATTTCTTGGCAGTGCACATGAGCCAAGCTGTTAACCAGGAAGATTGTTCACTGTCTATATATAACTAATTCAGCCTTCATTTTCAAGAGCTCTGGTCCTGCAATTAGCTAGCTCTCCTAAACGAAAGGTACTATAGTGAATCAAGATGTCATATCTTCATAATGCAGCTAATTAGCACCATTTCCCTTCAGAATTGGAAGAAGTATGTCTTGGGGAGGGGAGGATGCCAATTCTTAGAGGCAATGCTATAATATTTAACAGATTGAATCATACTGTCTAACCTTGGGAATATTTGAAGTTACTGCAAAGGTAATGGTATTTGAAAGCAAGTAGAAATTTGGGCTGTTTCACTGAGTCAGTCAGCCTGGGTGGTCACTGAGCACTGCTCCATGGTGGGAGTACTTCACAAATGCTGTGACCTTCCGAGGAGGTCCTTATCACTGCAGATAAGGGTAATTTTTCCTGTCTCATTAAAAGCTGTGGAAGCTACAAACAGACTACCAGCTATTCTAAAAAACAGTATATTCTACTGTAGCAACAGACCAGAGATTCCATTCTGCCTCAAGCCAGCTGAAAAGACATCCCAGTTCTAGGGAACAGCTATCACTAGAAATAACAGAATTAAATTATGAGAAAATGCAAGATGAATGTTAAAGTGAGATCTATTTGGAACATTGGATTCCTTTTAATTCAATCTGTTTAAGACTTGCCTTATTCAGTGTTATTACCAAAGCTCAGATCCACATCTTTACTGTCTGGGAAAAGGAGACTCATGCTGATAATAGTAATACCTTTTAAAAGACACATTCTGTTGATGCACTAATTATTTTCTCTGGCCCTGGAAATCCAGCATTTTCTTTATGTTACCCTACTGATTGCCAGTTTGCCCAGAGCTTTGCTGGGGAGCTGGAGACTCAGGCCCAACCTGTTGGGTTTCTAATTCAAAGATACCTGTCTACAATTTTTTTACCCACTCTCAAAGTAGCATCTAGTTTTTTTTCCTCAGTGAGAGGTCTGACTTTAAAATACTTAAGAAAAGGTCATCATGAGGATGGGATCATGTATAGCTATAACACACAGCTTTTTTGGACAGCATGTGTAACAGGAGAAAAATAACAGCTTCTGAGTGGGAGCTGATCAAGTCTTACACAGAGTGTGTGAAGCAGAGAGCAGCTACAGTAAACCAAAGCTGTTCTCCATAAACCAACCACCCTGCAAACCAGGTGAAATCTGTCTGCTTTGGCACTGTGGTATGTCTGTGTGTAGGAAGGAAAGGGTCGGATCCCACGCTCTCTTCTTGGGAAAACGTGTTCGGCCACTGAACAGTCTGTGTTTCTGTTGCATCAGTCAATTAAGGATCTTTCAGTACTTTAAGAAACTTTTTGAGCTGTTCTTCAGACTGCACATCTTGCAGCTTTATATATGACTGAATCAACTCATGTGTGCTTGCAAATGAATTAAGTTTTAAAGAGATCCTCTCTCAGCTAAAAAGTCTAAAGAAAGCAGCATCACCCAGAGAGACTCATTCCTGTTTAAGCAGTAAATTTGGTTTGAAACACACACACAGACAGAAACCATAGTGCAGATTAAAAAAAAAACTGAAAGAAATTAACAAACCTGTTTGTCCTCCAAGCCCATCCTCAGTAATTCAGTAAGTCAGGAGCAGTGTGAAAAGCTTCATTTGCACAACATAGGGAAAAAAAACCCCAATATAAAAAACAAGCAAAACCACCCTTTCTTCCAAAACAGACTTAATCCACTAGCAACTTCTCTCTCCCCCTTAAATGTATGCCAGGTTAATTGATTCATCTCATGATCCAGGCCACCTGAGTCTTGTTTCCTTTCTAACCTGTGAATTAGTAAACATTAAGGACCATTTCTAAAGATGTGAACAGTAGTAGCTAGCCATTTTACACAAAAATCAAGATCTCAATTGTGTGTATACTGTTAGTATCAGGGAAAGTCTAATAAAAACTCTAAACCTAAAACCCTGTTCTGTTAATGACCACAGGGACAATGTAGTCCTGGCAGACCTTCTAGCCAAAAAACTCCTGTGCCTGAAAAGTTCAACCTGCTCCTTTAATCTTTTATTTGGCCACTATATGTCTTGCTTTACTCTGTAAAGCTGTCTATGGTACAAAATGTAGGCTATGTGCAGTCTGAAATAAAGCTGCTTATTGCACAGAGGATGCCAAAATTATTAGCTCTGAATTTTAATGAGGAGATGCTTGATTTCTATGCCACTGGGATTGCAGGAAGTAAGATAATACGCATGAAAACAGGGCAGGGGGAAATAAATAGAGTAACCAACTTTGTCTGTATTGGAGTTAGCCCATTTAAAGGGCTGTATCAAAACCTGCCTGCCAGTTTCTGTTTTTCAGAGACTACATGTTTAAGCTCTAACAATCTGCATTCCCAAGTTACTCAAGGTCCAGACAAGAAATAACAGAATCAGGGTTTGTTAGGGGGAAGTTTGCTGCACACAGGCCATTGAAGAATCAATCTGTCTGGCTAAATTGTGCCAGATGGACAATACCATTTGAGCACTCATGGTACTACTCTGTATCCTGCCAAAGTACCTCGGGAGTGACCTAGAGAGCCTCTTTCTCCAGCCTGAAAGTCTGTGCTGAGCCCCTGCTGTCCACAAACACTGCTTAACATCTTGTTGTAAGACTTGTTTTGATTCCATACGCTAGTAGTCAGTCTGTGACTAAATGACTATTGGCAAAGGTATTGAACTAAAACCTTAAAGAAATGGAAACTTTCATTTGGACTCCGGTGGGCTTTGGATCAAGCATTAAAAGAATAAATGTTCTAAAGCAAATAAAGCTAAACTTCATGTTTCCCACCCTGTCTAGTCTCTTGTAATCAGAGGTGCCAATCAGGGTTTTTCAGCTGCTAGATGCTATCAAATGCTATCTCAAACCAAGGTAATTATAAGAGATTTTCAGAAAAGCAGGGGAGACAAATAAGTGCATTTTTGTTGACTTAATCACTTCTGGATAAACAACACACAGCTGAGTCTCAATTCACAATCTTTTCCAGGAGGTCATTAGGGCTGCATGTGCTCTTCAGTGGTTTAAACCGGGGTTTACTTTCTTTTTCTAAGCAGAAGAGTGATTTGCTTAGACTTGTCCAAGAGCTTTTTTTCATTTGAAAAACAGACTGTCTTCAGTTCTTCCTCATGCTGGTCTTGAATTATACTAATTTAAAGTAGCTGGGGACTTCATGCAACAACCAAATGTGTTCAGAGCCCTAAACACTGTTTAGATAATGTTGGACACAAGGCTCCAAAAAGTCAGTGTGCCAAGTAAGATCACCATGGGGGGAAGGACAAGTAATAGGCTTATTGGTTATTGTTGCATTATTATGGATAAAAATTGTTTCAAAACTCATCCCGAATTCCATCTCTATTTCCTCTTCTTAATGAGGAACTTCTGTTCAAGGGGAAATGCCTTATGATAATTTAAAAAGTTCTCCTACTTCACTCACCCTTAATGCACACGTGGCCACCTCGCTCTTCCAGCTGGCCCCTGGGCATTTTATCTGTCCCCTGCACAAGTGGCCCCTTCTCTGCAGCACCTTCTGCTGGGCTCTGTACCACTCATGCCCGTTTCCATCAGCTGCCAGCCAGCCTTGGGCAGCACTCTTCCAAAAACAGGCAGCAGTTGCAAGAGGTCATCCTTACCTTCCACCTCTTGGAGGGTTTCATATGGCAGTACTGAAAAAAGCACCAGCAGATCAGCTCATTCTTGGCACACTTCCCAGTGCTTTATGGTCCAGACAACAGGAAAAGGTGTCCCTGCACTTGCCAGCTAGTGAGTGAGAGACATTTGTCTGCTTTGTCATGGGCATTGACTGGTTCCTGTGATGAGAGAGCAGAGTGGATCACAAGCTGGCAGAGAACAGCATGGGCTTAGCCCTGTCAGTTCTCCAGAGGCGGTTTTGTCTCGTCATCCCCAGTGACAGCACCTTATGCACTGAAAGAATTAAGGTATTTGGAGGAGTCCATAGGGTTTTCTATCTGATAATTATTCTTAGGAGAAAGGCTTAAGCTTGGTACCAGGGAATCCCCTGATGGCAGGGAGGGAGAAAGGGCAGCTGACAGAATGCCCATCTCCTGCTATTTTTCATCCACCAAAGCTGAATCTGATCCAGTTCCCTGTGAAGGGCTGTTGGACAGGCACTCTTGACTAATTTTCACTCACCTCTTCCCAAGTGACCTTCTCCTTCCATAGATGATGAGGAAATCATCTGTCTCAGCTGCACTCTCTGGGAAATACTATCTTTTGCAAACTTTAATTTATCTTCATTGAAATGAATTATTATCATTTGAATTTAGCTTCAAACTTGGCTGTGTGACTGGGAAGAGATTCACTGCAGTGCACAATAAACATTGTATCCTGTGCCTCTTCCATCTTTTAATATCTGCACAATAGGAAGACCTGGAAAGCAGAAACACTGAATCATCTTGGTCCAGGAGTGTCACTTGCTTCTCTAAGAGCAGCCTGCGGCACCACACATATCATGTAAGAAGTGAGCCCATTCTTGAATGCACAGATCACACAACATGGCTCATTTAACTTGCAAGCTCAATGCTTCATAAATGATACTTTCCTCTAGGGCCTGTTGCAGGAAGATACCAGAGCAGAGAGCTGTGTTTCAGGCCTCTGTATTCTAAAGCTTTGTGCTAACCCAGAAAGTCTCCTCTCCTCCCAAGTACGAACAATAGCTCACTATAAATCTGTTCTTTACAGTTTTGTACCCCTTTAGATTTTATGGGAAATACCTCTGTTTGACAGATGATGGTAAATAGTTTGTAGGGAATTATTCTGATTTTGCACAGTACTCTGGGATTCATTATCTTTACTCTGGGATAATGACTAGAAGCCAAAAGAACACAGGTTAAGATTAGATACAAGAAAGAAATTTTTTGCTGTAAGGGTGGTGAGACAGTGGGACAGGTTGCCCAGAGAAGCTGTGGATGCCCCATCCCTTGAAATATATAAGGCCAGGTTGCATGGGGCTCTGAGCAGCCTGCTCTAGTAGAAGGTGGAGGGGTTGGAAACAGATGATCTTCAAGGTCTCTTTCGACCCACATAATTTAATGATTCTATGATCAGAGAGTTCATTCAAGAACCAGTATTGAAAACATTGAAATAGTGTATTAGATATCCTAAAAATGCCCTCTGAGTTTAAGAGAGCAAAACATCAACACATTTTGTCTAAACACAATTATACAAATCATTTGAATTAGCTGTATGGGTCATGAACAAGTCAAAAATTAAAAACCCCTTCTTCTTATGCCATCCTGCTGTTCTGTGTTACAGTTCCTTGCTTGCACAGTATGCCTGCATAGCTGAGAGCAGGTAATGTTATCCGCTTTGAAGGACATTCAGGAAATATGCATAGGAGCAGAGTTAAACACAGGCATGGAGCCCCAGTTCTCTTTGTTTGAAGGCACTGTACATTTTAAGGACAAATTCTGAAGCAGAGAGTGCCGTGTTCTCTCACAGAAGTCATAACATCCTGCTTTTGTATGTACTTTCCTGGAAAGTCCAATTGTTATTTGGAGAAAGTCCTGGATACAGGAGGTCCTTCTACAAATTGCCACACTGGGAGCTGCTTGTGAAACACCACGGTGCTTCTGACCTGTAGTTTCTGCCCCCTTAGGTCCTCCAGCCTACTGCCCTCCAAGGGAAGGACTGACACAAAAATGTGGTTTTGAGGAACATGGAAGTGTGCACTGTGCGCATCCCACTCTGATTGCCACCATCCCAAAAGATTCTTGATCCTGAAAAATTTGCATTGCTATAACCTGAGTAGTGCACACAGAATGATGTGCTCTGTCTCTATTAGGAGGATCAGGACAATTCTGCTGTCTTCCTGGCCTTAAATTTGGATCATTCTGGGCTTCTTTTAGTACCTTTTGGATGTTACTTGATAAATAGCTGAACTGGAATTAGCTCTCATGAAAAAATTTGAGAAACTTTATAACCCCTTAAGTGTATCTCTCTCTGATTAAAAATTTCCCAGCTTCATCAAGAGTCTAAGGTAGAGTACAGATAATTTTTAATAGAGAAAGCTTCTGCAGTTCTGATAAAATAGCAGGTAAACATTGCAAAGAGAGAGCAGTGACCTCCCTTCTGTTGTTCCTTGCATCTTAGAGAGTATCTCATTCCACTTGCTGCGGAGAACCTCCCTCATGGACTAGCCACTTGATCACACCACATCCCACATTCATGAAACCTTCTCACAGCACTGACACAGGAGGAGGACGAGAAACACACCCAGCATTTCTTTAGCAGCCTATTTGCAATCCCAAATTAATCCTGCCTGGAAATCCCGACGACTAATCGGGTTTTCTGACTCAGCTTTAACAAAACCTCGGGTGGATGAGTATCCAGTTCACTAATCCTCTGCCTGATCTCGCAGTGCACAGTCCTTATAAGCGAGAAGGGGCAGACACACTTTGAAGACATTAAGCTACAAGCCGTCTGCAAACAGATTTTCTCTCTGTCCCTAAACAGACAAGTGCTGAGTGCTGCTCAGCATCCAAATTCAGGATAATTATAGTGACCTCCCAGCTGTCACCAGCAGAAGTGCGGGAAGGAGGATTATGCACATGAAGTCCTCTGCAGCTAAAGCTACCATATGTCCAGGTTTCACTGGGCATGTTTCACAAATCCAACTTTCTCCAGGCTGAAAAAAGACTCTGGCCATTTGTCCTGAACTTGTTTGTGGCTGGAACCCCTCCCAGGCTGGCTGACACTTGGACTGGAGCCATGAAGCACACTCAAATCCCCTACATATTATAGTTTCAGATATGCTGGAATCACCATGTTTGCTGCCCATCTGCTGGAGCAGAGCCTGAGGGGCCTTGAAAAGTCAAAGAGAAAGGGAGCTTAAACCTTAGTGATGACAATTTTCATCAAAAGAAGGAAGTGAGAGCTCTCTCATGCCTGCAGCTCCTGCAGGCAGCTCCCAGCATAGGGAGGAGTGATTTGCAAGAGGTAGAGCCTGAGCTCTTTGACAGGAGGCTGTTTCTCCAGACAGGAGCCATGTCCTGCATCACTGCTGTGAGGAGAGCTGGTGGCAAGGCAGGGGAGGCAGCTGTGCCTGCACAGCTGCTGCTGTGCTGAAGGCCCCATGTGGGGTCCTGGCAGCCCCAAAGATCTCGTGAACCACAGTTTATTACAGCATCAGCTACGTCTTGACTAGAAAACACCTTCTGCAATACACTACCTGTAGCTCAGCTACAGATTCAAGAAGGTTTTTGACTGTAACTCTTGGGGTTTAAAAAGCCAACTGTATTCTTTCACTTCCAGAGATTCGTAGATGTCCTGCGGACATCTTACCATAAAATGAAATCACCTCCCCTCATCATGTCTGCGTTGAAAGATTCAGGTTGGTGAGTCTCAAATGGTTTAATTCACCAGGAACTTTTTTGAATGCTGAGTCTGGAGAAATGTTTGCTTAAGCTTTTTTATATAAAAAAAAATAAACCTATGCCAAGGAAACTGAGAAGAAAACAAACAATTAGAACACGCAGAGCTTGGATTTTTCCCTCCAGTGAAACAACACAGATATTTTAATAATTAAGCAGTTTCATAATGTTTGTAGAGGGAAACAGAAGTTTATTGCTTTTGCTATTTCTATAAAGGTACAGGGCAAAGTGTAGGGGCTTGTGGAGGAGAAGACTTAGGGAAGGAAAAAAAGTGATGGTGCTATAGGTGTGAGAGAACAAATCTCTAACTCCCTAGGTAATATTTACAGTACTGCAGTGGGAATTCAGTTAAGGAGCATGTGAGTCGGGCTTTGGGACCTCATTTGGTAAACCAGTATTTTTGCACATGAGGAACTTGAGTGAGTATGTGATTTAAGAGAGATTCTTTAAGCCTAGCCCAATGAAAATTGGGTTGTGCAATTCTGACTCATATTTTAGGATCACTCATGCTCTAATTTAAACCAATGGGAATTTTTTTATTGACTTGAATGAGAACAAGATTAACTCTATTAACTCTTTACTCTATTGTGATTCCTTCAGAGAATGTGGGATTACGGTAAAATTAGCTGATGGTCACTAGAAGTATCAAAATCAAGTGATTGCATCTTCACCTTCCTCAGAAAACGCACAACTTGGGAGAAACACATTTATTTAATTTCTTTAGACAGATGCACCCTTGAATTAAACTCCCTCAAAGTTAGGAAGATTATTCTGCCTTTGTATCTATGCAAGAGAAGGCAGAGTTTATTCAAGACATACAAACCTAAGAGATTTAAGCTCTGCCAGTTCCTACATTGTGCTGAAATTGATACAGTATGTCTGGAATTGATTTTTCCTTGGATGCTTGCAGACAAATCTCAGAGATGTGTTGGTGCCTGCTCTGTAAATGAAGGAATGGCTGTAAGTTTACACATACCTGTTTTGTACTTGCAGCATTTGGGAACAAAGAGAAGGAAAGAAGTCCAAAACATGAGCAGCAGATAATATGGAAAGCAGCAAAACACAGGGTAGCAACTGACAAAAGTTATAAAGCAAATATAAGAGCCTGCTCCTACCCTTTAGTGGGAAAACCACACTGCTCAACATCAAATTGACTGAAATAGTACATAGCATGGTTGGGGAAGATGAAGGAAATAAAATCAGCTAGATCCCAAGAGAGACTGGTAATGGTGGAAATTTAAAATTTTTCTAGCTTTGTTTTTCTGATATAATTTCAAGATTTTGTCTTTTGTAAGTTTTTTTTTTATACAGTATGATAGAGCAGCTATTGATGAAATAATTATTTCATTTCCAACAAAAGAGATGACAGATCTCAACAAATCACATTTCAGATAGAGAACTGCTTTACAAGTACCCTCATTCCTGCACCAACTTTCTTGTACTTCTGTGAAGGATTTGTCTTGTTTGGGGGCATTGACCACAGAGCTCCTGGGGCAGGGTCAGGTGTGGAAGTGCTGATGGACAACTGTGTCTTGTGACTTAGTGCCACTGAATGCAGTTATGAATGGGCACAGTGGGAAAAGTTGAGCTGAGTCCTTCTTAGATCCTCTCATATCCCTCTCATTCATTCTGTGCTTAGCAGAGTGAATTCCTATGTGCACATTCTGGTCTGGAAATAAATATACTTTATTGTAGAGTAGGAAGCATAGGAATAAACCCTAATTTAGTAGCAACATAGGAGTAAATCCTAATTTAATAGAAGTTTGATCAGCCTCTCTTCCATCCAAAACATACAAAATGACATCAAATTCTTTTTTTTTTTTTTTTTTTTTGTGGTGGTAGTAATTATTTATAAAGTCCAGGCTTCACTGTGTGTGCATTAGTATTTTATAGCGTAGTGTAAGAGGAACTCTTACTTGCTTGACAAGAGTAGTTCAATCTCTGTGACATGCTTCTGCATTTCCCAGAAGCAAATCCTCTTTTAAAAAGTTTGAGGGCATAATCACAGGAAGAAATTAAGTTAGCACACCTGAATGGGGTGAAGCACCTGTAGGTGGGGGCTTGAACTCAGACAAACTTCTTGGACAGGCTTTGCTGCCAGAGCAATCCTGATGGGAAACCATCCCCTCAAGAGCAGAAGAGCCTTGTCATGGGAGCAGCAATGAACTTTCTGAACTGCTGTGAAACATGATGAGGTGACAAAGCTGTAGGGAGACACAGATGTGCTTGCCTTGCAGCCTTGGTGAGTGAGATCCTGCTTTGATTGCAGTGCCAGACGTCAAAGCAATGGTGAATTACCAACCCGAGCTAACTAATGTGGGGAGTGGGGGGAGGAAGTGTGAAGTGCTGACGTGTAAGCATCATATAAAATGCACTAGCTCTGTAAAGGATAGGCCCCCAAAGGCCCATAGCAAATGCATGTGCCTGCTTGGACAACATGGTCTGTGCAAGGATGCACGTGCTTGTTCAGATACTTTATCTTGTAGGAGGGGACCTGCAGTAAAAGAGTATTTGGAGTATTTCTGTTGTAAGCATAGAAATACATTTGGGATTGGAGTGAACAGAGGTGGTAAATGAAGGGTGGTCACAATGTTCACAGTGTTTATGCTTCTCTGGGGTAGGAAAAGGAGGAAAGAGTTGTTACTGCTGACAGGGTCTGAAAGCGGAGGAACAGAAACAGGACCATGAACAGATGAGCACACTCACTTGTTCATGGTCCCATCAGTGATCTGTGGAAATAATAGAGATTATAGCCCACATTAGGAGGATGCCTCCTCAACTAAACTGTTAAATGAGATGGGAAGAAAGCCATGCACAGAGACAGCAAAGCTTGAGTGATGAAACCACAGACATGTTGTTCCTGTGGGTTCATGTACAGGCAGAGTTCCAGCATGGACCTTCCTGGATCTAGGAAGGGTCATCTCCATCCCAGCCTTCCCTACACCCTGTGCAGCAAGCTGAGGTCCTTAATAGCATTTGTCTTCTCCCCTCATTTAATGAATATGTGGGCACTCAATAGATTTCGGATTCTGTTTTCCTCCCCCATCAGTTGGTTTAAATTTGGTTATAAGACTGGGAGAAGAAGGATGTGGGTGACAGTGTTGTTGCATAAGACTGTTTTCAAATGGTAATGTGGCTAAAAACTGAGCAGTCTGGTGTTTTGTATTGTCAGTTATAAAAAGGCACCATCAAATCTCTGCCAGTGAGGAGCACTACAAGGTGTTGAAATTGACCATGTTTTTATCATCACAAATATCAGTGTAACAAAGTAGCCACTCTAAGAGTGACTTTTGGTTGTTTAATTTAGATATCAGCAGTTTTTACATAGAGGAGGGTTGAGTTAATTATTAAAGCAGGTTTCCTTGCTGCATGTTCACCTTTGCAGAGAGATTATTGCAAAAATATTGGAGAAAAATTTTGAAGCCTGACAACCACCCTATTTTTCATGCCCTAATTATATGGTCAAAAATACTACTTTCCACTGAGTCAGTCTTTGCTGACATTAGTGGAAATGCTTTTGGTTTACAGTGAGATACGAATTATCCAGAATGTACCCCGAGGACAAAGAGTGAATGCTATTTAATATCATTAAAAAATAAGAAAGAGAAGCTCAAATAGCTTTTGTCAGTGGCACAATACTGTTCCCAAAGAATTGTGACATCTCCATATTTCCCAGGGCTAGAAAGGCACAGTGTTTTGATATTTTGTCCTTCAACTCCCCTTCCCCACTAACAACCTTTTTTCTGGGCTATCATATCTGCATATCCACTTCAAATTAGTTGAGACCTACTGGAAGGCAAAGCACTCAGCAGGGACATGGAGTCTTTAAAGCTCCTCCATCAGCAGCCTAGGGATCCCGGCAGTGCAGGGGTTAACCTGTGGCCAGGCAAAGTGCCGGGAAGAGACAAACTGGGGGATTCTCGAATTCAAGGAAAAGCCACAGCACAGAGCAGAGGGAAGCAGCAGCAGTGTGGGCAGGGTAAGGGTGCCTCCCCACGAAGCAGCAATACCAACCCTGAGTGAGCGCAGCTCCGACAGACCCCCGGGTGTCTGACGGTGTTACCAGCGTTCCTGCAATACAGAGCGAAAATCGAGCGCAGAGCCAAGGCTTCCCGTTTCAGTGCCAGTCGCTGGGACGTGCTTACTCCTTTCAACCAAATGGCAAATGAAGAAATAAGAACTCCGAATGCCATGGCTGAAAGAGAAACACTGATTCCTAGAAAAATTCCCAAGGCTTTTCTGGTTCTCATTTGCTTGGGTCTGCTCCTCTCATAAATTGGGCAACAGCTGAGCAATTGGGGAAGGGAATGGAAACTTAGATTACACAAAAATTTGCCTTGAGGACTCTGATTTGAGACCTACTTTAACATAACCCTTCCCCTTACTTCATTTGCTTTCCCGGCTTCGTTTAAGCACATTGCCTTACCAATGCAGCCAGAACAAGGGACTTGCAGTGGGTTGAGAGGCTCCTGTTTTTTCCCTCTTTTGGAAATATCTCAGAGCAACCATCTGTCAGTTCCCACCAGCCTGGAGAGCTGCTCTGCCAGCAGATACACACAGCATCTCCCTGCTCAGCACTGGCACTGTGAGAGGAGGGGATGAGGGAAGGGTTGTGCATGGCTTGGGAGCAGAGCTGAGGGTTGCAGCTGCTGTGAGAGATTTTGCTGAAGTGAAAACCCACCAAATGGCTTTTCTCTTCCACATACACCTGAAATGGCTTGTCTGCTACAGTAAATAAGTAGAGACTTCATTTACTGCTTTCTGTGAAGAAGGGGAGGGTGGTATGGCTGTCTGACAGCCACCTGTGCAGATTCAGTGAGATCCCCAGGATTTGTTGGAAAGCCTCTCAAGTGAGCAGCATGCTGTAGGAAAGGGGCTGGTGGTGGCTGTCTCAGTGGTGAACTGACAAGAGATGAGAACCACAGCTTAATGATTTCTTGCATCTTAATAGGTTTTAGGTGAGAGTTTGCCAGAACAATGGATAAATAACATAACAGCAAAAAGCCAGTACCAAAGCCAAAAAGCACCAAAACATGATGAGTTTCTGCTGTGTTTATAAGGCACATGAACAGTGAGTCTGCTGTGCAGGAGTGAATGGCACTGCTGCACATGAAATTCAGAAATCAAATCCTTTATCCATCTATGCAAGTATTTTTTCTGGAGGAGTTGTTGTAGTCATTCATTCAGGAAATGGAAATCTATCTTGCGTTTTCTCTCTACCCCATAAAACTGCTTTGGAAGAGTTTGTAGGAATATGCTAATGGAATACAATACTTCCAAAATTTGGTTGCCAATAATTTACCAACAGCTTTACCTAATGCCAACAACAGGTTGGACATAAAAAAACGCTCATGTTTTATATTTCAAAGTTTCCTCTCTAAAGTTTTAGCCAAACTTTAGACTCCAGTGATTACACTAAGCCTTTATGCATTTTCCCTCCTGCCTGGAAGGTGATACCCATTTCCCTCCTTGGCTTCACATTCCCTGCTCCAACTGCTGTGTGAACAAATACAGACTACAGCCACTCATTTAACATATTCCAAGTCCTGCATCCAGACTAACAAAATTATCCTGAATTATCTTTGGCTCTAGGCTGCAAACAGTCAGCTGGTGCTGGCTACCAGTTGCTGGTGCTTTTGATCTAGGGCTCTCACAGGTAGAGTCAGAGTGGATATTGCTGTGCCCAGGTGCTACAGGTGCCACAACTGAAGCCCAGATAGCTTTTTTCCAATAGGAGCTGAGAATACACATGCATTTTATGTGGCAATATGGCTGCATATGGTCAGAGGCTGTAGGTAAATGCAATTTTTAAATCACTTTCTTTTTAATGAAATTTTAATACTGTGGAAATCCATGGAGGGAATAGAGGAGAAACATCATACTAGATACAAGAAAAGTTCACTCATGTTTGATCTGTCTCTTGTACCCTTTGGAAGCAGATATATTTATTTGCAGCACAATCCCAGCTCCACTGAAGTCAGCAGGAAGTCTGCCACCATCTCCACAGGCAGCAGGCTGGTGCCTCCGAGGGCTGATCAGCTGAGCACACTCTCCTCCTCTGCTGCCAAGGAGCCACTAATGCGTGCCCTCAGCTGCTTGCTCTGCTAAACCCATTTATCTGAACCATGGCAGCAGAAGAGGCAGTTTTAGTGATTAACCCACTTTTATGGCTATAAAACTAATCAAGCTGCTTCTTTTTATTTACTGGTAGAGTCTGTTTTAAGTTCCCAGATGCTCAGTTGTAGTGGGGGAAGGTCAGTTTTGCACGTTTAAAATGGAGTATTGTATTCATTTAAGGAACAGGAGGGGAAGGGAACAGCAAGTGATCCTTTCCCTGCCTGAAGACTGACAGCCTGGCAGCCCCCAAAACAGAAAAGCCTTTGTTTGCTCCTTCATGGCCACAGTGCCCACAGCTGTCAGGTCCAGTGCTCCCATACTGGCCAGCTCCTAGTATTAGGAAGAACCACTGTATCCAAGGCATCAGGGACAAGCTGAGCAGATCCAGCAAAGCAGAGTACAGAGACAAGCCAACAGGTCAGGCTGTGGAAATCAGGCAGCTGACTTGAGATGGGAGACCCTGAAAATCAGGCGGGTTAAGATGCTCAGCACATCTATAAGGCTGTGGAACAAATCTGCAGGGGAAATAACAGTTCAGGAAAGCTGTCAGATGTTATGGAGGAGGATGGTTGGAAGGTTCTGCTTCTCTTTGAAGTGGGTTAGCAGCATTAAATGTGCACTTTAAAGATCAGTTATAATCTGAAACTGTAACAGAACTCACCTCCAACTGCCCTTTGCTTTCTGGGGGACCTGAGCAGCTGCTCCCTCCAGCAAACTGTGTGTGGATGGAAGGAGAGGTTGGGAGGTGAGGAAGTCCTAAACCATGTGCTTAATGTTCACGTGAAAAAGTCCCAAGAGGTGCCAAACTGAGGTATCCCTGCTGCACTGACAAACAAGCAGCACTGCTCTTCAAGTTTCAATAATAAGAGGCCCTTAAAGCACAACAAATCCTATCCTCTGGATTTCTAGCAAGAGCAGTTCAGATGAGCACCCGTGGCAATTAACAGCTCCCTTAGGGCCACAGAGCCCACCTTCCCCCTGCTTTATAGCCCAGAAGAGCACTGGTGATTCCTCTTGGCCGTAGGTGGTGGCCTGCCGAAGGGGTTAAAGCTCTTTCCTCAGCTCTGATCCAAGCAGACCTCGAGCCAGCATCTAAACAAAAGAGCTTTGCCTACAGCTTCCCTCAGCCAACTTCAAACTGCAACTTACACAAACAGTCCCTGGCAGGAGCAACGCTGCCCCTGGGCACGCAACCAGGATCTGCCCTGTGCCTTGCCAGCTGCCAGTTCAGCTAGTTGTGGAGTCCCCCTTCTTGCTCCTCATGTTTTCTAAAACACAGGGCACTTCTCCTGCCTCCTTTTCCCCCTAGGAACCATGACAAACATCTATTGGAAATATGAGGGAGACTTAACTCATCACAGCCACCCCACTTGCACTTGCTGCCCCACAAGCACTCACCACAGCATTTGTACCAGCCCTGCTGTTCCTGTATTCCAGCTGGGGAGCCATGGGCAAAACTAGTCTATCAAATACTGTTTTGAAAGCATTAAGGTTATTCCCAAGATTGGGACCTCTCAGAGACACTGCAGCAAGCAAGCTGAGGGCAAAGGTTTGCCTTGCAGGGGGCCAGTTGGCAATAGCTCAGGCAGTAAGGTAAGCCTTGACCACAACTGCTGGCCTAGAGCGAGCCATTTGGAGTGCTGCTAATAAAATAAAATGAAATAGAATGAAATGAAGTGACATGAAGTGAAATAAAATAAAATAATCATTTAAGTGACACAAAGGGCAGTTAATAGCCCTCCTGTATTTTAAACTCTGGAAATATGGAAGACAAGTAATTTAGACCCTCTGTTGTTCTGTCCCCATTAGCTGCAAATGTCAGCAAAACTGATGAAGATGGCAATGGGAAAGCAGCTTTGTGTGTAATAGTAATTGGTTCTGAATTTCTTGACAATTTTAATAGCTTTCAGCTGACTTGGACAAAGGGGCAAGCTATGGACACGACAGCAGCACTGAAGTGAGATAAGACAGTATGAAAAGCTGACAAATATATTATAAACCTTCTAAATAAAAAAAATCCCTAACATCATTTTCACAACCTTTTTCAGAGGTCAAGCTGGTGCCCACAGCAGGGGAGAGGAGTCTGAGAAGCACTGGTAGCACTGAGGAATTCCTTCCTGGAGCCACGGACAGGGTTTCAGAGACAGTTTGCAGAAAAGCAGCTGGCACTTTGCTTGCTTTTGGGCTTTGAGTCCAGGGAGAGGCTAATGAGGCAAAGGAAACAGAGGTCCATCACCACTGAAATAAGTCTTCCACAAGAAGCAAACCCACTGGGAGTTCATGGTTCATGCCCCTGCACTGTCCCCCTGCAATAGTCCATCTCTTTGTTGCTGCTCCCTGGGACATCCCAGAGAGCACACCCTGCTTCTCACACCTCTCTGTGATATTTTTCCCATGTTTTTCTCTCCCTTTTCCCATTTGTTCATGTCTTTCACTCCATGATACAGCTTCTAAGCCAACTTCCCAACTGCCTCCTTGCCCTCCATCATGTATTTTGCCTCTTGCCATTATGGGATTTGGCTGATCTGAAGCTGCACAGGGCTAGCTGGCAATCAGCCACCAGCAAGCAGAGGGATGGCCCTCAATTTTCCGTCAGTAGAGGCATTAATAATTTTATCTTCTGTCCAGCCATAGATTTCTACATTGAGCTTATGGAAACTTCTCTTGGAAGCCTCCATTTGTCTGCCTAATGTGTTTGTATGGACAAGAAATTCAGATTACCACGGGCAGACAGAGAAACAAGCAGAGGGACTGCATGGATACAGCTGTCTTAGGGAGTTATGTTAAAAAGCTAGAATGTTATATTTATGTACGACTGAAAGAAAAAAAAGAGAAATCTGTAATAAAATAAAATGGTCTTTACTAGCTTCAAAAGAAAGATTTCTGGGGAGCTGACAGGTAGCAAATAGCTTTATATGCATTGTCTGATGTCTGGCAGGTGCCCCTAGAGAAACAAAGTCCATATTTCTACATTCTCTGTTCACTCTTTGGGAGACTTCTTCTTCAGACTGACATTTTGGTTACATTCATTCCCTGAGGCATTTTACAGGAAAACACAGGAACGTATTTGATTGTTCAGGAGGTACTGAACTTTACATAGATGAAATTTGGAAACACAGAGAGCTCACGCCTGGGAGCTCCAACTGCTCGGAAAGAAGCAGCACTGCTGGGCTCAATTACTTAGAAATGTAAATTTGGGATGGCAGTAATACCAAAACAGGGAGAGAAGTTAGCACTGCTGGATTGCACTAACCTCGGCTGCACTGGGATTTCACAGTAAAGTGCTAAAAACGAAAGTTAGAGAAGGTTTTGTGGCAAAAGCCTGTGTGAGGAAGGCCACCTTTCTGTGGCTGTATGAAGCCAAAATCTGAGAGTGCCATTGGGAAAACATCCTAATGAATGTGAAATGCAAATGTTATAGGAAACCCAGGACATTTCCAAGATCCCAGTCCCAACAATGAAAATTAAATAATCAGTCATGCATTTTCGATCATGCCTCGGTTTAACTGGCTGAGCTGAAGCAGACTGTGAGGGAACCACAGGTGCAGATACTTCACCCCTTGTTAGCCCCTGCAGAGGCATCAGTGTGAAGGAGAGCGGGTCCAAATAACAACGTGCCACAGGTGAGAAAATGTGCCCAGTCAGCCTCTGCCCTGTGCTCAGCATTGTCAAACCACAGAAGAGCACCAGGCAAATAATGTCTCCTGCTGCCAGCAGAAAAGACAAGTACATGCACTGTGAAATGCAGTCATGGGAGAGCTACAGGGACACAAGGAGCTGGGCAAGCCAAAAACCCAAACCTGCCATCCTGGGAGCAGCCCTGGGAGATGTTTCATGTTGTGGGTGCAATGGCGAGTGGCCTCAAGGAGGCTCAGGTGTTACTGATAAGAGGCAGCTCAGTGGTCAGAGGAAGGTGGAGGTCCCAGGGGAGATGGACCCTCCAATGCCCAGAGGAGAAGGAGCAGATGGACAAGTTGGCCAGCTTTGTCCAGAAGATGGGTCATGACCCAGGAAAGGTGCTGTATCATCATCACCCTGCACTTGCTTAAATGATCACTTGGGTTTCACCTGCTTCAGGCAAAGCTGCAGCCTGAAAAAAGGCACAGGCTCCTGGCCAGCATAAAAGGTTTTATATGAACCCAGTTTGTTCCAGTGACCAGCAAATGCTGAGCATTTGGCCCCATCACCTGCATTTACCATGTCAGACCTGGAGTGAATGGGAAGGCATAACACAGGACCATGAATTTACGGAAACTGGGGACAGAGGGGGGAGTCTCAAGTGTAAAGTCAAGATATGGCAAGTCTGTGTAAAATACACATTTCTCACTTGCACACACACATGTATCCATATGGTCTCTCTCATTGCATCTTCCAATATATTCTCCTCCCCAGTAAAATCTCACCTCCCTTCTTCCCAGCCAGAGAGTGCAAATGGGTTTGTGAACCTTAGTACATCATTTACAGCTGCTGTAAATCTGGAGCAATGTACACTATCAGATGTGCAGGTTTCATTTATAAAGCAGGATTTATGGTTTCACCCTTTAGATCTGCAGATGGGTTTTATTGTGATTTATGCCTGTGTCATGAAGGACCATATATAAGAATTACCTGATATTATCGAGGGACCTATTCTTTTTGGCTGTTATCTTTCTTCTGAAAGCAGAGACTACTTAATCACTGTTAGCTATATACTGAGTACAGTGTCCTTTGTGAATTACCCATATCCCTGTTTCCAGTATTATTAGCTTGTGATGTTAGGACTAACCCAATGAAATAGTCACAACAGATGCTGAATTGCAACTATATATACAATTTATAAATGGCTCTTTGGTGACTGTGTTGGTAAATTTAATTACAGTCTTTTTAAAAAAGACATTACATCAACATTAACTGAATGCCAGCCTCAAACTGAGGTATGAAAAAGACTCTTTGAGTCCTCTGAGTAAAATATTTAGGTTTCTACTATTATTGTCAGAGGCTATACCTCAATAGCATAAATCATAGGGGAAATTTCCCATTTCTGAGAAAGGTGGAGGCCAGATTTCTGGGAGAATTTAGCCATCTAACCACCACTGATTTTTAAGGGCATCGTAACACTCCAGGGGATCTTGCCTGAAGAAGGAGAGTGACACCTAATAGAGTTTCACAATATCCCATTTATTAGGCTCCCATGGTTTTTACCAGGCCTGGAGACTCAAGGGTACCTTGTCAGAATGCCACTTAGGTTTCCCCACATTGCTTCCAGTGCTAACACACCCCCAGAAATCAGACTGATAACCTGTTTTTCTTTGAAAGCTAATAAGTCACAGGATCCTGGAGATGTTTTGGTGTCTTACACTCAGTAGAATCACCTTTGATGGCCTGGGTCTAACAGCATAAAAAAGATAACCTATGCCCCTTAGGTGGGTTTGAAACATCTGCAGCAATTGCCAGGAGATGCTGCAGTATTTCAACAGATCCGTTTACTCTCTGTTATGCTAACAGCCAGGAGAAGGCCCAAAACATGAAACTCCATCATTGTGTCCTATTCTGTAAGTGCTCCTTGGCCATATAGGCCTAATAGTCCTTTTCTCTGCTTTTGGTCCAGGAGAGATGGGAATTTCTCCACTCAAAAACTCCTGTAAGCCTGGGGCAAGGCACTGTGTTGACGAAAGGTCTTTGAATCTCCTTTGAATCCTGCTTCTTGCTGACCCCAGCATTAGGAAACTACACAAAATGTGGCATTGCTGCTGCCTTTCTAGCAACTGCACCAATGTGCTGTCAGAGAAGGGCCCGGGCGTGTCTGTGGCCCCAGCTGCAGAAACAGGACTTGACAGGGATTGGGCTTGAGCCCAGTCTTGGTCTCAAGCACCACAGACCCACCATAAGGGCAAGCCTCACATCTAGTCACACGTTCATCTAGATGAGAGGATAATTGGAGCAACAGCCCTCTTCCCCCTTCCATTTCTACCTCAGCTGTAAGAAGTGCTCCCTGGGAAGGGGCTGGGGCAGTCAGAGGAGCAGTCCCTTGGAGAGCACCAGGCTGTGAGGTGGGACTGGTGAAAGTCCTCCCATATGCTGTGACATTCCTGAGCAGCTCAGCCTGGGTGGAGTGGGAACACTTTTGAGACCCAGAGATCAAAATGACTGTAAACATCTGGGGAGCTTTAAACAAGGAGGTACCTCTGGAGTTCATACACACTGAAAGTCTGGCAAAGGCTGCATTCAGCGTCACAGTATTAGATTTAGGCACCTGCATCTCACTTCAGGTTTAAATCCTTAAGTAGCTCTCATTCGTAACACTCAAATTTCCTTCAAGAATTTTCTTATTCTGTGTGCAACTTCCCACTGACTGTTCCATTTGCTTTCAAGTTGACAGCCTAAAGCACCCCAGTTTAGATACTTAGCTGCTAAGTAATATATATTTTTCATCACAGCAAGTCGAAAATTTAAATGAGGTATATAGATTCTTACTAAAAATTCAGCTTTCAGCAGTTATTGTTACATCCATTAAAAAAAAGTGTAGGCAAAAGTTTTTTAAAAGTGCAGAAACTAATTTCTTCTTCAGACTCAAACAGCAATTTTAGAACTACATGACCCATTTTTAGTGTTTTCTATTACATCTCCCTATTTTTTCTCACACACAAAAATTTAAAAACTAAAGTCTCAGTCCCAGAGGAGCATCCCACATAGCACAAGCACATGAAAATAAGAGACCATGATGCTCGGTGTTTTGTAGCTTTCTAAAAGGGCCTAGAAACATTTACAGCCTTAGCTAATCACATTACATTTGTTTAATTAATGGGAAGAGCCTACGCTCTCAAGCTGACAGGCTTTGATAGATGAATACAGCTGCCCTGGCTTTCAGCAGCATGTGTGACTGCTTAATGGGAAGAGGTGGGGGGACAGCAGAGAGGGCAAAGCAATTAAATAAAGGTTCTGTGTGCATACTATTCGTGCTTACTCTGCACCTGAGATGGAGAGGTAGCTCCAATCCCTGTTTGGGTTAGCTGTACCTGGGACCCACCATCCCTGCCTGAGGAGGCAGCCCATTCCCTGGCACAGCCCAGACCCATCATCATGTCCTGGGCCACCAGTCCCTGAGGGTGCTCCCACCCAACTCGCATTGTTTTAGGCAGCTTGGGACAACTTTACTGTGAGAAAGAGATTTCTATGGGAGCTAGAGGACGGGGAGAACATCAGTGGTTTCCTAAGCAGAGAAAGAGAAATCCTGCTCTAGGTGGCACAGGAAATCACTTGCATTTTTCAGAACTTCTCCTGTACTTAAATCAGAAAACCAGCCTTGTCTCCTGAATTATCTGCTCCATTCCTGTCCAAATGACTCCTCGTGTGCTTGCGTTGCAGTACACGAGTCTGAAACACATGATTTAAGCAGCTGCCAGGCCAACTGCTCAGATGGTAATTGAGCCAGTTGTACACACTTTTGTACATCATACCCCATCACATCCAATTCTTACACTGTTGCCAACTGCTTCTTGTCTGTTTTCTCCAGGAAACAGACTTTATCAGTGTATTTTGCAGGAAACCCTCCCAATCCCAGCTGGAAAGTCACATTCTCTCCCACCTCCCTTCCACCACTTTCTTCAGGGCTCTAAGTTGCTCAGCAGGGCCAATTAGGAATTCAAACCAGGTAGAAAGAGAATATAGAGTAGCGATAAGAGTCAGTGGCATGATTGATGATGCTTATACATATGCTTCTGGCTTCAAAAGCAGTGTCTGGGTTGATTCCAGGAGTTGGGTCTAATTTCAAAAGGATTTTCTGACAGAAAAAAAAAAAGAAAGAGTTAGCAGCACATGCTACAGAAAGCAACTTCCACAGATTATTCCATCCCTAAAATATCAACCAATTACTAAGAGCAAAGCGTGAGAGAACTGACAAGAGCTTTTACTCATACTGATCCTCCTGAACATTTACTGAAATAGGGAGACTGTTTTTTCCTGTGGGTTTTCCAACATTCAGAGCTGAAGTGGTCTAAGGTTTTAAACTTTGTTACATATGTTAGGAAAAAAGGCTTAAAATCTTGAAAACCTGAATAGCTATTAATCACAGTATAAAAGCAAACACTGAATTTCCCACTGGATTCAAATGAATCTGTGCAATTTTTGGAAACAAGAGATTTTCATGCATCAGCCTCTGATTTTTACTGACATTTGCTTGCAATGCCTGTGAGTCTGTGTTTGTGCACAGCTTCGACATAGTTAAACCAAAACCCCTCATTCCCTGCCTGTCCTTCCTCATCAGTCAATGGCCCTTCAGTACTGTCCCAGCACATCCCCTTCTGCCAGCCATGGCAGGGAGGCAACAGAAATCCTATGGAAAGATGTTGACCCAGATTTACCCTGGAAGCTGCCAAGCCCAGGAGCAACAGAAAATGAATGTGGGGTGAACGTCGAGGAAATGTGTGGACCTGCCAGCTCCACAGTGGCACAGGCAATGAGCTAGTGGATATCTGGATACCTGCCAGGCTGGCTGCTGGGCATCCGGAAATCCTGGGAAAATGCAGAGGGACACTGTGTTCCATGCACAGCAAGCCTCATGCATTGGGATGCATCAGCCTTCTTCTATATGTGCAGAGGCTATTCAGAGCAATCTAGTTAGGGATGCTTTAAAACATGCTTCTGGACCCAAAGGACTGGTTAGGGCTGTACAGGCTGTAGAGGACTGGGAGAGCCCCAGAAGGCCAGTGCACAGGCATTGGAAAAGTGGTTAAAGACGGAGAAGGGAGCTGGAGGTCTCCACTAGTACTTGGTGCTGTGATGGGTATTTGCACAGCCCAAGCTGAGGCATTTAAATGAGGTGTCTGATTTTGGACTGTGGTCTCCAGGGCCCCTGTACATTCCTTGGAGAGTGGTAGCCTTTCCTGCAGCATGATCTGCAGCAGAGCCTGTGTTACGTGGGAGAAGAGCTCATCTCGCCCAGCAACTGCAGAGGGAGCCATGGTGGTTTGGACTCTTCCCTTGCACACCTGACCCAAATGCAGAGTTAAATGCTGTGACCAGCACGTCTGTCCAAGAGGGAAAAGCCATGGTGTTTATGTGTCTAAGCAGATATCTGGATGGGACAGGACATCCTTTGTCCTAGATGTAAGACCTGTAACCCTCACTGGACTGTATCCTCATGGTCCAACAAGAACCACTTCCCTCTGGTTTTCCCTCAGCAGGACTGCTGCTCCTGGCATTGTTCTAGCTCTTCCCAGATGTGTAAAATATGGTTTTGATATAGTCAGGTGTCTGAATCATCCTGGGATCTGACTGCCACTTATTACCCTCAGTCTGTGTGTGGTGCAACTGGTCCGTGGCTCAGAGGTGGGAGTTTCATCCTGCTGAGAAATGTTAACCATAGTAAGACGTCCCACCTCTCTAAAGGTTTTTGCTCCTTTGGTGACCTCTACTTCTTTGCCTTTAAAATGGGACTATCCTTAGCATCAGTGGAGCTCTTCAAGTAGGTTTAGAGTTTTCAGGGTGCTGCCTGTTCTTTTATTTTGTAATCACTGAGCCACAGTCAGATGGATAATGACCAATGTTTCATTTAAGGCATTGTTGCATGTGGCAATTCATTAAAAAGCCCCAGGGAACAAGAATGAGGTTTTTATTTTAAAAGCTATAATCTCTGGGACATGCACAATGTTCTCTCCCAACCCAGATCTGTCACAGCTGGCTGCTATGAAGTGCCATGCTCTGCTGTAAGCCATCTTCAATGTATTGTCATTATAATTCACTACAGATTTTTTTCTTCAAGTGACACTCAAGGAATATTGGAGGATGATGGCACATGACAGAGTAAATATAGTTAGGGAAACATAGGAAGAGCTGACTTTCCCCAGAGAGCTTGTGGCTGTCAGGCAGGAGTTTCATTTTTGTGTCTGAAACGGGATTAAGCCAAAAGGCTCATGGGTTTACTGCCATTTGTGCTCTGGTTCTTTGTAAAAACAAGTAAAACTCTGTCTATTTTCAATACACTAGATTTATATCTGACTTCACATTTTGCAGGGTTTGGGCATCAGAGCAAGCCCCTGGCAGGGCCTGGTGTGCACAAAGCAGTTTGAGAGGCTGGGGAGAGCTGCCCACGCTGCTGCCCTGGGCTTTCTGGTGTGGTCATCAATGGCCACTTTGGCCCTTTCCAGGCTGCTGCATCGTATGAACAGGGGGGTCTCCAAATTTGGTTTTGTGGTTTAAACAGTCTCCCTCCAACACTTACATTTCAGGCATGAAGCGTTAATTTCTTCTGTGTAATCACTGCCTGCCCTCCGTGTGAAAGGCCCCTCTAACCCTCCTGCCTTCAGAAAAAGCCCCTGCTTTGGTGCCACCTTACAGACACAGACCTGAGCAGCAGGACTGCAGCTTAGATACTACATTCAAAAGGCTTCAGCAAAGAAAAAACACTAAATGCCAGTAAGTCTTAAACAAATGGAGAATCAGTGGCAAAAACTACAACAGAGTACTCCAAAGTACTCCAGAAATGTGATGCAATGAAGAAAGGCTCTTATACCCACCATGATGGATAGTATGGATAGAAGATGGAAAGGTAACAGCTGGAGGAGTAAAAGCAACAGATAAGAGAAAGGCTGATAAGGAGAAGGAAAGTATGAAATTAAAATTATCTGAGTGCTGATTTGTGGAGGCTCTTCTCTGCTTGAAGGTACCCTGCACCAGCAATACCAAGCATTTTTTGTGTAATGCATGCATTGGTGAGCACTCTGGATTATGTTGTAATGGCCTACCCTAAGTCTCTTAAGTGTAACTGAGTGTATTTTTAACTGTAAAGATTTTATGAGGTTAGCAGGTTGGGTGGACAAAGCCCCTCTGCAGACCAAGCTTCTTACTGTACTCAGCAGACTCTAGTTGTCCTCACATTGCTGTGGTCTTAGAGATAAAATACATCTCTGTGCAGTTTTGGATGGCACAAATGCAGAAAACTCTTGTTACAGGCTACCTCTGCATGTCCCTGTCATATGCATGTGGTCTGACCCAGTGAAGACAGGCTCCTTGAGCGAGCAGGGCACTGTGCAAAGCAAACAGAAAGGTGATTCTCAAAGCACAAGAAATAGCAAGATTCAGAGTACAGGCAAATAATAATAGTAAAACTCACTTCTGTTTAAGAAAACTCGCACGCATAAATAGACAAGTGACAAATTTACCTGCATAAGTGTCCTTCTGCTTTTCAGGAAGATGTTACCAGATGAAGACAGGAATAAATCTTGTAGCAGAATTGAATATTTCATGGAGAGGTCATTTCTTAATCGAAATTGTCCAGAAAGAAGAATGGCTATGAGTTAAGGTGTAATTGTGGGGCCACATGCCTTTTGTATGAATAAAGAAGCTGGTCACAGTTTTTCTGTCAAAATGATTACTGACTTGAAAATTATTGGTGAAGTTGGCATTTTTTGTGGAGTGTGTCTCTTTATACATGAATGCTTATAAGCATTCTCCATTTCTGTTGCTAGAAGCCTAACCCAGTGCAAGGTCTCAGACACTTATTTCCCTTATGATGTCTAACTGAATCATATCTGATTTATATTTTGTCTTGCTTGTTGAAAAGTCAACATTTGTTCTGCATTTCTCTCCATTGCGCTTGCCTGCCCACTGCTTTTGAAGGGAGAAGCTGAGAAATAAAGCAGCTACAGAATAGAGCCTCCTAGTACCTCTGAATGGACAATGTGCTTTAGCAGTGACTGAGGGCTCCTTTGAAACCAACAATAAAAGCATCTTTTCTGTCGAGGAGTACAAGGCTCACAGAGGCAAGAGACTTTAATGACACCATTATCTTTCAGGCAATTAGGGCTCACTGGCACAATTCAGCACTGGTACAGGCACTGTTTTGATTGCACTGCAATGGCTTAGTGAAATGTAGTCTGCTGAGACTTAGCAACACCATAAATCGCTTTTAATCTCAAACCACCATGGATCAAAATGTACTAATGTAGGCATAATCAGAATTCACAGGCATATTTTCCCTTTTAAAAACATATGCCTGGGTACAGAGGCCTCCCCTCCTCCCGTCAGCTCCCCACACACACGGGCTGTGTGATGCTGATCCTCGCGCTTCTCTCCTGACGCGCTCGCCGCAGAGACGGGTCTGAGCCTGCCAGCTGTGGGCATGCTTGTTGTCCATTGTGGATTATATTTTAATGACATACCCTAAGCCTCTTAAACTTGAACAAATGTGCATTTAACTGTCTGTGCATTTGTGCCAGTTTATAAGGTAGAGGGTCAGCCAGCTTATCCCCCAGCTTCTCTGTGAGGGCACCGTCCAAGAATTTTAATGGAGCTTTCAAAAGCCTCCCGTTATGCAAGGTGCCTTAATGGAGAGTCCTCCTGCCTCTGAAAGTTCCCTCTTGTTGCTAGACACAATGAAAGGCAAGCCGTAATCTCTGTGGAGAGTGCCCAGATTTTTTCCTGTCGCAGTGTGTAGCTGGGATGCAAAGCACAGCTTGCTCTGCTCCCCTGCCACAACCAGGGGGATTAATTTCATTAGTTTGGAAAGCTATTTTAGAGGGAAGGGAGGTTATGTAGGTCATCAATTCATCCCTGCTGCCTTGAAAAAAGAATTCATTATGAAATTTCACTTTAATTAATGCAATGCACCAGCTTGTAATAGTATTTCATCAGGACATCTGGTAAAAGCACATTAGCTACAGTTTAATGTTAAGGCATAATTGAACAGAACTCCTGTTGGAGCTTGGCTTTTGCAATATGTTTTACTTCTGCTTCTCCTGCAAGCTGCCAAATAAAGGAATTGTGGGACTCCCTCATCAGAAAATGATGGACCCTGACCCAAAGCCTGTTGGACATAACAGAAACGTTCCAGTTAACATTCACAGGCTCTGAAGTGAGTCCCTGAGGAACAGCCCCAGCATCCATCCCGTATCTACATACCAGGTACTACTGGTACCTCCACTGATCTATAATCCCGAATATAAAGTAACAGCCCAGGAGTTTTGTTCCAGTTCTGTTTGAAAGGCCGTGATCATATGGTCTTTATAAACCATTTTCTATTGGCTTAACTTAGAACCTTTTCCTGTTCTAATTGTATGTCTGCATAATTGTTTGTTTTAATACTTATTTGATTATCTGCTCAAATTAGTCAGTCAGTGCAGCAGTTTTCCAAATGCCGTATTAAATATTCACATCCAAAGGGGATTTCTTTCTGCCCTTTGTTTTGCACTGATCTGGACTATAAATGTGGACTCCCAAAAGATTTTTGTTATTTAGTAAGTACTAGGTCATGATTATTTAAATCTAACTAACAGGCTAAAGAGTCTTTGGAAGATTAATATATTTTGAAAATGTTTGTGAAGTGTTTGAAATCTGTTTGATTTGAAGCTGCTATCTCCACTTCTCCTTTTCTTTTTTTGGGTAAGTGTTTGAATAGCCAATAACAGTAATAAAAAACAGCCGCCACCAGCACAAGTGCACATTGTAGTTTCCTTTTACACTCTCCCCCTTCACAATTTTTTCCCCATTGTTTCTGGGACAGTTTTACTCCCAGCCCTCACTGAGAAGGCACACAAAGACTAAGATGTTAGAGAAGCTTTGTCTGCTAAGCTTTGTCTGTTTAGTTGCTCTTTGGGTTATTTTCTGCACCAATAGGCAAGAGAGTGGGGCAGGACTGATCTGGAAAAGCATAGCGTGCCCTTACTAAAAACCCCAGTGCACTGCCAGTGGTGCCGAGCAGTCCTGCTGCCAGCACCTGCACTGCACACACAGGAAGGGCCCTGGGCTGTATTGACTTCCCTGCTCATGCCACCCACCCCGTGTGTGTGCTTGCTGCTGGACGTTTTTGCAAGGGGCAGGCGACTGACAGACGCTGGGCTGGGACAAGGCCAGTCCACATGGCAGGTAAGGTCATCTCTCATCACAGATGCTCTCCTGGGGTTTAATCTATATATAAACCACCTAATTCTGATACCACCTGAAAACACAGACAAATTGTTCCTGCCCTCAGATGGTCAATGCAGATAATTCATTTCTTGTAAATGGCCAAATTGCCCCAAAGAAATGCTAAGACCCCCTTAATGATAGGGGCATGCAGCAGACACAAGCCCAGGCCCAATCAAATTCAAGGCACTTGCCTCTCTTCAGGGAGCAGCAGCAGCTCTGTCCCACCTTTGCAGAGCCTGTGGTAAAAGGCTGTTGCAGACAAGAGGCAGCTGGGCAGTAACAAAATGTTGTGCTGTGGCTAGACTGACTTTCCAGTGATTTTTCAGTGCTACAAGTCCCATACTAGTCACAGCAAGAGGAAATCCAACTTAGACTGTTGGTAGACCTGACTATGCCTGCAGTTTGGCATTAGCTGGCAATAAAACATAAACAAATAGGCAGTAGCCTGGAGCATTGGCCAGGCTGCTGCTAACTCCTGTCTCAAGAAGCAGAGGTAGTTTTTTCCATGCAGGCATCAGTACCATTATTTACATGGCCAGGTCTGGTGGCCCTCTGGTTGCTGGGAGGAACAGTCACTGGCATTAGATTGTGCCATTTCTTTGTTGTTGTCTTAGGACAACATTGCCAAAGGACTTGTAATTTTAAAATTAAGCACTAGCCTCCAACTCTTGGAAACCTAAAACAGCAACTTATCTGTGGGCTCACACAGCTTCCACGTGGTGCTCACTGGTTTGATTTCCTCAGGCAGCCCATCCCTAATCCAGTCACTGGTATTGAGGGCTCCATGGGACAAGCAGGAGTCAAGCTTTTGTTGTCTAAGAAAAACAAAAGCAGTCATGTAAATAAGTCCAAAGGAATTTTACAAAGGGTAATTTTTTTCCCCCTAAATAAAGTAGGACTTGTGACCTTTTCAATTTTTAGTTTATTTCTATGATGTGATAAGATGAATCCTAAATTAGGAAGGAGATATATTGCTTAGGGGGAAAAATCAATTGAAAATACTGAGAAAATGCCACTTATGGAAGCAGACTTTATCTAGTAGGTATTTACAGATTTTATCAGGGACTGAAGCTCTTGAGATAGCTGGCCTTAGACCTCTTCTTTTTGCATTTAATATTTATCTTCAGCTAAGTCTGTGTTAATTATAATTTCACCACTTGAAGCAAACTGGTCACAAGTCCCACCAGTGTTTGATGTTCGTGCATCTCACCAGCCCCTGTTCTTTGTCTACATTTCAGATGTCTGTGCTCTTGTTTCTTCAGCCTATGGAATAGGATCTGCCACTTCTAAGTGTTGGATTGTTTCTTGAATGCTTTAAGATTCTGAAGTGAAAAACTTCTTTACTTCTTTCATTAGTTCTAGTTCTCTATTCTCTATTCTTTTCTGGTAGCAGGTGTCACATGAATTTTCCCAGAACAATTTTTATGTGCTAAAGTAAAACCAGCAAAAACCTAGCGGAGTGCCACCTTTGCCTTTAAGTGTTTTATGCTGATGGTGTGACTGCTTTGCTTTTCCCCATCTCCTGCTGAACCTCCTCTTCCCCACAAAGCACTTTCTGCCAAAGGCTGCCCAGACACCCCCATCACCACACTAACCCTGCTGTCCAAAGGGTGCTGGGGGAGACAAAGAGATTTCCCCAAGCCAAGCAAAAAAACCCACGGGAACGAAACTTTGTGGCCAGCTCTGTGGGAAACTCAGTGCCAGAAACCAGCACAAGCTTTTATGAAAATTTGGAGACTGGGATGAGACAAGGCCAGGCAGGAAGCTCCCAGGGGAGGGTGAGTAGCACCCTGTCCCCATCTCACATCATTGTGCTTTGTTCGACCTCAACAATTGTGTGAGCAAATCCTGGAGCATCAGCCTTAACTTCGAATTTCCTGCTTTCTGTCGGCTGCGTCTCAGGGACTGTTGTTTGAAACACAGCTCTTATTATGGAGCTTGCAGGAAAGAACTCCCTGCTTCATGGGGACACGGGCTATTGAGTTGCAAAGAGGCATGCCCAGTATCTGTGTGGGTCTGGGCTGGTTGGGCTTGACTGCTGTAGTGAGAGGAGCTGCTGTCACAGGAGCCACATGATAACCACCTCTGTGTGTGGCAGCCCAAGGAGCAGCTCGTGACTTGTTCAGCTGGGCTGACTTCTCAGCAGAGATTGTCTTAATCACGAGCTGTACAATGTCTCTCGCCCAGATTTGCAGAGGATTTGGCTTTATAGAATAGGGTCCTGATTCACAAAGCTCCTTCCCTTCACCTCTTACTCCTGCTCTATTGACCAAATCCAGGATGTTGCCTGAATCCCTCTCTTTGGCTCCTGGATCTGACCACATGCCCAGTCTGAGCTCTCAGACAATGTTGTCCTGGTCTGCGTGAGAGAGACCTGAGAGGAGGGATGGAAACCAGAGGGGTAGTAATGCCTGTAGCAAGTCAGACTGCTGTGTTTGGCTTGGCATGATGTTGCTTGTCCCCCAGGATTTGGCAAAGGGATCCCTGAATTCAAAAGAATTAAAATAGCTGTCCCAGAACCTTCAGGATTAGGGGATTTTGGCTGTCTCTACTCCACACTCAGCACTGCTGAACATCCCCCTCCAGTCATTAGCAGTAGCCCCTGCACTCTCCCACCTGGCAAGTCCCACCTGGTTCCTTCCCTGGCCCCTCCCTTTGGCACAGCAGCCACACAGTGCCCACACATTCCTCTTGCCTTGGGAAGTCCTGGCCTGCCTGACCTGCTGGCCACTCATGAATGACTTCTTGGAGCTGGAGAGAAGCAGCAGTGATTTGCCACAGTGGTGTGAAACCCCCTCAGACCAGAGCCTACCTCTGTGCTGTAACTCCTCGTGCCTCCCCATCATGGGATCCAGCACACAAAGTCATCTCTCTTCCTGCTCTCTTCTGCTGCAAGCAAGTCCTGTGTCATCCCAGAAACCATCTGTGAGATCATCTATGAAATATTTATTTCCCTTGCATGCAAGAGAAAAGGAAGCAAAAGGCCTGCATAATATTGATGGAATCCCTGATAGCCAAATATTGAATTATTTACAGCCTAATTGTGCAACTGATACTCATGAGATCGCCTAGGCTGCAAAATGCAATTAATTTCACAAAATTGGTGACTTCTACTTCAGACTTTGTCTAGATGCATCAGTGAGTCCCTAAAACACAGGTGACATCACTTTGCAGGAGAAGAACTAGGGTATCCACAGACACTTGAAATACCCACTGACTTTTCTGGCAGCACTGCTGTGAAATAGAAAAGGGCTCTCAAAGCACCTACTGGCTGCCCCAAGGTACACATCTGGAGCCATTTCAGGTGCTCAGGTGAATCCTTGCCTGGCTGGTGGCTGCTGCTCCAGAAGGGCCCAGATTTCCCATGGGTCTCGTGTTCCAGCTGAAACTCACAGGTAAATGCCCTGGATAGCCCCAGGCATCTTCAGATGGCATTAAATACATAAATGCAAGACACTTAATTTAGCCTGTGTGAGCACTGGAGACCTCCCAGCACAGGGAGCAGTGACCAAGAACAGCAACATTTCCCATGCCACAGCATCCTTCCTCCCCTTTTTACTGTCATGTTTGCTATGCACTCTAATGCAGTCCTAAATAAATGCACTAAAGCTCCTCCTTCCTGCCCAGCCTACAGCAGATGAAATAGGTTGGCCACAGAATGCAGCTCACAGAAAGCAGATTTCCAAACTCAGAGCTCTTCTTTCCATTCCAAGGTACACAGGTTGATGTGGCAGTTGTCACAGGGCCTTGGCTACTTCCCTAATGCCAAACTTCTCTCAAGCTCTCTCTCTCCCTCATTAATAAATATCTGAACTCTGACATCTGGAGTAGACCATAAGTTGTGTCTCTGAAAGCATCTTCTGTATTCCCCATTATATTCTACTCTTTGCTGAGCTTTGAGGGGGATCACCTCCTTCCCAAGCACTTCAGCAGTCTTTAGGGACCATCCCTTGAAATCACTGGTGCTGAATAAGGCTCTGGGAAGTCCATTTTGATCTGAGGATGGTAACAAGCTAAAACAAAAAATCAGAAACAGCATTACAGTGCTGTCCTCTCTGTACCCAATAATGCTCATTTCCTCTCCAGACAAGACACACCGTGTATGTCTAAACCCCTCAGCTTGTCCTTATTTGCAAATTCTAGTACAGCTGTAGGTTAAAAGAGCCAGCCAAAATTAATTATTGCAGATTAAGGAACTGAGCAACATATGGCAATGGCCTCTTGTTAAACTGAAACATCTGATCCAAACCAAGCAATTTCAGCCCCTTGTTAAATACTTGCTTCTCTTGTTCACCATCTCCAGTTTTGCTGCTGAGCAGCATCATCTGAACAAGGTTTATTTAAATGTACCCAGGCTACCACAGAGCAGCTTTGCCAGTGACAGCAGTGGCCTTGGCTAAGGCAGCCAAGAAAGCAGGTTTGTAGGTGGCCACCACCTGCAGGCCTCCTCAGGTGTGGGGTGGTGTTGTTTAGTTTTGCTGTTATCAGACTTTTGTGCCATTTAGCAGGCAGAGAGGGACAATTAAACTCTGCTCATGCCAAAGGAACATGTATTTATTTCAACCAGGTACTTCTCCTTTTCTTCCTTCCCACCCCCCTTTCGAGAGACATGAGGTTGACAGACAAACAGGTGACTTGGCTTGTACAATAAATGTCATGCACCTCAGTAGCTGGTGAGAAAACAAAGCCAATGACTGCCTTATGGGCAGGACCAGAGACAGGAAGCAGCAGCATGATTTACCTGAAGGCAGTGGTACAGCTCCTATGGGATCCCAGGTTGGGGAGGTGATGACACCTTTGCAAAGCCAAAACTTAGGTGGCTTAATACTTTTCATTTGCTGTTCTACAAATATTATTCAGTGTCTAAAATAGAAAAAGGAGGTTATTTGGTTATTAAATACCAATAAATCTGTAAGGTTTTATCCCTCTTATTTTGTTTGAAACTATGTGTTGAAAGCAAGGCCAACTATGGCCAACTCTACCTTGCCAATTCCTGTTTAACAGAGGAGGAACCAGATTGCTTTGAGACAAGGGAATGCTGATTTACCCAGGGGCTGAAGATGATGTTAGGTCACTTGGACCACCAGCTCTTTGGAAATGAGCCCCCTGTGTGCCCTTACAGGATCCTTCTCCAGAGTGCCCTGACCACAACAAAAGAGTCCCTATCCACTGGATGCTCCATAGAAAAATGTAAGGCACCCACAGCACAGTTGTTCTCTCTGCAGTGTGTCACCAACTGGTGTCTCCCTACCAGGTCTGTGCACGGCAGGGAAGGTGCTCTCCATTTCCCAACAGCCCTGAATATGACAGGGTGGGTTAGGTGGCAGAAGGCTTTGTATACCTTGCTATTTTCAGCACCCTAGGATTGTCAGAGCTGCAATCCTTGCTGGAAAACACTCCTTGCTATAAATAAGTTGATGGACGTAGAAGAAAACAGCCATGCTTTCCCCATTGCCCACTACTCCACATTCTGTTGTTAATTTGCTCCTTTCCCCTCCTCCTCCCCTCCATTATTCCGCAATAGCTGTTAGCTGCTAAAGGAACTGAAGAAACAATTAAGAAGCTTTAGAAGAAGCAGATTCTTTCTCACATGCAGTGCTGAGTATGCAGCAGATGTGACTCAAGAGACACACATGCAGTTTTCAGGCAAGCATTCCCAAGGGTTTAGATAAAAATAATAAGGATGAGGTGTTTCAGCAGAAATCAAGTTATTTTTAAGTGGAAGGGCACTAGGGGGTATTAAAAGAGCTCCCTGAAAATGCCATCATCTTCTTCTGTGTGGGATCCAATAGCATTAGTAGTGTATAATTAAAACTATTAAGCCAGCAGTCAGGCTAGACAGGGATTCTGGTAAGGAAGTGGTTACTGGGGTGATGGTGAAAAGGGGTGGTTGCAAAGATCAGACAATTTCTGATTTACTAGAGGTTTTCAAAGCAGAACAAATGAAATGCCTACAGGGAGATCTTCCTCCAGAAGGCAGAGGCAAGTCTCAGGGACCAGAATTTGAAGTGGATGGCTTCAGTTGCTGCAGTTCTATTCAGCCAGCACTGGGAGAAACTCTGAGATGGTCGGGAGCCACATCTCAGCTGACACAGCACGTTGCTGCTTCACTGAAGCCTATGGCCCACATCCAACCCAAGAGTCTGTGAGAGACACTTCACTTCTTTCCAACAGCCCCCTGCTTAATCCATCCCCAGCATCTGTCACCACACCAAAGGGGACAGAGGCAGCAGAGCCAGCATTACCCTAAGCAGCTTGCTGAGCCAGCCACAGGCTTTTGCCATCTTCTGGCTGTGATGAAGACTGGACAAATAAAGAACATGTTTCCATTAGCCTCATTCACCTGAAAAATAATCAGCAGCCAACTCACTTCGAAAAAGTGGCCTGGCAAAGGGTCAAGAAATGAAAGCTGGTGGCAAACAGACAAGTATGGACAACTAAGTTTGTGATGATCCATCATCTTGGATGGATCTTCAATATCCAATACCAGGATTTTCTGTGCTCAGACACATAAATCTCAGGCATTCATACTCTGCTAATATATTAAGTCATGCCCACAAAGCGTATTTGAATAGGATTCAAGCTGATGAAAAGCAAGTTGCTACTTTTAAACAGATTTGGTGACCATGTGAATGGAGCCAATGGATTCAATCCAGCAGATGACATACCATTAAAGATAAATTTGCCACTGCAGTTCTTACTGCCAGGGAAGGTGTGAAAGAACACGTGGCCCCTCCAGGATGTGCACAGCCATATTTCTGGTGCTGCAGATGGCAGTTGGAATGCTTGCAGGTTTTTTGCCTTGTCTTTTCATAAGGCATATTTAGTCCTTGCTGTTTTCAGGGAGACATTTTAGATAGTCAGCTTATGAAGAGACACATCCCCCTTGAATCATTTTAAAAACACCTCTTCCTTTCAAGTCACTAACTTGGCAAAGGAGGGAGAAGAAGAAACATTGAGCCAAACTCCATGAACAGATTTTTTTTTCCTGTGTGAGATGAGCTTGGGGAAAGCAAAACAATTAATCTACCCACGAGTGGCTTTGCAGGGAAAGGTTAAGGAATAATAGAGAGTGATTTAGATTGCACCACTTTGTATGCATTTATGAGGGAGAAATTCAACACCCAAATAACAAATTCAGTTCAGATTTTACTTCCTTTCTCCCTTCCCCTCCACCCCCTTCCCCCAGAAATGACATACCCTTCCATTTGTAAATTACTTTAATTTAAATACTTCCAGGTTAACAAAATGTCTTAAGTTTGACATGTCCAAAGTTACAAAACAGAAATAAAACCTCTTGACAAAGGGTGAGGGGAAAAAAAAATAATCCAAGCCCAAACCTCCTTTCCTAAGCTGGAGTTTATGGTCTGTGAGCTGGCAACCCTCCAGAGTCTGACACAATGTCTGGAGCACCCAGAGCAGCTGGAATTAATTTTCTTCCTCCAAATCTATGCACTTTCATATGAAGTCGTGTTTTGGCACTGCCACCCAAGAGAGAGTCCAGTGCAAAAAATGTAAGCCTGGCCGTTGTTTCTTTGCAACCCAACACTTGCTGAGCAAACAGCAAAAAGGAAGAAGAGGACAGAAAAAAATTAAGAGAAAGAAAAACCCTTTCCCTTCCCCCACACATACACAGACAACTGTACCAAACAGGGGGGCTATTCAAGGCTGTTCAGAAATGGGTCACAAAGAGAAATGTTTGCAGATAAAACCAACACTTTTTTTTTAACTTCTGCCTTTTTTTTTGTTTTTTTTAATAAACATCATGGAGGCCCCTGGAAGGTGCTGGGGATGTTTGAGGGTTGAGGTCCTGCTGATCCCTTCTGCCTCCCCTTTGCACAGCTCCCACGCTGGCCCTGATGTGCAGTCCCTCTCCGGGGGGTCTGGACCCTTTGAGCCGCCTCCTCCGAGTCTGAGCCGCCGTCGGGAGCCCCAGGGGCCACAGGGCCGTGTGGGCATCAGCATCGAGCTGCGGCTCCTCGCCTGGGCTGCCGGTGGGTCAGCAGGGGAGGAGGGAGGCATCCAAGGCACTCCCAGGGTGTCCCGTCACAAAATCACGCACTGGAGTTTATGGGAGCCCGTGGCTCTGTCCCCTCGCCATTTGGTCTTTTTCTTCTTCTTCTGGCTTTTCTCTGGGATCTGTTGCCTGTTTTGAGAGACAGAGAAGAAAGCAGGCAGGTGAGACATAAGGCTGGGTTGGATCCAGAGCCCTGGGCAGCCTGCAGAGCAGCATCTTGGCATGCATGTGCATGTGTGCATACATATCTCCATACACCCTTCCAGCACTGCATGGCTTTTCATGCCACACAGCTGAGAAGGGCCTGCATTCTTCAGGAAGGAGGCAAGAAGCCATTAGGGCTAATGGCAGGGATGTATGTCCTGCCAGGGCACTATGCCTCCAGTGGCCCAGGGTGAACTGCTGGCTCCTCCCCTGCCACGAGGGCTGCTCTGGGCAACAGGGATGCTCTAAGCCATGCAACGTCATCCATTACACTGCTGATGCTCAGTAGGGAAGAGGAGAGAGATACAGAGAGCACAGAGAAATACACTCTTGCCTTTCAGCTGGCATTGCCCTTAGCCAGCTGCACTGATGCAGACTTGGTGATGGAGGGGAGCTAAAAAATAATAAACCAAAAACTGAGTTTGCTGCCAATGGGGCTCTGGTTTCCTCTGAAGTTGTGAAGAGCATCAGTGCACAGAGAATGAGCTGACCCCAGAAAGATGTCCCTAGCTGTCTGAAGTCAGAGCCACCAGGAACACCCAGCTGAGAGCCCTCCTGCAGTGTGCCCCAGAGCTGTGAGCAGCCTCTGAAGCATTCTGTTGAGGGCTTCTCCCTGTCCAGTAAGATGAGGCATTGCCCAAATGCCTGTTTGCAACTGCACCCAACTGCAGCAGCCACTCTGCCAGCCCAGCAGTGTGAATCCAGCAGAAGGCTCTGTAGCTCAAACACTCGACAGATGTAGATTTTAGTGCAAGATAAAACATACAAACACCGGCAGCTTCTGTAGATTCAAACCTGAGAGTCTGAACAGTTCAAAAGCAGCCTCTTTGTCATGTAATACGCCAGGCATTAAACCAAGTGTTCATACCAAGTAATCCAGACCAGGATGAGACATCACTGGGGCATAAATCACTATGGCTTTAGCTGGTGTTTCTCTTACAGCCTCAGCTTCCAAATTCTTGCAACCACCTGAAAGACTCAGCCTTGACTAGTAAGACTTTTTCTCAGTGAATATGAAGGCTGGAGGCGTGAAAAACATAAAACTTCAAAGTTCAAAACTAGAAAGAGGAAATTCAGAAAATACTTTAAATCTGGATAAACAATAAGTGACCACAAGGTGTTCACACTCTTCTGGATCTGTTTTAGAGATCCAGAAACCACACCCTGGGCCTGCTCAAGGCTTCTGCTGTGGCAGTTCCTATGTGTGCACTGCTGCAGAATAAAAGGGGCATCAGGAAATTTAAAACATCTGTTGAGTGGACTTTATCACCCCACTCCTTTCTGGATTACTTCCAGACAACAGTTTCTTGCATGAAGCTAAATAAACTAGGAATCAGCCAAGTGCATGGAGCACGAACAGTGCAACTCTGAACAAACATCCTTACCCTGAGAGCTCACAAGGGCTCTGAGGAAGCCCTTCATTTGCAAAGCACTCCATCAGTGACAGTTATCAGGGAGCTGAAATTTACATTTTATTTGAAAAAGCTGACTTTGTAACATCAGTTTGTAACATCCAAAAACCAAGCAAAGCTGCTTTGTGGCCTATGACCAGCCAGATCACACAGCATCTCCCTGCTCTCTGACTTAACCTGAGTTCTAGCTCTTGTGAACATTTCTGGTGCCCTTGACATCACAGAGGGTTTCACCTGGCTGGCAAGGGCTTTCACAGTAGCTACTCAGGAAACTGAGGTGTACCACTTATTTTTGAGGTTATGGAGTGCATTTTCAGGGCTTGAAATTAGTAATGCCTTATTACAATACTCCTTTTAGCCTGCCTGGAGTTGTGTTATGTAGAGAAAGCAAACAAAGCCTTTTCATCTTATTTTGGCTGGTTTTGTTTCCTGCAGAGCAGAATAGATGGTGGTAAGAGCTTGCTGCAACAGAAAAGTAATATCTAGCCAGCTAATACTGAGTTAGAGAACAGTTGGGAAGGAGCTTGGGACACTTCCAACTCAGTTCTCCAAAGACTTTCTGCCCTCTGCTTCTGAGACATGTGGGAAGAGTGGGCAGTACCATCTGGTTTTGATGGAGGCTGGCTTGAGGCTGTGCTAGGATATTCACAAGTACAGATATGCTGTGAATAAATGCCTTGTGGTTTAATTGCTGGGCGAGGCACTTTGACTGCACGGCAGGGAGGAGCATGATTTCAGCTCAGCGCCCTCCCAAAACATGAAAAATGAGGGCCCAGAAAATCTGGCAGACAACTGCCAGAAAAACAAATCTTCTCAGAGAGAATGGAGGTTATCAGCCGAGATGCTGGGATGTGCGTGCAGCTCTTTTCCTGCAGGGGAGCCGGGGTTTGGGAAGGCAGTCCCTCCCTGCTGGCAGCCGGAGCAGGGGTTCGCCCGGAGAGCGCGCGCTTGCCAAACGAGCAAAGGCAGCTCATGCCAAAACTGAGAACAAACCTCTGCAGTCCGAGGAAACCTGGGGCTTAGCCACTAGGTCATGCAGTTTCTCATACAAAATGGCTTAATTTTTTCCATTTGGTGAGCAGAAAATGTTAGAAGTCACCTACAACATTAGAATTTTGTAGAATTTTTTGTCAGTTCTTTTTAACTTCTGGCAAGGCAAGACCCTGTGAGGACAAAACTATGAGAACCCAAATTACTGGTCCAGAGCTTTCAATGCCAGCCTTCTAGGGCTGATCATTATAGCAGGCTTTGCACTGTCCATTGAACAAAAAATTTTCATTATGGCCACAGCTGCTTCTTACTGGGCCCGGTACTGATGTCCTGCACGGGTAGCTAAGTGCTAGTAACACACCTAAGCAGATACAGGACAAGAAAGTTAATAAACCCCAGAAATATCCCACCCCCAAGAAAACCTGGCTCCCCAGAAATTGGCTCCTGACTCTCTGGGCCATGATTCCTGCCGGTCCCATCCATGGGCAGTAAGGAAGGGAGGAGTTTGCAGCTCACCTTATTACCCTCACGAGGTCATGGAAGGCCTTGTCCACATTCAGAGGTGGGTCCTTGGCACTCGTTTCTATATAGGGAATCTGGAGGAGAAAAGTGTATCATGAAAGAGATCAGTAACAGCCTACACGTGTGGATAATACCAGTTTCAAAATGAAAAGCCTAAAGGCTTGAAAAATGGGCTGCTAATGCCACGGAAATACAGGTAAACAAAATGTTGCCATGACACTGCTATCAACACCCTCACGCTTGCAGCAAGGTCAGCAAGTGCTTACAAAAGGTCTGGAATAAGCACTAGGCTAAACAGCTGCTATCGGAGCTCTGGGTTTGGGGGAGAATAATCCCAGACTTCATGTCGTCAGATGTTCTCTCCCCCTGAGCTGTGCTCACAGACATGAAAATAGCCGAAGGTTGTTGAAAGACCAGCACTTGCCAAAAATTCTTGCCACATTTTATTGGGACTACTGCATGAATATTTCATGACTACAATCCCCCTTCAGTGTAAAATGATCTTCCCCTTCAAAGTCTGACAGCCAGATGGGGCCTCCTAGAGTGCTTGTCCAGCACACTGGCAGATTTATAAAACTGCCTCTGACAAGGTATTTTCATGCATGGCCTTTTCCAAGGCGTTTGTGTACAGATGGATACAACATGCTGTGCTGCAGTTTAGGTGTCCCGGCTGTGACAGAAACCAGATTCCTTGGGGAGGGGGGGAGTGAACCTGCCCTGCCAAACTCCCATCGTGGTTTGCTCAGAAACCACCACACAGCTTGTCCTTTAGGCACAGCAAGCTGCCAAGAGGTCTCAGGCTTGTTTGCATTTAACCTTTCCACTCGGTTCCACCTCCTAAGGGAGTTGTTGTCTCCCTCTGGGTATTCAGGGCTGCTGGCATTTAGAGGTGATTAGTGGAGCAGCATGTGATCTACGCCCATCTAAGACCAATTTCTCAGGCTAAACTAACAGCATGAATAATGCAGAGCTAAGATGGTGGGCCAGATTTATATAGGCTTAACAACCCTGTTAACTTCATTATCTTTAACAAGCTCAGGCACCTGGATATACCTCCTAATGCCTGACACTGCCTTTTCACTCCAGGGAGGTGCACTTTCTTCCTTGAGCACTTTCAGACACCCTGTACATAAGTCTTAGTGATGCCCACAGCTCTGCTACAGCCTGGCACACAGCAGAGGTTCTGGTTTCAGTGATGAATTGGCCCTACTGAAAGGAAACTGCATAGCTGCTACTCTGTAGTAGTCAAAAACTACCTTTAATTTGTTTAAACAATAGCAAATATTTAATTGTAAGCTTTAATTCAGCCCCTAACGAGCAGAGATTTCAATTCTGAATGCCGGTGATAGGATTTTCAATAACCCATTAAATAATCCCACAAACTTACGTTATGTTTTGTTGCCATTTCTCTCCCCTGTTCTCTTGTAATTTTCCTTAAGTGCATTAGATCGACTTTGTTTGCCACCAAAATCATTGGAAAAGACTCCCTGGAAAAAATCAAAACCACCACCCAATTATTAGCAGACTACAACAAAAATTATGAGCATAAATTTCACTTTTTGATGCTGACATCATCTAACATTTTCAGCTACAGACATACCACATATGTGTAAAGAAATAAAACAAAAACCCCCAGGCTGTGCTATACATATGTTCATATTGTAAAAGTTTACTTCACAAGTTGCATGCATGCACACATTCCTTGTTATTTGTAGGGACTTCAGGAACTTATTGTCATCATTTTTGCAATGCCTGATGATAACTAAGCCTGAAGATCCAAATAGGTGAAGAAAGATCTAAATTAGCCAGAAGATCAACTGAGACATGAAGACAGATCTTGGACAGGAGACTGGGACTCTTCTGTAGCAGTTAAGGCATCTCAGTAACTGCATATCTTGGCAAGATACTGAGGAATGATGGAAGAATTGGAGTAATTTTATTCTTGGTCATCAACTGAGAGCAACTGTGGGGGAAAGGAAGATAGGCTCTGGGAGTTGGTGCTTAGAGGGGCATCAAATGGTGGAGAAAATGAGTGGGAGCAAAAAGATGCCCATCAGCTGCTACCCAAGACAAACTGAGCTTGGCAGTAGTAGCTGGAAGGAGGCTGGAGGGAACCAAAGAGATTTGCTAAGCTTCCAATGCTATTACCTACCATCTCCTGTTTCTAATCCCAGAAAGAAATACCAAACCCATCTCCCTCTGTAATAATACTCAGTATTTCCTTAACTACCAGGCATGTAAGTGCCTGTCTTCAGCCACCACCTGAGATGAGATCCATCTATCCACAGCATGTCCTGTGCAAGGCTCTCCCCCTCTCCCCCTGCAGAAAGCTCCACTGTTCCAGCGATAAACAGAACCAAGGCTGGGAGCCATGGGAGCTGTAGGCAGGGCCACTCTCTCCTCTGGCTTCATGAAACAGAGCAATCAGCTGCTGCAGGGTCTCTTAGCCACTGCTGGGAGGGAGGAGGCCCCTTCTGATCACTGACAGTTGCTGCAGTACTGGTGTCTTACATTTTACTATAAGCCCTCCTAAATAATCCCAGTGTTCTCTGCTGTAACAGAGCTGATTTTACTGGGGTAAGGAGCAGCTGGCCATACTCATTTCTGTATAAAACACTTCCCTGGGTAACTCTGGATTTTTAAACAGTGTTTCTGGGTCATTTTTCATCGAGATGATAAGAGCTCCATCTTCCCTTTGGCGTGTTGCCCCATTGCTCTGGCTGGAAAAATACCGTACTGCACTCTGCATTTTAAATGAGTCTTAGAGTTATTCATTCTGATAATGTGACTGTGATTTAATGTTAATACCTGAGCATTGATATATCTTGACTCTGATCCTTCTGGAGCAAAATATTTGCTTGTCTAGATTATTTGATTGCTTTTTGGCTAGCAGCACATTGATTAGAAAGGGAATACTTTTGGATGGTATCTCATTTGCCTTGTTTACATCAGGCATAAAACTCTGTGGGGACTTTGTTCCCTGTTGTAAGCTGTACAACTGCTAGCTGGACAAAGCTGCTACAGTTGGAAATTTTACTATAATGAAAGCTGCGGAAAGAAATGGGAGGAAGGCTTTGAACAGCCCTGCTAACACAGCAGCCTGCAATTCTTTTGGATTTTAAGTTGCCAAAACTGCCTGCCAGATGGAAAACCAGGGTGATGCTCTGCTCCCAGCTACCTGGGGGTTTGGCAGGAGGGTTTTTTGACTCACGCTGCTCCCACTGCCGCGATTTGCTGACCCAGCTCAGGTTTTGGATGAAGCATTAATACGCTCCTCACGCTCGGAGTGGCGCTGAGCGGGGAAGCACAAACAACCTCCCCAGCCTGTTTCACTTCCTGCCTCTCACACGCTGCTGCAGCGTTTGCACAGTGTATGGAGGGTAAAAGTTTCAGTCCAGAGCAAACAGTGAACACTGCTTCTGATTTTCACCAAGTTAAATTAGATAAAATCAGCATCAGATTGGGGCAGGTTACAGGAAATTCTGTCCTGTCTCCTTCAGCTTTTAGAAACAGATTTACTTTGCCCCAAGCTAAGCCAGCAGTGCTTAGACTGCTGTGATCTGAAAGGCTGAGTGACTGACATTCTTCTTCATTTAAATGAAATCAAAGGGTGGTTTTCCCTTTACTTTTCACTCTTGTGGGCTAC
Organism: Promerops cafer; assembly: GCA_013398275.1. Lineage (NCBI taxonomy): Eukaryota > Metazoa > Chordata > Aves > Passeriformes > Nectariniidae > Promerops > Promerops cafer. The sequence continues at coordinate 2,840,806 of VZSE01002604.1, read as the reverse complement.
ACTTTGGATGCTTTACTGGAAGAGCTGTCAGCTGTGAACCTCACATGATACGAGTCCACCCTTCCTGTGGGGAAGTTATTCAGAGCTGTGAAAGGAAGCCAGCAACGAGGCCCAAACCCTCTGGTGACTTTTCTTGATGACTTCCATAATTAAAAGCCATTATGAACGGAAAAACTAAGTGTTTCAAAGCTGCAGACATATAAGGGCTTAATTCACACCCCACCCAGTGAGAATGGATCCACTGCCTCTTGAACCAGGATGGGAAGAGGGAGTTATCTTGGAGGTAAACCAGCAGCTTCCCCTCACTGTGCCAGGACACATTTATTTACCATGATTAAACTCCCAGTGCTACCTTCTCCCCTGCACATACATGCAAGGAGGAGAGAGGCGACCTCTCTTGCTGTCTCCCCAGGCACAGAGAAAGGTTTTATTCTGTGCAATTGTTTGCTGCAGAGCACAGTGCATTAACTACATTACATCCCTGGTAAGAAATACGGTTCCTTCCAGCACCAGTTTTTATCCCTTCACACTTGTTCAGACCCCCAAATAATACAGGGCCTTCAAAGGTGTGTTTGGCACAACCAGGGACAGGAAGATGGTACCAAGACACACAAGATAAATAGGGCTGAATGCTTGCTGACTCCCTGCTGGTGATCCTGCAGTGCCTGCACTGTGCACAGAGCATCCTTCCCCCTCTTCAGAGCTGAGCTGGTTACCTTCAAAGGTCTCTGAACTCTCTTTCTCACACTGCTCTGCCAGGCCATTTTGGCAGAAGTTTCACCCTTCCAGACGCATTTTCACTCCATTGTAACACTACTGACCTTTCCACATAGACAGCGCTTCGTGCTTATCAGAAGTAAACCACTTCTTATTCACCACACTGAGGTCCACAAATCCCACATAAGGATCTGTCTCAGGACACCCAGAAGGCAGAAGTTGGGGTGAGGTGTGCAGCCATGCCCCCAGGACGGTTGGCAGCGCGGCAGGAGCCGGGCGGGTCAGGCAGCGCCCGGCCCTGTGGCACCCACCTGTCCTTGACTCTGAGGATCAGCTGGTGGAACCGGTCCACGTGCTCGAAGCTGGCCTTGTCCGTCACCGAGTAGACGATAAGGAAACCATCTCCAGTCCTCATGTACTGCTCCCGCATTGCACTGAACTCCTCTTGGCCTGCAGTATCCAGAACTAGGACAGAAGAGACAAAGGTTTTTAATTACTGTGAGGGACCTGTAGGGGCTGGCACCACTCTGTGTCCTGTGGCCTTTCTGCCTCTGCCGGGCTTGCTCAAAGACTCTAAGATGTGATGAAATCAAGTTGGATGGACAAGGGGGTTTCTGTCCCAGACTTCACTCATCCTTGTACACCTAACTTGGGAGCAGGGGAAGATGACTATGTGGATTTCATTTTCCTTTGCCAGTACCAAATACAGATCACTGAATTTGGAGAGTTGCTCCTCTGGCAAGATATGGCTCAAAGTATTTCACAATCCTCCCAACTTTTCCCTCTCCCAGAAAAGAAAACCCAAGACTGGAAGGTTAGCTAAAAACCAGTTTAAATGTCAGGGATAACCTACAAAATGCATGACGAAGCAGAGCTGGGAGACAACCCAAAGTAATAGCTATAAGCATTTTCCTTTTCTCAACACCTGGATATTATTTCTAGACAATTTTGTCCTTTCAGAGTGAGCCTTGGGGAAATCCCCTTAAATATTTAGTCCTAAATGGTGTGCTGATACTAAGGAGGTAACTAAAACAGATGGAAAAGCTTTAAGTGCCTTGCACATCCAATACAGTGATCATGTTTCTGTGAATAAATCCATGCTCAAATCTCCTAAAACACCTCAGTTGTGACAGCCACCCAGATGCTGTTCCCCACTAGATTAAACTTAATGGAATCATAACTCACTGGTTCTCCATGGATCTGTCTTGCAGGGGGTCCCATCACTTGTGGAACAAGCTTCTGGGTAAACATCACATACTGATACACACATCAGTGCTAGTTCCTGAGCCCCAGCTTCGTGCACAGCCAGGATTTTGACTGGCAGGAGGAGGGTACAAGAGCAGTTCAGTTTAGGCTATGCCAGTACAAACATGGGGTGCACTCGAAGTGCATCAACTGCTCAGAAGTACTGGTCCTAATGCATCGTTGCACCCCAGAGGCAAACGTGGGACCTTCAGGATGACTGGGAACATTTTCACATCCCCGTCAACTGGGCTGGGTGGGAAAACTGTTTTGCCTCTGCTGTATAGCTGTGGCATAAACATCTGCTGCCCACAAGTGACAGGGAAAGCCCAGGGCAGCCGCGGCTGGAGACAGTGGCAGGAGCATACTGCTGACAGAGCAGCAGGGCTTGATACAGGTTTGTCTAGTCTGAATGGGCCCACAGACCCACCAAGGTGTTCCCTGTAGGGGTAAGTGCTCAGGCTGCTCCAGTTTCCAGATGGGACCATGATAAAGACCACTTTGCTGCATCAGCACAGGTGGCACAGGTGGACATGCTGCACGTCACAGCGCACCCCACAAGCCAGCCACACACCTCCATTGCATGTCTGGAGGAGAGACAGCTACACTGGAAGACCTGGAGACCTTCCTTGGTGATGGCAGGCCCTTTAAAGCCTTCAGCCTCATTTGTCCTCCTGCCTTAACTGGTGTTGAATGTCTGCTTTCATGAGCTCTTAAGGTAAAAAGAGCCTCTAGGCTCTTGCAAAGACCCTGAGATTTAGGCTTATTTGCCAAGATTATTGGGAAGTCACCTGAGTCTCTTCATAGCCTTTTATCCTGCTCCTCCCCTCTAAATCTAGGAAACAAGGGTTTTGGCTCAAAGGCATTTTGGCTATTCTTAAGGTCTGTACAAAATAAAAAGAAAAAAAAAGGAAACACAACAACAACCCAAAGAGACTGCATGTGCTGGTAAATTTCTATGCCCTGGGCAGAATTGCTGCCATGGAATAAGGCCAGAACTCTGGAGCTAAGACAGAAGAGGAAATTAATCTCTCCGACCTGCCCAACCTGTATGGAGAGGCTGGGCTGCCCTCATCTGACTCCTGCTAGACACGGTGTCAGGGCAAGGCTGAGAGCTGACAACCAGCACACAAACCCAGCTTGTGGTGGAGTGGGAGAGCTCCCTGCTGAGAGCCGAGCCCTCCTGCCCTCCCTCCCCCTGAGACAGCACAGGTGCCCCAGCACAAGCTGTGGGCAGGAAGGTGGAGATGGATGTGCTGTATCCTGCATGGTAATTTGCTTAGGGACTTCCCCTTGCTCTGGCACATTTGCAAACTTCTCGTGAAACACATACGAAGCACCCAGCTCTGTGTTTGCACCCATCAACCCATCCCCAGCTGCTGCCCCTCCAAAGCTCTGTATCCCCTGGGAGAGGGGGCAAGCCCTAGTGGGGGCTGTGGGGATACCCCACTACATGGGGCTCTCCTACCTTGCCTGGATCTTGGCCATCACACTAAACACAGGCAGAGCTGCTGTGTCAGCAGCTGCTATTTAAAGGGAATGCACTTGCAGCATTGATAAAAAGGTGAGCAAGTCCAGGCAGCATTTAAAATGGCAAATTGAAAGTGTGAGTAAAAGACACACAGCAGTTAAGGTTAATCTCAGATGGGTTATTCATACAAAGTTAAGCATCAGGTAGATGGCCAGAGAAAGTCCTTGTCTTAACTTTAAATGTGCTCTTCATCAAGGCAAACCCCCAGCCTAACACTTCTGTGCTTTGTGAATTGCAAAGACAGAGGAGAGTGATCCGGATCCTTTGTAGGCAGGAAAGGACCACATCCTGAAAAGCACCAACACTGAAAAAGGGCCAGATGAAAGTGGCTTTGCTTGTGGTATCTTGCGGCATAAAAGCTTCTAGAAGACTCCTACCTATAGAAATGGGAAAGTAGCAAGGAGAAACCTTGGGAAGGGGTAACTCAGAAGGTGATTGGCTTCCCAAAGAGATGAGAAGATTCAGCACGTTAGCCAGCATTCACCTTCTTTTAAAATTCCTGTTTCTACAGACAGGATGCCAGAAGACAGAAATAACCATGAGTAGAGAACTGTGAGCTGGTACACTTTAAACCACCAGTTGCCCCACTGGCAGCACATAAATGCCAGCATGGAAACAAGCCTGGACCAAAGCACAGCAGGTTTCTCCTACTTCACTCTTCCAAAAACTGGAATCAGACTCATAGGCTGCACAGTGCATTGTCAGGGGCTTTCAACAGAAAACTTGGTGAAGTTCTCACAAATTTGATCAAAGTAGCGAGGAGGAGCAATTATGAAAGCATTTGGGTAAGCTGAAGGAGAGAGAAGCCGAGGACATGTCTGATGTAGGAACAGACATCCAAAGAGGGCAAAGCCATTTACAGCTATCATGAGACCAGCTGGAGACTAAACTAAGAGCAATTAGGCTGTGAGAGCCCAGCAGGGAGGTCTCCCGCTTTGCAGGTAAGAGGTTGCTGAGTGAAGAGATGGCCTTTTCCACTTCGCAGTGGATGTGACCCCCGGCTGCTGTGATGAACTCCTTGCTAATTGAATCCTGCCCCTTTAGAGCTCTCCACACCATTTTCCTGTGAATAGTGATGGGTTATGCAAGCGTGCAGCTGCCTAGAGAGCACTTCTGAGCAGGCACAGGAGCCCAGGAACACACGGGAATTTGTGGTCCGAAACAGGAGCCCTTGGTGCTTCAAGGTGTATCATGTGGGAATGTCTCTGCAACTGACAGTGCTCCAAGTGCCCATCCAGAGACAAAGGCACTTGGGGAACCTAAACCAAGGGCAGAGACACACTGTGAACTCTAAGTCAACAATGGCATTGCTTTGTCTGGAGCCTAGGCTGGATTCAGTTCAAACACAGCATTCCCAGCCTTCGAGGAGCTCGGATCTGGTTGTGCAGGTGAGTTCTTTTTTCATATCTAGGCAAAATTTCCTCCCACATCTTTACCTTTACATTGCCAGGCAGCTGGGTGTATACATCACCTCAAGGGAGTTTCTCCACTGTCCATGGCATCTATGAGGGATAAAGATGAACTGATAGGCATGTCAACCCATTTTCTGTCCTTCAGCCTTTCAGTTTCACTGCCCTGCAGCTTGGTCCCTAAGCTCATGGGAAAATTTAACTTGAATTGCCAAGTCAAACTAAGGAGCCTCAGGCTGAGGAAAGCCACCTCCACAGTCTCTGTCTTCTCCCATCAGCAGCACCGTGGGAGAGGGCACTGCTATCAGCCACTGGCTTCAGCTGAGGAATTGGTATTCTGGGCACATGAATGGGGTACTGGGGTCACAGCTCCTATTCTGTATCTCCACACCCCAAGTCACCTTGAAGACGTATGAGGTGCCCTTGCCATGTGCAAAGCAAGGCAGATGCTTCCCTTGGTCACTGATTCTTCTGCTCCTTCTCAAACACAGCCAACGCTGCCCCTGGCATGACACCTTTCCTCAGCAAAAAACACATGATAGGAAAACACTGGGTTTTTTATGAGCCCTTCTTCTTTGCCCTAGCTAAATACAGAGATGTTATAACATGGAAAACCAAGTGCTTGAATTCTTGCCCTTTCTTTAAGCAAAAAGAAGATAGGAGTCTTCAGGAGAAAGGCTTCCACATCAATAAACAGAATAAAGATGCAAGCCCTTAAAGGAGCTCTTTCTCTAACAAAGGGCAAGTATTCAAAGCCTTGTGTTTTCCATGTTGCAACATCAAAATTTTCCTGGCAGGAAAAAAATCCCCACAACCCAAGACAAAACCCCCACTTTCATCGTTGCAAAATCCCAGCAATTAAGGGAGGGAAAATACTGTACACACAAAAGAATGAAAGTACAAATTTGAACTTGAATTTTAATGCTCTCAGTGATGCTACTCTAAATTAACAAAAATGAGAAGAAAGCGAGCCACAAACCAACCCTTCTGCCTGCAAATCTGGAGTGTCCTTTGGTCTCCCTCTGGCCTCATGGCCGAGCTGATCTCAAGTTTCCCGAGGAGAACAGCAGACAGTGCACCCAGGGATGACTAGCTGCAAAAACTCTCAACAAAAAGGGATGCAAGGGATGGACAGGTGGAAAAGGCAGAGAGAGTGTGGAGGAAGGAATGGAGCTTGGTGTGACTGCACAGGGGTGCACACCAGGCTGTGCAGGTCCAGCCCAGCACAAGGGCACCCCAGGACTGGGAGGAGGTCTTGGGAAGAGAACTAGAAGGGAAACTGAAGCTCAGGAGCAGAGAGACAACTTCTGGGCTGTGAGAGTTTCATCAAAATCATACCAGGGAAAGGAAAGGGAAGAGAAGGCAGACCACAGCTTCCTTTCATCCAACACAATTCCTTGTTTTGCTGGTACCAATTGGCACAGCCCTACTGACAGCTAAGAGGTCATCCCAGTTCCCCAACAGGACCAAGCCATGTGCTTGTGGTCATCTCTTCATCTCCCTTTGCCTGCCTCCTTTTTATATCTGTAGAGTGTAGAAGCCATAGGAATTCTGAACCATAGGGAACTTTCTGCCATATTAAGGTATTCCACTTCTGGCTTCATCCCCAGATTAATAATTCCAGACTGGCATTTTGCAGCCACACCAAAAGAAATCCTCTGCTACTTGCTAAGTTAGCCTGCACATAGAAAGGAGCGTGCAAAATTAATCACAGCAACGCAATTGGAGCAAGAGCTAATCAAAGCAGATTAACCCTGGCCCCCACTTAATTCTGACCTCATATCTGTACAGCACCTGCCTGAGTGCATTTCACTGAGCACAGCACTGTGCTGATTTCAGCACAATCAGCAGGGAATAAACCAAGATAACATATGCAGAGAAAATTGGAGGCTGATCCTAAAGCCTCATTAGAGTGGTAGCAACCAAAAAATGGGCTAGCCACAAATTGCCTGTACATCTTTGATTCAGGTTAAGTGTCCTCTTCCACTCTACAACACTTGTCTTCCAAACACTGCATTGATGGTCTTCTAAAGCTGGCATAAGGTCAACAGTAAAGTGGTTTTGTATCGTGTGGAACATGAAGACAACAAACAGGTCCCACAATATTCTGGGAGGCAGGGAACTATCACAGACAACTCTTTGGTGAGAAAAATAGAGACATGTGCCCAAGCCAAAGAACAAAGAGGTAAAAGAAGATTTTGAATGTAGGTTTTGCTCCGAAATCTAAAATAAAACCCTATTCCATTTCAGTTTACTTTCATTGAGAGATTTCAGCAAAGGAAAAAAAAATCAAGTCCAACATTTCATCATGCAGCCCGTTAGTGCTGTTGAATAAATGTGGGTGAAGGTCTTCATGGAGGGAAGCCAAATGCTTTATGCAAGCTGGCTAGCAGAAGGGCTTTTTTACAACATAATGCTGGTGCAGTTACAAAATGCTTGAGATGCTTTGTATAGAACTGCTCAGGCAACAGCCTGGAAAAGGGTGGGCTGTTTCACTTTTTTTTAAGTTGTTGGATGTCTATGTATTTGGGGTTTTTTTAAAATAACTGTTTCTGGAAATTTCAAAACTTAGAGTCCCTCACACTATATCCTTACTTGGTTGTTCATGTTCCAAAAGTAGTTCCTATTTTGGGGGTGGGCAGCTGCTTCTGCCCACCAAGCACTGCATGAAACCTCAGCTTGTAAAGGCTTTGGTCATAAGGAACAACTGGAAAGTGCAGGATTTATCATGATGCATCTTTACCCTACCTATCATGTTTGTCCCTAATTTTATACCGTGATTCATGTAGCCACAACAAGAGCAGCTGTCCCAGTATTTGGTGACCTCTGAGAATGGCCTAGATCCAAAGCCTGTGACAGAGCTGAGGCAAATGACACAAGTGTTAGTCAGTCTTGGTGCCCTGTTTGTTTGGGGCAGATGGAAAAGGGTCACATCCTTTTTCAGGCAAGAATATTGCCTTTCTTCCAAAATTGTGATTGTTCAAAATCTCAAGTGGTAGGAAAGAGAAGCAGCTGCAATTTCACTTCTCTGGCTGTGAAGCATCTGTGGGCACACAAACCCTGGAAGTCAGGGATTCCCAACGTGCCATTCAAGGCCACAGCTGAATTCAGTTCAGCCCAAGTACAGCCATTAAGCTCCACCTGAGCAAAAGATAGGCTTTTTCATTAAAACAAAGGGTTAAGTTTATGTTTGTTGGAAAAAAAAAAAATCTTTCACCACTCCTACTCAGATCAGGTTTGTTTTATTTTTGTCTAAACAGAAATTCCAAATATTCAGTAAGAGACGCCTTTTCTACTTTTCAATAATTTGTAAAACCAAGGCTGTTTCAGCCAACAACAACAGGTACAGCAGCTGGTATATATATATGAGAACATGGGACACACCAGTGAAGCTAAAGGTCACTCATTTTAGAGGGCTGGATTCTGGACTCAAAATAATGGATTTAATTTACAGCAAGATTGGATTTTTCTTTTATACAGGACTAGCATTTTAAAAATAAGGATGCACATATACATTATGAGTTGGTTTATTGGGAGCAGATATCCCTAATGCAGATGACAAGAAGAGACATTTCAGCACCAATTTCACAAATACTGCCTCATATCAAGTATTAACATATTCAAATGAACAAATGTTGGCAAGATTAACTTGTTTTGTTGTTTGCTGGTTTTGGTTTTAAAATCCTGAATAAAAGCTGTTCTTTTAAGGACTTTGTGGCCATTTGTACTCACTGAATTATATCTGATAAATCCTTAAAAGTGCAACTAAGATCTCAAGTTTCCAGACCAAGCTAACAGCAAACCCCACCAGCATCCACATTCCACCACTCATGGCAATCCCCCAGCTTTCTGTCCCCACACACCAATGACACTTATGCAGAGCCACCAAAGATCTTGGGCGCCTTCGTGACAAGAAGGTGGAGGTAGAGCTTGGCACAAGCGAGGCTAAATTTAGTTCAGTTATGTTAGTGGCCACATACATGAACTTGGATAATTAAGGCACAAAATGCTTGCTTGCTTTTATGTACTACCTAATTATTGTATAAAGCAAAACTAAACTTACATTTAAGAGCAAGATTCTCTTTGTAGCTGTGGTTAGTCTGCCTCATGCAGCACAAATGAACAAGCTGCAGCTGTAGATAATACAGAGTTTTCTCCTGCTAACCAAGGGGTTTTTTTTTAGTTTTTTTTGTCTGTGTTTCACTGTTGTTGTTTTGTTAAAAAAAAAAAAGAAAAAGAAAAAGCAGTTTTTCTTCAAAGAACTGAAAACTCTTGGTTACAACAGATCTCCGATCTCCAGGCTGGTACCCTACCCATATTTAAATGAAACAGGTAATTAAATATGAAAACATCACACCTGAATGACTGGATTTAAGAGCTGTAACAATTCTTCACTGTCAGTAGACAACAGTTTTGATTAAATGTTCTTCCTGGTTATAACCCTCACTCAGTTACCCACTCACTGTTACTTCCCAGGGGATGAGCTCAACCTCAATAAAGCATCATTAGCAACAGCCACCTGGCAGTGCTGTAATTCACCCACTGCAGAAGCCTACTCCAAATGTCAATGAGGATCTGTAGGTTTTCACAGGCCTGCAAGAAACATTTCTGTGCAGAACTGGAACCAATGCAACTTGAAGCAGAAGCTTTGCTGGAGACCATCTGCAGACCATGCACTGCAGCTCCAGATCCTGCCAGCCCACAGCAGAGCAGGAGGGACACAGGGACACAACAAGCTGTGTGAGACACTGAGGTTATTTGCGATTCTGCTCAGCCAGAAGGGAAAGGGGACCATGAAAGTAGCTTGCTTACCATCAAGAATTGCCCACTGCCCATCTATTTCCGTGTGCTTCAGGTAGGAGTCTTCAATAGTTGGGTCATAGTCTGGCACAAAAATCTTCTGGAAAAACTGAATAGTGAGAGCACTCTTCCCCACACCACCATCTCCAACAACCACCAGCTTGTACGTGGGGAGGTTTTCGCTGGGAACGGCACTTGTAGCCATGCTTCCAGAGTGCTGAACCTGCTGGAGAAAGAGATCATCTCCAGTCACTCAGCAGCAATGACAAGAGGGCAACATGCACAAGGCAGCTTTTACCTGCTGCCTAAGAAGTGAGAATGAAGGCAACTCTGACATCCAAAATTCTTTTGGAAAGGAGAAGCAGCACCAACCCTTCCCAACAGCTCTACTCCAACTCAGACCCAGCACTTACAAGTGCACAAAACTCCACCACTGTGCCTTGTTTACTCCTGCCTTGTCCACAAGCATTGCTAATTGTCACCAAATGCACATGCAACACCTATGCCATTGAATACCTTTCCTACAGGGGCTGGGTCCACACAGCAGTGATAAGAATCACCCTGGCTCAGTGCACCTATCAAGCTCCTGACAGTTTCCTGTTGCCAGTGACCAAATCCCATTGTAAGTCAGAGTTGTGCTATTCCTCACTGCTTAACCCAAGGTATAGCAAACATTAAGTGGAGTGTTACATCCCAGGGCCAGATCTGCAGGCAGAACTGGTGGTGAATAATGAAACTGGAGTTAAAGGTCCAATTCTGGCTCTGCCAGCAGACAAAAATGCACTTAGCTGCTTTCTTCTCTCTCACTTTCAATTTTGAGAAATAAAATCAAGAAGGCAGCAGGCCAGGAACAACAGGTGGGTTTTGTTTTGCCTTTTTTTTTTAAAAAAACCCTCAACCCTGCTGTGGCAGGAAGGCTGGTGCCTGTGGCTGTGACACAGCCTGGAGAGCAGCTTCCCGGCAGCATGGTCACACTGCTCCCCTCACCTCAGAGCTGCCTCCTAAAAGAAAGATGAAAAAAATTCCCTTGCTGAAACTGGGCAACAGCACAGGTATGTGGAGAAAGAAGAGGCAGCTGTTGCTGACTGGCCCATTTCAACACCCAGCATGCTCATTTAAGGAGAAGCCAGGCAGGAGGTTCTGTGCATGTAAGTGCCCTCCACCCACCCATTGGCAGCAGCAATGCTGACTCAGATCACAGAGGAAACAGGTGGCCATCTCCCAGATCTGAATGACCATTGCATTTTCTGGGAAGTCTTTCACACACTTAAAGAGAAAATAATAAAAAAAATCCATCATAATGATAAGGCTGAAGACAAGACAGTTGGTTTTCTTGGTATCAGTTTTCTTGAAAATACTGTTCAGTGCAGCAGCTGTGGTGACACTTTCTGCAGGTATCTGCTCCCAGACATTCTGGTTTTGCTGGTGCCCTTTGGGCTGCAGGTGCTGGCTGGGGTCAGCACTGAGGTGGGACCAGGACTGCTCTGAAGGAACCTCCATAAACTGTTGGCTCCCAACCCCAACCTGTATCCCCACCAACCCACAAAAAATTTTGGAGGCTTTCCCAAGGGAAAGGGAAACCCTAGGGATTTCTTTTTCATTAAAAAGGCAACTTTAACTTTTTCATTCTCAGAAACCACCAGCAAGGCTGGTGCTCTGTGCCACAGAAGCTGACTGTGTTCTTGTCAAAACACAAAAACATAATCCCCTAATCCAGGTTAGTTTCTGATTTCTCTAGTCCCTTTCTCCAAAATCATTACTTCAGTTTAATCCAAAATATTGAACTTAAAAGTAAAACTTAGAAGCACTTTTGACCTGGCAAACTTGGGGGTCTCATGTTCTTTCAGTACACTGGAGACCCCATACCACCTCTAAAAAGAAAAACCCATAAGGAGGAGACAGAGGATAAGATTGCTGGGTCTAAGAACGGCAAAGGCCTCTTGTCCAAGTTGAAACAAGCCAACATTTCCAGAGCAAGAAGAAGCATGATCAAGTCTTCTTATTTCTAAACCACGTTTGGAGGAAATTCTTGAGAATAGCAAGAATTTGCACTGCAAGTAACAGATGCTGGATGGGGAGAAGACCAAACCAGTTGAGGTTTCAAATAGTCTTATACTACATTTCCTCACAACAACCTCAAGGAAAAGTTTCTTAGCCCTATTTTTGAGTAAGCCACTTTTTCATATTTATAAGACCACGCATCAATACTCAGCAGGCTGGGCTGCAGAAAAACCTATGAACTTCAACTAAATGCCTTATTTTTGCTTGCAAGATCAAGTTTTATTTCTGTGTAATCCTTCTTGGGCCAAATGATCCTCACAGCCTTTTTGAGACACAGACCCTGACTAAAGCTCTGTCCCTCCTTCCAACATATTTAATGCCAATTTTTTGCTTTGCCCATGGCCAAGATTTCACCCCATCCTTCTTTACATGGCAGAGCAGCTCCAGCTAGGCAGAATGAAAGACTGATTGTTACTGCCATGGCGGGGGACAGTCTGTGGATGTGAAAAGCATACTCCGTTTGTGCACGATTTTTGACCTCCTCACAAAACCACAAGCTGCTGCTTGGCAACAAGCATTACATTTTCACTGACATTTTGCGCCAGCCCTTTAACCCACTCTTAAGAAGCCTCAAGCTTATCTTGCATGAAATGCTCCCCGAAGTACTAGGATAATGTTTAGCCCATTGTACAAACTGTGTCTCTGCCCAGCATGCTTATCGGCTGAATCGGGGCATTCGCTTCCCGTTGCTTCCAGAAGTTTGGTCATGCTGTGTGTCTGAACCACCAGACTGAGTCTCACTTAGCCTGGGGAAAACAGCAAGAACTGAACTGAAAAAAAAAAAAATTGAAAAAAAAAAAAAGTCAAGAACTGTCGGCTGGTTTGTGGAGCACAATTCCCTGTATTTTAGGTGATGCTAGCACAACAGATGAAAATTTCATAATGTCAAAAGGCAGGAAGTTTAGATGTTTCTGCAGGATTGTTTCTACTGCTCATGGAAACACTCCTCTTTCTATGGAGATGGCAAGTCCCATGCTCCAGCCATGCATGTACATGACAAAAACCTTCCAGAAGTCAAGCACTTCAGTCCCTCTACCCCCCCATCTGCCCTGATAACCAAAGCAAGAAGACAACTCATGCCTTGACAAGATTATAAACTTAACCAGCTCATGATTCAAACCTTTAAAACAACATATATGATTTCCTGGAAAAGACTAAACACTCCTGAAGGTGCACAGAGGTACAGGCAAGTGCAAAAGACTTGAGCTAATTTTCATGTGTTTTTGGCAAGAGTACTGACACAGTCCTCCTCAGATGGGAGCAAGAGTGAGCGTGTTTGCTGTAGATCTGACTGGTAAAAGTGAAGCACAAATGCTTTTATCTATTGTCTGAATACAAAGCAGCATGCGGTAATACACTAAAAAGGTCTGATGATAATCATCTTACAATTTATATAGCTGTTTATTTTGAAGGAGCCAAGAGAAGGATTCATACCCTACGCTGACAAATGCCGTCAGAGCTCTGGTTTAGTCACTGGAAAGAAGCTGATTTATACAACCATCTTCATACACACTGGCAAGACTGGTGGCCTGACAGCACAAGCCAGTAATGCTGAGGCAGTCAGAAGTATGGCTACTTCTAGGGTAGGTGGATGAGAAGAAAAAAGAAACAGTGATCCAAGGGTGTCCCTGAAGCTGAGACTCCTCAGCAAAAAGTATTTTTTTTTTTAGGAGGCAGAATAAACTGCATGAAACCCCATTTACCTGTCTGGACATGGAGATGGAGTGGAAGGGGCTGAGCTATCCCCTCAGAGCAGCCAAGTAACACAAAACCACCAAATTCATCTTAGTTTGTATGACTGGCCCACAAAATGTAGGTAGAGTATCTAACCCCCACCCTCACTACAAAACTTGCCCTGAATGCAAGTGGGTCCGAGTACAGCTTCTGAGCAGAGTTGTGGCCACATAAGACAATAAAAAATAAAAAGGACCCCAGATAGTTGATATTCGATGTGCTGGCACCCCTTTCCCTGGTTCCTGCTCTGCTGTCCTGGAGGCTGAGCTCCCAGGGTGAGGCCTTTACAGAAGGTCAGCAAGCTCAGAACCAAGCCCTGGATTTGTAGGGGAGGTTAGTGCAATTAAAGACACCGGCTCCCTGACTGAGAAGGCCAGCATGACAGTGATTTACAGTCTCCATGGCAACATGTAACACAAATTGCTTAATTCTGTTATGAAACCTCCAGGAAAAGCTACAGCAGGGCCTGTGTGGGAACTACCAAGCTCCCTCCTCCTCTGCTGCAGCTCTCCAAAGCAGACAACTTCAGGGAGCTGATGTCCACTTCAGGGAGCTGATGTCCACTTCAGCAACAGGCTATGATTTAGCACATACTAATGTATAAGCATGGATGCTGATGATTCCATCAGCCCATGGCCAAGGCAATTTCCCTACCATCAGCTTGTTTTGGTCCATGGCTCTTCACTCATGGCCTGACAGAGCTCTGCATACCTGAGGACCAATCTCACCTGAGGAAGAGTCTCAGCCTCCAAGGCTGCCAACTACTCCTACAGTTGCAATTAAGAACTCTTCCTCTACCCACAGCTCACTTGATTACATCCTTTTACCCAGGCACTTTGTAAGCATTAGCAGCTCCACGCAGTGCCTGCAGGGCTGAAACTCTGCAAAATCTGAACACTTCCCTCTCTGTTCCTCTTGCAGACTGCTGGCTGCAGCCACACAACCACCACGACACACCCAGAGACGCTAGCCAGGTACCAAAATAGTTCTGCCCGATGCCTTGTAGGCAATCCCTTGGGCTGGGAGCTACTAAGAATCCTTGAAAGACAGGACATGCCCTTTTAGTAGGCTGCTGCTTCCCTTGAGTCATGCTGATCAGGACTGAATGAACTTCAGGAATTTCTCCCTCAAGTAGGCATGACCATGTCCCAAGCCATCAAGAGCCAAAGGACTCGTAGGTGTATGAAAAACCACTGCCAATTATTATTAAATAAAGATATTAACTCTTAGCCAAGTTTTCTCCAGTCAGATTTCCTTCCCAGTCAATGCCTCCAAAAGGACACACTGAACAAAAGCTGGACCGTGTTCCAGTCTTCAGTGGGAAGTCAGCATGGAACAGATCTGGCATGTGGGAAGCCAGAGTCTGATGCCCTCTGTAGTTCTAGCATTAAGTTTTTCAAAACACAAGTGAAATTTCAAGTCTCTGAGGTTTTCTAAGAAGGCAGATTCCAACAGGTGCTCCTAACTCCCCATCAGCTTCCGGATCTGATGGAGCCCAGCACTTGGTAGGACCTGCACAGGAAATTACAGGCATTTCCTTTTGGAGCAGTGATCAAAGCACTATCAGATTGCTACTAAAAGGGAGGAAAAAAAAAAGAAAGCCTTAAACCAACTGTCATTTAAAAATAAAATCCTCTACCAAGCAATAAAGAGCTGCAATTGGCTGGGCTTTGAATGTGGGTCCTGGAAGTGGCCTCATCAATTCTCCTCCTGTGCAAAAAGATGCTGTACCTCAAGTGTTGTGTTCCCTGAACTGCTCACGGGCTTCCTGTGCCAGCCAGACCTTTTCTCCCTTTCAACCCAAAATTGCATCACCTCCCCCACTCCGCAGATGCTGCTCAAATTTACTGTAAGAGAAAGAAAAATGCACCGGGGGAGTAATGAAGCACTTGAGATTCACACAAAAGGCAGCTAAAGGCAGTGGCTGCCTGATGAATACTTGGTAGTTATTTCAGGAAACACAGAATTATAGCCTGAACAAATAATAATAATAAAAAGCCACGTCACTGGAAATGGCTTAGGTAGTAGGCGGCCCCCCCACCTTCCCCCTCTGTGAATCCCTAAGTGATATAAGGAGGAGCCCTTGCTGCAGAACTGAGCAGCTTTCCCGTGGCCAGGCTGGGTCCAGGGACCCACTTGGTATTACTGAGAAGCACGTGCCTGTGCTTGTCGATGCCCCAGTCTGTATCTAAGTGCAGCACAGCATGAGTCAATCACACTGACAAATGTCATCCAAAACCAACTCTGCTTCCCTCTCCCAACTCCTCCTCCACCTCCCACAGCAACTCCATTAATCTTCAGCCTGTTTTCCTGTGATGTAGTGCCCTTTTCAAAATACGTAAGAAGAGTTCTGTCACTCTGACAAACCAACAGTCAGGTGCAGAAGCCAGAATTTTTTTTTCATTACTATTATTAGAAACACTTCAGTCAGATTTGGGTTGTTTGTAGTTACAGCTCTGCCACTACCAGTGCTGTAGAAGAATCCAGTTATGCAACCAGAAAGCAGCTACACAAGATCCATTCCTTTATCTCTACGACCTCAAATAAAACTCTGTTTTTGTCAGTTTAGGGGTGTCCACTGGAGGCTGATCCAAGCCTCTTGCCAAGGTATGAAATGAGAACACCCTACTCAGTAACTGGGGCCTGGCTCAGCTACTCTTACTTCCATTACTTCTTGTGCGTTTAAATCCACCATCCTTTTCCTTACTCATTTATTTCCAAAGCTCTCAGGAGACATCAGGGGATGACAGATTCCTGCATTACTCTTGCAAATTCTTTGCTAGTGAGGCCAGGAAGGCCTCTCCTACGTTATCATGGAACCAATGAAGCTGACCTAAACATACTATAGCAAAAAAGCAGATTGCCAAGATGTTCCCCTGCCCTGCCCAGGCAGAGATAACGCAGCAAGAACAAATTTAGTGGAGGAAGCAGCTTCAAATTCCAATAGCTGCCCTTCCTGCTCTCACAATCCCTGGAAATGGGCAGCTTCCCTCCTAAACATCCCAGCCTGCTGACACACCAATAGAAAAGACCCCAAATTCACTGCCCTGGGTGGTTTTGCTGCTCTTAATACTGCTCAGTGACGTTTCTGAAGCAATAGCCCAGTGCTTCAGCAATGCCCTGTTTGCAGCCCAGATGTTCTGCTGCCTGCATGCGGCCCTGATGCTGGCAATGCAGCCAGATGTGCATGGCAAAGCCAGATGTGCATGGCACAGCCCTCCCAGCCTCAACCAGCATCACCTTGGGCAGGTGGAAGTGGTCCAGGCAATGAATTCCTGTGCTGCAGCATGGAGCTGTGAGGGGATCCTAAGCAGCACCAAGGACTGCCCAGCATGCATCTCCTCACAGCTCCACCCTGCCTTCCCAAAGCCCCTGCCAAAACAAGGGGTGCATCCACCCCTCTGCCCAGCTCCTTGATGGGTCACTGCCCTGCAGCCTTATGGGCACCACGCTGTCCACACATGGCTGCACCAGGGCGCAGACTTCATGGCACCTATGGATGCTTTGCAGATGACTAATGGATAGAAAGGGTACAGGGCCACCTCATTCCAGTCACCCTCCTGCAAATCAATCAATGCATTTGGCTCCAAGTTTGTCTTCCAGTCAGGCTCAATTCAGTATTTAATGCTTTTTACATCTCCAGTGTTGCTACCGGATGTCTTTCAGGATGTAAATGGCTTTTTAAAGACTCCCTTCCCTCCTGGCAAACACACTTTGCATCTCTTAGACAGATGCAAAGAGCTGAAGGCTGTGAAGTTCCCTGGTAATAGCATTTCCACTAGGGGATGGGTGAATCCTACCAAGTCCAAGGGACAGATGAAGGAAAGTGAGGAGAGTAGGGATCTCCAGGCTGTTTACAAAATCTGTCCTCTACCTGCAAATCTTTTCCAAAACTTGACTCATGTCTACGTCCTTCCTAGGCAAAACAACTATTGTTGTACATATCCTATGGAAAAAAGACACATTGCCCATTCACTTTTCACCAAAGTGTTCCCTGAAATTATCTGTGAGCTATGGGGTAGCACTGATGTTTCTGCAATAGTTCTACACCCCAAGACACAGGGCAGGCTTGAAGGGCTCTCTGTAAATCTTCCTAGGGTCTTGGATCAAGGACAGTCCTCCTGGGTCCCCACAACACATCTAATACTCACAGGTACAGAAGAAGAGTGTGTGCTGGTCTGTAATGCTGGAGATTTACTAGAGCTTCACCAGCATGGACTTCAGAAGATGAAGGAACTATCTCCCAAACTTACCCAAATAGGCACATGGCCTATTTTACTTAGAATTTAATGACGCTAAATCCCAGAACTGTTGGAAGGCTATTCCAGGCATTTCCCAGGTCCATGTCATTACTCTGTCACTTGGAAGGCTCCAAGATCTCATCACTGGGCCAGGACCCGTAACAGTAATTTTTTCCAGGCTTGTTACAGTGTCTGCCAAGAGCATAAGCCTCTTATTTAGGTACAGCATGCTGGGGAGATGACTCCATACTTGGCAAATCCAACTGCTTGTCTCAAAGAGGAGGGTGGGCAGAACTCAGGGCTGGGTACAGGGATGAGGAGTGGGATGGGGGGTGGATGCTCAGGCCCCTCCTCTGCCTCACACAAGGTGATGCAGGGTTTTGCAAATCCACAGCATTGCACTGAACCTGCCTGAGGACAGGGTGCAGGTACACTGCCAGGATCCCAGCCATGTGTCAGGCCAGCCCTGCTGCCTCTTCCTAGTCCCTCTCTTTGGCAAACCCCTTGGCTGTCAGCTCTTTCCCTGCTATTCTCCTTCCACTCTGTGCCAGCCTGGACAAGCTGTCCTGGTGGCAAACACGCACCTTGAAACTCAACCAGTGGGCAACTGGCCAAACAACTCCTGAGGAACAGAGTTTACCCTTGCATGACTCAAGTCCATCTCCTATCAAGTGCCTTCACCCTGCCAGCACTGGAGAGAAGCAACCCATGAGAATACCCTCTCGGAAGAGAGGAACCAGGGCTCAGCTGGTGCTGCTCAGTACCTGCACTCTGTTGTTGAACACCCAAGTTACATCTCAGGTGTCAGGACTGGATGAATCCGTAGAGCAGCAGCTGAAAATCAACACATATTTGAAAGCAGCCTGTAAGACAGCTGACCCACCCAACAACAGCTGACCCCTGTGGCCACCCCTCACCCTCCAGTTTCAGCAGAGATCTGCATCAGGATACCCTAATTCTGGTTCCTTCTACACTCAGCCTAAATTCTCTGCCTTAACTCTTAAGTCATTCAACTTGCAGCCGTGTGGGAGTGTATCTATGTACATTCATTAACACTTCCATTATGCCCTGTGGTTTGGCAGGTGGTGCTGCATTATGGATTTAAATAGTGCCAGCAAGCAAATCTACAGCACTTCACTGGATTAGCATGCTATGGGAAATCATACCTCAAAAGTGTTTTGCACTCTCGTGAAGCAGCTCCAATGAACGAGGCAACAGCAGGGCTCCAACCACCACTACACTGTGCAATCACATCAGAAATTCACCCACAACTTCAGGGAAAGATAAACACCCTCAAAACTCAATTACCACTGCGTGGAGAAAAAAAAAAAGGAAAAGAAGAAAGCAATAGCAGATTCTCTTGCCAGTTAAAGGAAAAGAGAGGCACACCCGCTTCTGCCACAAAGCATCTTTCACACACACCACGCAATAACATCTGCTTTTGCCCTATAAACTGTTTTCACATGGGAGAAACACATCACACTTGGTTATACTCATTTCAGAAGTCAGCTTTCAAGGTACTCAGCGCTCCATGCCCAACATGATGCCTCCTTCTGTCTTATCATCAGGCTGACACTGACAGATTTGCAGAAATTGCAGTCAGGTTCCCTGAGGAGATGCTGTCCCAGAGGGATGAGAAGATGTGCTGGGCTACAGAGCAATACAGGCAGTGAACACACCCCTGAGTCTTGGCAATGGGACAGGTAAGGGCCTTCGATGGGACAAGAGGATAGAGCATCAGCTGAACACTGGTATTGCCACACTGCTTGTCATTTTCTGGGGCTGGACCACACTCACCTTTCCTTAACTGTGAGTGGTACTACAGTGCCACTGTACACTGCAGCTGCACCTGAGTGGTACAGAGCTCCTACAAGGGTTCAGCACTTGTGCTTTACCTGAGCAGTGGACAGGGTCACTTCACAGGTAAGGCCACACATGAACCAAATAAAGCAAAGTAACTGGATAAAGTTTCTGAGTCTAGACTATTGAGGTAAATCAAGAGCTACCTTCAAAGAAGAATCCCTGGTCCTTCATTAGCTCTTCCAGATCGTTGCTTTGGTTCAATTACTCTGCTCTCCTTCTCCTGTTTGAAACTCAGAAGAATCTGAGCAAGGAAACATGTTCAATCTCCTAAAGACCTTAGCTGAGAAATTCCAAAGAAATGTTTTGGTTCTGCCATTTTTAATTTCCACCCACCACACAGCTCTGAAGTACAGCTACCCTGCTGCAAAGTTGTAACCAAGTCAAGACACCAAGGTCTCTCCTCAAAACCAGTGGGATGCAGCATTACGTTGCTCTAGCCTTAGGGTAGATCTTGTATGCCATTCCTATGCATGTACAGTGTCATTATTTTTAAACACCAAGCAAAGAGATTATGGACTAGCCTTAGTCTTGGCAATCTGGGTAAATCTCACTTGCATCATATTTTACATACCAGACTCACAGAAACAGCAAAAAATTTGGATTTCACCCTTCTTTGTACTGCAGGGCTCTCTGCAAGGGACACAGACCCTTACATGGAGTTATCCTCTTATGCTTCAGCACCTTCAATGACACTTCAGACTTAAAACTTTAAATAAAACACCACTGTATTGTTTTTTATATTGACCTAGTGAGTGATACTATAACATGAGGTGATTTAACCTGATGGCATCTTGACACATCTCTGCATATAAAAATAACTCTATTAAAAGCACAGAGAGACAGCATGGATGTCAGCCACTTGAAAAAAATAAAATAAATAAAGCCCCGAAGCATTAAGGCCTTGTAAGGGACAAGATTACTTTCATCCTGCCACAGCATGTTTCAATTTAACCACTGCATCTCTCAGCACTTTTGGTTCATATTCTTTTACCACACAGAGACACAAGTTTGGTATACGCCCAGCCTTAGGAAGGGGAAATGGTATTTTGGGCCACCAGTTCCACCCACCCCTCCACTCAACAAGGCTTTTGAAGTGCACCAGTCCCAAACAGGAGCCAGAATACATTAGCCCGGGGTCAGGAGGGCTTGGAGAGCCTGAGGTTGGGAGATATTTAAGGAGTTTTTTGGGGCCAAGTGGCTTTGTCAGCAAATCTCTCGCCTCCTACTGCCCATGAGGACACCCTGCCCAGGGCTGCTGGCATGTCTGCCCCAACCATGGACACTAGCAGGCATTTCCTCAGCCCTCTTGTTGTTGCCTTGAAGGTGGCAGACCTCCAATCACTGCCCAAGTTCAGCAGTTCTTCACTGCTCTGGCTGAGACAACTCCTCTTTGTCCCTTCTCACGTCTCAGCTATGCCAGTTCATCTCCATGAGTCTTCCCAAGCCCACAGGAACTGCAGCTCCTGTTACTTTGCTCTATTCTTTTACCCCAATCAGAGAACTGCTCCCAGTGTTTTGCACAGTAGAAGGATTTATTCTTATGCTGCACAAAACCAAACAGATGCTTCGACACAGGATATGCCCAAAACCACAATTTTTCTGCTTTGCTTCGACAGCCTAGCATTTATTTCCATATTCTTGCGAGGCTGGAATGTAAACAACAGAGAGCAACTTGCTGGGCTCAGGAGACCTTAAAATAAGAGTCCTATTTCTCTGTCCTCCTGGATCCAGTAAGTCATCCTCCTGATGTTCAAAGAGTTCCTGGAACTCATAATCTAAAAATCCACGGAATAAAAATGGGGTTGCTGGAGATCTTTACCAACAGAAAAGTAGGTTGAAACTGTTCTGTTATTTAATAATTCAAATCCCAGTTGCCCAATTAAACAGGCTTGCTACATTGCAAAAAGAATAAGGAATTATATATTCTCTTAGCTAATTTTGCCGATTACATGAAAGCTTTTTCATGCTCCACAGGCGTTTGGTCCAAGTAAAACTTTTGAAAACAGACTTAATACTCCACAAGTAAATCTCATGTAACAAAACCCTTGCTGCTCACAGGACTAGGGTGATGCAGCAGCTTGTCAGCATCTTTGTGCTTCGTGGAGCTATTTTGCAGGATGCACAGAGGAAGCAATGCCCAGCAGAGCATCTTAACAGAGCATTCAGTATCTCTTTGGACCTGCCCAAACTTCAAGAAAAGCAAATGGTCTGCACAGTTCCTCATGCCTGACATATTCTCTGTTTGCAGATTAGATCTGAAAGCATCCACAGCATGTGGAGGAAACAGAAGTCTCTCTCAAAGCACTCTGCCCTTGAGCTACAGAATATTTTCTTAGGGAAGCGCTGCAAGTACTTATTCAAGTCCACTTCATCGCTACAGCAGATCACAACCTCTGGATGCTCTAATTCCAAGCTATGATCCTTCCCCAGCTACCACCAAAGTCTCTTTGGGTGGCAGTGAAGTGCACAGAGCGGGCTCAGGCAATACCTGCCTTGCTCTCCAAGGGCAGCTGTGTCAGATGCAGGCAGGTACCTTAACAGCGAGATCATGCACTGTTCTGAGAGCTACAACAGCACTGTTTGACCTTGCACTGTTGCACAAAAACAATTCACAACAGCTGAGGGTTTTTCCAGAGCACTGGGGCATGTCTCCTCCTGTTCCAAGGTTAGTTAGGGATTCTTGTCTCTATGAAACACCAGCAGCCACCAACCCAACCTCAGTCTGCAACTGCAGCTCAGCAGCAAGCACTACTGAGCCAAAGGCATTCCTTCAGTGATCTCCCCCCTCCCAGCTCATCACCCTGCAGCACAAGCTCTGTGGATGGCCTTCATGACTCTTTCTGAGATTGAGTGTTTGGTACGGAATAACTTCTTCCAAAGACTCCTGCTTTATAGACTTATGTTCCCCACCCAGCAAGTGTAGCACTTAGGCTGGTGACACCAATACTTCCACAGCAGTTATTACACACGACATCGGCTACATATTTTCTGAAGATCACATTCTCTACTAAACTGCCAGCTGTCTATGCAGACCACTCAAGAGCTATCTGGGTATGCTAAGTACAGATGACAGACCCGATAACAGTGTCTGGATGTGTCCAAGAGATTAAATTCCATCTGCATCCTGTTACTTTTGTCATTTGGTACCCCTTCAGAGTGCGTGTTTTAACAATCAACTGGTAAACAGCTTGTATCGCAGGATTACAAGTTTACAGGAAAAAAATCCTTTAAATTTTTTTTTTGGAGTCACCAGGTACCTGAAGACATGCTACAGTGGGTATTTTAGTAGTTCTTTAAGTGGGAAGGCCAGTTCAAGAAAAAAGTAGCTGTGATTCCCACTATAACGATGTCCATTAACACCCTTTTAATCTGGAATGGGTGGGTCTTTGTTCCAGCTATTGCCTATCAGACTCACCATGAGGCTTAGTGCTTCCAGCAGTGCAAAGAGCAGATCCCTATTCAAAAGACTTTCAACCCTTCTTATATTTGCAAGATGAACAAGTATTTGTTTCCATAAACCAGAGCATGACTTGCACTGGAAAACAGAACAGGCTGCAAGAGTGTACCACTCAAAACTGTATCAAAGGAAGATTAAACACATTCTTCATACTGATACAACCAATTCTTAAAAAAAAAAAACAAACGAAACAAATCACAAGAAAACAAAATTTAAAAGTCCAATAAACCTGAAGATTTCACTTCAATAATTATTTTTTGCTCTCTTCAAAACCTCCTCCTTCCGTTAAGTGGATTATACAGAGGAATTGCGGAGCCTCTTGCTGTTGCCAAATCTGCATTTTTTGGACACATGGCGCTGTCAGGGTTTGTTCACAGAGTCCCTCTCCATGCTCCATTGTTGGCTCACCCACCACCTAAATCCTGATCCCAGTCCTTCCTATAGCTGTGACAGGAGCTGAGGCATCCTGGCAAGCAGACGCTCGGAGAGCTGAATTCACTGGCACTCTCAATCAGGTCGCAATTTCATTAAAGAACTTTTAAATAAAACAAACTCCAACATTTGCACTTCATAATTAAGTGGAACCCAGCTGAATTAGTGTCAAGACATGCTGCAAGTGAAAGTATCCAAACCCTGGCATCCCTGTGTCCCTAGCCAGCTCTGAAAGGAAAGCTTCAGCAGCTTGTACCACGGCAGACCCTGAAACTACATCTCCTTGGGACTGCAGTTCCTGCAGAGGAGCAGGAGAAGCCAAGACATGCCAGGCTCTGCCTGCTCCCACTCAGGGTGCAGGTGCCCATTCCTATGGTGCTGCAGGCATGGCCTGGGAGGCACAGCAACATCCCTGCCCTGGCAGTGACCAGGAAGTGACTCTGCAGTGGCAGAGTAATAACCACTGGGAGCAAGTTGGGCTCCTGCCCGAGCTCAGGGCAGCCGGCAGCACTGAGCGCTCCCGGGGTTCCCAAGAGGAATATTTCACTGGAACCCACACACAGTACATGACATGGGCCCCGAGCAAGGCACAGCTTGACTTACAGCTGACTTCAGCAGGCTTTAGTTTGATCCGTAAATCCTCTAGACACTTCACAAGAATGTTGCTCAACTCCCACTGCCTTCAGCCTCACAAGAGGTAGACACAAATACTTAGCATTAGCATAGCTCTCATGACTCATTTTTCTCCTTTTTAAATATAGCATCCTATAAATGTGGATACATTCTGAGCAGTAAAACTCACATTGTTACTGTTCATCATGGAACCACAACAAAAAATTCCTCCTGCCAGCTTTGGACAACTTCCTCCACCAAACTCCAAACACTGGTGACCCTCACACGGCTGAGATGGAGTAGTGGAAGCTCTGCTCCATTAGGGAACCCAGGCAGCACAGGGACTCAGCACTGTGGCAGCAGATATGGAGCTGGGCAGGAAGCTCCACCATCAACCCAGCCAGTCATATCAATTTTATTACGAGAAGCAGAGCTGGCTCTGGGTACAGGAAGAGCAGGGATTTGCCAGAGAGGAACATAGTTTCCGTAGCTGAGAAGCAGCCTGTGCCAGCCTTGGGGAAGCTACTCACTGAAGAAGTGGTGGTGGAGGCATCTCTAGCTGGGGGATGTTCCCACTCTTCATGTTCCCCACACATATATCACCTCCCTCCCTCCATCACCAGGCTTGAGCTTTCTTCCTTAGAAAAGCCAAACACATATTGTCTAACGAAGCAAATGCCACAAGCTGCCTCAGAAGCACTGAGGAAGAGCCAGATGGGAAAAGCATGGACCAGAGCTTGTTGATTTTCATGGGAATTAGGACCCAGTTTCAGCACCCTCCTGTCTGTCCTGCTGCAGACTTTCTTCTGTGATCAGTTCTTCATGCTGTGTTTAGCTTTACTGAATACTTCAGTTCCCCAGCTGTAAAAATGAGATAAATAGCAGGTCCCTATCTCACAGGTATGTTGCAAAATAAATAGATTTTGCATTACAAGTGTTACAGGAATGCTTTAAAACATGCACAAGTATCAAGACTAATCCATCACTGCTCAAAAAGAACCCTAGGACTGATAAATTAAAATCTTACCTACACAAACATTAGAGTATGCAAGACTGTTTTCTTAGTTTATCTGTTTCTCCTGATAACCATGTTTGCTCCAGTGACTTGAACTGTTATAGTCACAAGCTGTTTGAGCTAAGTGCACCAAATCCTGTCTAGAGAAATATATGCTTTGCTCTGTCTACAACAACAGCTGAGACATCAGTCATCCGCTCAGCTGTCCTAAAGACATAGCTGAAAATGCATGCTCATATCCATCCTGCAGTCAGGTGACTGAAAAGTACATTTTTACCTCTTGGACCTCTCTAGTAAGATTACCCATGAGAATTTGTTTACCACAGTATTTTTCTAATTGTTTCTCCAACATTCTTATTTAATATTTGAAATGAGTGGAGTGGCAGAGCTGCCAGTCTCATCCTAGAAACTGGCATTTTAAAGACAAGATAAACAGAAGCCTTTGCTTAAAACTTCCAGGAGTGTGTGTAGCTTAAAAAGCTAATTCCTATTTAAAATAATGACTAAGACTCTGAGGAATCTAACTCCCAAAGTCACACAGGTAGTTTTGAATATGTACCCTTTCAGAGTAATTATGCCATCAAAGTTCCAGTCAAAAGCTGATGAGCGTTACTAATATATGCTGATGAGAGAGCCTGAAGTGAAAGACCTTCTTGGTTTATTTACACTCCAGTAAATCAGAAAGCACACCAAGACTTATTTTCACATATGAGAGTAACAGACCTGACCGCAAGGGACATTTAAGAAGGTTAACCCACAGCCCAGGGAGTGGGTTTACTGTAAACTGGCTGCAAGCTGATGCTGTTGCACTTGTTTTCACTGGAGATGACAGAAACTTGGAGCAGCTGTTTGGACTTCGGTGGACTAGCACCAGTCACTACATAAAACAGTGGTCTGGCCCATTACCTGAATCATTACAAGTCACCATTCAGATGCAAAATAGTCCCCAGGCAGTCCTCAGTGACATTTATCTATAGACCAAGAACTAGGCAGATGCAGTCAAGAGCTGGGATGAAGAAAGAATCAACCATTTTTACCATCCTGAATAAAGTTATATATTTGGTACAACATTCTTTGCAGAAGCATACCTTCTCAAAGAGAAGGCAAGGCAGGCATTGTGTTATTTGGGAGAAGGTGAAAGAGTGCCAGGAACTTTTTAAGCTGCTCTATAGTAGAAGAAAGTACAAGAAAGTAGTTAAAGATTTTACTCTTGACCCTATCAATATCAAACAAATTCCAAGGTTAACAAAATTTAGCCAAAAATTAATATGTAAATTGTACAAGCACTGAACATTTCTGCTAGTCAGCTCTGGCCAGAAGAGAAGTAGCAGGAAGGGGAATTCCATCCAAGGCTGTCTCAGATACTTAGATGCCTTCTGAAGTATCTCAGCTATATTTATGCTCCCAATACACCCCACAAAGAAATAACTTCTAATACCCCATTTTAGAAAGAGGAAAAGTGGACTCAGTGAGAGGCAGGTTCATTGGTACCTGTAAGAGTTGCTGACCTTAGCCTACCCACCTTTGGCCAGCTTGTGACAGAGAAAGTACTTGGGGGCAGTTTCCTGTCCCTTCACCCAGCTCCAGCAATTGGGCTGGTGTCTCAGATGACACCTATCTGCCTGTGCCACACTAAGCACCACTCACTGGAAAAGCAGTGTCTGAAGCAGTAAAATTGCAGAAGAGTCAGTAATGAGTACTGTAAGTAGAACAAACTACTTAAAAATATTGTTAACCTCCCCAGCCCTGTCCCTACCCCTTCCCTCAATCATTATTTCAGGAGTCATATTTTTGTACAATTATTTCATTATGTAATGGCAAACTGGCTGCCTGTTCTATCTCTGTGCAAGATTTCCATATATATTACTCCTCCGCTGACATTTTCTCACACATACGCATGCACAGATCAGCAATTGCTCCACTACATTCTCAAATAGAGAATAAAAGAGCCATAAATCTCAAAAAAATGAGTATGCCAAAAAATTTAGCATCTGAAGTTACAGCTGTTCATTTCTCCTCTCTGTTCAGAAAGAGCCAGTCGTGGCTTATTGCAAATGTTATTGAAGTAGATGGTGTTGCTCTAAATTTACTTTGGATACAAACACTCAGGATGTGACCCACTGGAGCACTGGAACTTTGTTTCCCCACAGAGAAAAATTCAGCCAGTGACATTCATGTAGAACAGGAAGGCTATTCTCCCCACCCCAGTAAGTATCTTCTCTCAAGCACCCCTGTAAGCAACAACAGGAGAAAGAAGCAACAACTCCACCAAGGAGTGGGCTAATGTTCCTCCCATCTGCCAGTCCCACACTCATTCTGTTTTCACTTGGACCAAATCCTCCCAACCCCTTCTGCTTTATACCTCATTAAACTTCGGTGTTTCACACAACAAAAATAACGTCATCCATCTTTGAAAGGTCACTTTCAAGGCACATTTCCATACCTTTTAACACCACTTCTCTTCCTCAGCCCTGCCTTGGAAGTCTGAAAATTAATTCCCTATTTTTCACATTGAATCAGTCCCCTGAATCCTGATCTATTTATTTATGACAGTAAAAGCTTATGCAAACACCACCACCGTGCAAAAACACTCCCCTCTTCATTCCTGTGGATTCATGTTAATGTTCTCTACCTCCAGAGTCTGAAGTACTCCCTGCATTGAGAGCTGCACATTCCCATGCTGAGGTGCAATCCCTCCTAACTCCACCTGTGCAGGTAAGAGAGGTAAAGGGATGAGCAGTCATGGAGAAGTTACAATGCTGAGGCAAAAGCAGCTCCACAAAGTGTAGGGGCACTGCACTGAAGGCCCTGCATGGCTCCAAAAGCTAAGCAAGTCTGAAGTGAGGAGCCACCAGAAGTGACAGCTTAGTTGAAGCAGTGACAAACAAATAAACCAGGCAAAACCAAATTATTAAGAGTGGTCAAGCTGAAGTCTGGAGCCTAAAACTTTTACAGGGCATACTGATTCATCCTAATGGACTGATTCACCTGGAGCCAGTAGGGATGCCAGGTTTGGTATCTGTGGGTAGAGGTTCTTGGCTTGAATCCAGCTACAAAAAGGATTTCACACCCAAGGAAGGAAGATAAAAATGAAAAGGCAGAAATGAATGAAGCTGAACAGTTTTGCTCAAGGAGCCTTCCAGAATTAAGAGAAGGGAGTAGAGTTTCTGCTTGAACGTTGTCAGCCCTGAAACACCACTAGGAGCACATGGTGCAGCTAATGGGCCAGGGAGGACTCAGGTACAGGACACTGCAGTTAAAGAAGAGCCTAAGAAACCACAGCACAATGTCAACAATAATGAATCATCACATCCATTTTTCCTATATCCATCTGCCTTACATTGCCTTAGCCAATGACAACACCAGCTCACGTGCAGGATTCATCCTCCTTCTTCCAATCCCCAAATGCCATTTCTCCACCAGTGCCAAAAAAAATGTGTGGGAAGAAGGAAGAAAGTCCTCTCTAGCAACCTTCTGATACAATGTTATTCCTCCCTAGTGTTAGCCTCAGTCCTAGGTTAAGAAAAAAAAATCCAATGAGACATACCAAAAGCTTCCCCCATGAAGAAGGCAAGTGTAGTTTCTGCAATTCTTAGCACCTCTGCAAAAAATTTGGACCTTGTGAAAATACCCACCAAAAAGTTCAATAAATAGAACTACCTCTCACATCATTTCTGAAAAGAGGTGCTGGGCCAGCTCTGCCCCTAGTGCAGCTGCTCTGGTTCAAGAGTGATGCTGGTGCGGTGTTTGGCCCTCTGCAATCTGGGTATACACTCTATCATATTGGATATCTCCCAGAATGGAGGAGCAAAATGAAAGAAAGAAACAAATTGATGCAGAACTATAATATGAAGCTAGTCATACCTATTGTCTACATACTTTATTATTTTTAAGGAGATGCCGTCAGCTTGGTATTTTCAGACTCAAATATCTAGAAAGAAATCTTACCTCTCTTAGACAGTCCAAAGCTCAGAGAGGTGTTTTTCTTTAAAGCTATTACTTCATAATTTCTTTGCCACACCTCTTTTTCTCTTATCTTTCTCCTAGCATTTCTTAAATTAATAGACCCTGTTTTTGCAAATCTGTTTTAACAGATTCAGAGCAAGAGACGAGTATCTTTCATAAAAAAAAAATGACAGTTTTAGGTCTTTGAAATGCATCTCTCTTGTGCAGAAAGAGCCTGAACTAACCAGATAATTTCAGAGTGAAAACTCAGAAAGCACATCTACAGCTG
Source organism: Promerops cafer (assembly GCA_013398275.1). Taxonomy (NCBI): domain Eukaryota; kingdom Metazoa; phylum Chordata; class Aves; order Passeriformes; family Nectariniidae; genus Promerops; species Promerops cafer. Next base: position 2,811,458 of record VZSE01002604.1, on the reverse strand, counting down.
ATACGAATACAAAGTTGATTCACTTTTCTTAATATCAACTCTAGTATGAACAATAGTTTCCAGGTAAGACGTACATAAATATTTCCAGTCAACAGCATCCCTTTAAGCCTGCCAGCAAAATTGGAACTTAGATGATTTAAACTACCTGAGGAGTTGGTGACTTAGATTTTCGTATTTCCATGGCATTACTGGAGACCAGTGCCAGCTGACAGTGCTGAAGGGCTGCAGTTCCCTGTGCTGGGAAAAAGCCTCACGCCGGGGTCAAGGCTCCCCTGTGTGCTTTGCTCTTCTAAGAAAAGCCCTGTCTCCACTCCGACCTGCCGGCGTGAAGTCCCAATTCATTGCACGATGAGATCAGCTCGACAGGGAGGGTCACTGGAGCAGGAGGGCAGGATGCTTGAGATTGATCAACCCGAGGTCTAACACTTAACTTGCTCTTCAGCTTGCAGTCAGCGCGGCTTTATCTTAGTTTCTCTGTCTAGGAAGCAGGGCTTTATACGTTGTTTCTAGGGCTCTTGAGCCATTGATTAAAATAAATAAACAAACAAAAAACCTACAAGTTTTCTTTCTAATCCCCAGCAATTCCAATCACAAGGTCTGAAAAATCCTTGTCCTATCTGTGGTTCAGTTTGTTTTCTTAAAGCAGAGAGTAAAAAAGCAAAGTAAAAGTAAAGTAAAACCAGAAAAGAAAACCCAAACCCGTACCTCCTCCTCTCCTTGTTTCTTTGTAATTGAAGATAGCATCTCTATCCTTCTAAAAGTTATGGAAGCTTATACAAAGTACTCAGTGATCCAAGAGCAATTTTAACGTAAGATAAGAATCCTCGCCATACCCAGATTACATCCAAACACACCCGGGGCAGGAAAGTAAAATATTACCGTGGCTCTGAATCTGTGTGTGTGGGGGTGAATAGCCCCTGACACAAGCAAAATCCAACAAACCCTCAACTTACAAAGATCTTCCATTACATCGCGTAACTCAGAGCGACCCCTCTCCTTAGCACACACCCCGGAGAAGACACGGACCCCACGGCGTGCCGACCATTGCGCCATCCATTCTATTTTCCCGGCGCTCGGCGGGACAAGGACCCCGAGCCCCCCGCAGCCCACCCGCCGCACGAAGCTCCCGTACCGTCTGTCCCGCGCCCGGCGTCCGGCGCTGCTGCGAGCGGCGGCTCCGCGGCGACAGTCGGCGACAGCGCTTTCTTCCCGACACCGAGCTGCGGCCAGGGAAAGCGGCGGTGCCCGGGGCGCGCTGCTCCCGACGGGGGGGCTCATGCCAGCGTGGGGCGCCGCATTTCAGCAGCAAACGCTGTGGGGAGAGGAAAGGAGCAAAGGGGGAAGCCCCGGCGCGGTTCCCGCCGGGTGTCACGGCGGTCCCGCCCCTCCCGCGGGCTTGTCACGCGTGGAGCGCCGAAAGTGCGCGGCGCTGTCCCGCGCCCCGCGGGGGACGGGCAGAACGCACCCGGTTATTGTTTGTTTGGCCCCGCTCACAGAACGGAGCGGCACCGCTCCGAGCCCGCTCCCCGCCCGCTCACCCGGGCTGCGGGGCCGCGCCCTCAGCGCCCGCCCAGAAGCGCCCGCGGCC